>OZ005653.1:307094721-307462221 GCA_963930645.1 Salticus scenicus | reverse complement strand
CATCGCCACAATATTTTTCTTTTCATAAATTAATTTGTTTTCAACACTTTCTAACATAATTGAAAAGTGTGTATGACTTCGGTTTGTTAGCCTGTTGTTCTGTCTGAACAGGGGGCAGACCCCGCTCATCGCTCTTGTAGCGATGTTGAGCGCTTCAGTGTCTCGGGCAACAAGTGTCCGAGACAGAGGGTACTGCTCCGAACGTTTATTGAGAATTCAACAAACGTTTACAAAATTCGCCATGCACTGAGCCTCAACCGACAGAGGGCGATAATTTATTTATAGCAGATGTGCCGGGATTAAACCCCACGCGACAGAGGGCACAAGGAAAAAAAATAGCTTTGTTAAGACTTTGCAATGAGAATTTTAGCTTGGAATGAGAAGCTTGGAGGTTAATCTGTTAAATTAGTTTTTTTTTTTCTAAAAGTGCGTAGATTTTATTTAGTTTTTGGATTAGGGAGGGTCTGGTGATGATATTATCTAACCAGTTTACTGGTCTTGGGGATGGGTTTCGTAGGTGAAAACTGGAGGTAAGGGGACAGTTGAAGTAGTAATGGGAAGCAGTGCCTTCCTCACCACAAGGGCACAGGGGTGAGCGTCGTCGGTGGAACCTATAAAGGTATGCTTGAAATGGACCATAACCCGTGAGAAAGGCCATGATAGGGGGGGGTCCAAGTGTTTGAAGTGGGATTTGGGATCAGGTTATAAGTATATCTGCCTTTGATGGAGTTATCCCATAAGGATTGCCAATTTTGTTTCAATTTTTCCTTGAGTCTAAATTTTACATAGGAAGGGGGGGCGGGTAATTGAAAATCAATCGTTGCATGTTCTGTGGCAGTTTTTGCTAAATGATCTGCCATTTCGTTCCCGACGACAACCCTGTGGGCAGAAACGTGTGTCAGGGAGATGATGGATTTTAGGTTATAGAGTTTAAGTTTTATTTTCAATATTATGGGGTGCCTGCTCCTGTAGCGGGCAATGGCTTGCAGGCCCGAAAGGCTGTCGCTAAAGATGTTAATACTTGGGTAAGAGTGAGCATTTTCCTCAGCCCATTCGACAGCCTTAAGGATGGCAAATAATTCCGCCTGAAAGACTGAATTGTGGTTTTCGAGCCTGCAGGACCACTGGAAGATGGTTTCATTGTTGTTAAGGACACAGAGTGCAGCTGCTACACCGTGTTCAGTCTTGGAGCCATCTGTGAAGATCGCCACTGGAGCTAGGGGTGAAAAGCTATTAATGTTACAGTTGGTGAGAGAAGATGCAACATCCTTTGCCGGATGGATATTCCAGCTGTTTGTAAGGGATTGTATATTTAGATTAGGGAAAAGAGAGTTTGCAAGCTGAGTATTATTTAATTGAAGAATATTAGTTTTTTCATAGCAGTATTGAAGTTGTAGGTGGGCATGAGGAATTCCTGTGACAACGGTCAGGGCGTCAGTGGAGATAGTTTTATAACCTCGGGTGATTTGAAGGATGAAAGGTCTTTGTACTGAGTCGAGTTTGGTTTTGTTTGCCGCCAACAGGTGACCTCCCCAGACGCCCGCGCCATATGTCAAGATCTTGTCTATTGTACCATATTTTGAGGAAAGAGGTAGAGATTCCCCACCTCTTTCCTACCATTTTTGTGGCGTTATGATAGTGGGACATAGTTTTCAGTTTTAGGTCGTTTATATGAGCCGTCCAGTTGAGGTTCCTGTCGACGGTTATGCCTAAGATTTTGAGGTTTTGGACGTGGCGAACACTGACGCCGTTGATCCTCATCACAGGAGACCGTTTGAGAGCTTTGGGGAACGCGAAGGTCAGAGCTTGTGTTTTTGAGGTAGATAGAGTTAGGCCAAGTTCGTTGAGAATATTACTGAAGAGGGAAAGTGCGCCCTTGGCTTGGTTCTCCAGGTCAGTCCTCACCCTTCCCGAGAGAATTACCGAGAAGTCATCAGGGTAAGCACATGTGTCATATCCTTCTGTATTCATTCTTGTTAAGGTATCATTTGCTATTAGATTCCACAGAACCGGACCCAGGCAGGAACCCTGAGGGCAGCATCCCTTTGTCTGAGGCAGTTCGGTGGAGCCATCACCCCAGTTGATCTGGATCTTTCTCTTAGAGAAGTACGAGCTGATGACCCCCGCAATATTTCTCGGGCAGTTAAGTTTTTGTAATGTGTGCAGAATGTGTGGCCATTCAATGTTGTCGAACGCTCCTTTAATATCTAGGGAGACCAAAGTGGTGTATTTTCTTAACTCTGAGTTTACGGCGCAGGAGCTTGCAAAGCATGTTCGCAGGATCTGCCCTCTCTGAACCCGTACTGATTAGGATGGAGAAGGTTGTTAGATTCGAGATGCTAATTTAGTCGAGTTGCTATTAGTTTTTCTAATAATTTGCCAAGAGTAGGTAGGAGGCAGATCGGTCTGTACGAGGATGGTTCAGAGGGAAGCTTCCCTTGCTTTAGGAAATACACCACTTCCCCCTTTCTTAAGGTCTCCGGAAAGTACTCCAAGTTAAGGCATGAGTTGGTCCAGCTGTATAAAACGTGAGGGATTGTGTAATAGGTATGTCTAAGAATTTTGAAATCTATATGATCTGGACCAGGAGCTTTGTTAACATTAAAACTATGCAGAATGGCTTTGACTTCTGCCTCCGTGAAGGGGTCATCCAAAGGAGACGAGAAGGTTGGTGCGTTGAAGTTTGCGTATTTACTTGTTGGGAATAAAGTTTCAGTAAGTTGCTCTAGGTTGTTACGTTTGGAGGACTGGGCTGGAGGACGTCCCAGTTTCAGCTCAGTGGGTGTGTTGTTCTGTCTGTCCGTCTGTCGCGCTCTAATTATAGTAAGTATTTGTGGAATACTTTGAAACTATAGCATGTTCCATGTTGAAATATTATAAATAGCACTACTAGTTCGTGTATAGTATAGAAGCATACAAAAATATTCAAATGCATTGCTGTCTATGAGATATACTTCTTTAAAGCGTCTTGTACTGCTATAAAACATAACGAAGCTCACATGCGTTATAAAATTCTACAACAGCATATTTTCTATAGGATTGAGTATGATTTGCATTAATTATTGTTTTACAGGGCAACCCGAAGTATTCAATTATACCTATATACAGGCTCTTCATAAAATATTATTATTCTTTAAAAGAAAAACTATAAACGTTGATTTTTTCTTCTATAATTTAAACAGAAATAGTGCTACTGTTTTCTGTACAGAGAAAGATAAAGAATTCAGATACAAAGTCATCTAGAGGAGGAAATATATCAAAGTATAACAAATATCTTTATACTGCATAAAGCTTGAAGATTTTACCATGTATTTTTAATATGTTTTTGCAGGATAAAGATTTATGATTAGACTGTAAACTATGACGAGGAGTCATTCTTCAATTTTTCACACAAAATTTAATGAAAGACAAAATAACAATTGCAGCTAATATATGACACAAACGATTATACAGTCTTTAGAAGACTGATCTGTTTTAGCCAGTGTTTCCACATGGTTGACAGTCAGCTTCCCAAACAGCTTTCAAATTTCCCCAAATCAGGGGGTTTTTTTTCCAAAATAAATCCCCAACTCAGTTTTTGTTAAAAAAGTAAAGAGAAGAAAAAAAAAAAGGAAAGAAAAAGAAAGAAAGAAAGAAAAACTAAATACTTAACAGATTTAAGCTCAAATTTTTACACAAATAAAACTCATTTTTGAAAAAAATCCCCATGTACAAAAATGACTTTTATACACACTAATTATCAAGAAATTTTCATAAGTCTACGTAAAGTACTTTAATGCTGAGGATGTAAGTAGGATGTACTTTCATCCTCGGGATATCCTGAGGATGTCTTGGGGAAGAAGGGTACCTTCAAAAAGCCTCTACAGGTTAAAGAAACTGTTAAAAGTCCCAACGCATAGGGAAAATTCATTACGGTTGGCAACGTTGTAAACTTATCAGGTAGATCAATTTAAGATAAAAAAGTTGAAAATTTCCCCAGATTTTTTCCTAAAATTTCAAAAATCTCCTCGAAATTCCCTACAAACATTCAGTTCCCCAAAAGAGTACCCAGAAGCCCGAAAAATTCTCAAATAGGGAACAAAATCCCTAGTCTGGCAGCACTGATTATAGCTAACATGGACATATTTCACAACGATTACATTTTAAGATTGGTCTGTTTTAGCGTGAGCACAAGTATAGGGAATTAAACTGATCATTGATTGGTTGATACAGTTTACAGGTACCTGTATATTTGTGTAGCGTCGTTTACCAAAAGACCAATAAGCTAACATTCAGGAATACAATGATGTTGAAGCACCACACTGTTGATCAAATACACAAAAGCATTTTTGCATACACTATGCTTACAGTGTTGTATGATTAGCATAAGCGGTTAGTTTTCAGTGATAATTAAAAACAGCCAGATATTTTTCAGTATATAAGTGGAAATAGCTACAAGTGCATGTGTTTTGCATTTTTAATTCTTGAAACAAACGTGAAATGTAGATTTTCTTGAAGATGAATATAAGTCCAGTCAATTTAGCACCCCAAAAACACTTAACTCCGAATTTGCATTAAAATCCTTATATCCATTTCCGAGTAATCCCAATTCCTGCCATATGGTGCAATCGGCGAATAAAGGGTTAACATCGAACGCCAATTTTCCTGAGGATTAGGCTAGATCCAACCAACTTATCCCAAAAAATATTTAACCCTAAATTTTCATCAAAATCAAAGTGAATGATGTACCAGGTGGAAAGTGTTTCAGAAACTGTGCGAATCACATAATTTTTCTATCTGCTTCTTTTCTATCTTATTATTATTTTTTTTTCTCCTGAAGATTATTTTTCAAATATAATCATGCAATTAAAAAAAATTCTCACGTAACAGTTGCGTGAAATTACACATTTTGAGAGGAAAATAAAAAGCAGTAGTTAAGAAGTAATTAGCTTCGTTCTCCCAAATTACGTATTGTCTTACGCAGTCGAAAACATAACCTGAGCTGCCCTGAAAAATTATCTTTGATTATACCGAATTTCAATCCAACATTTCTCGCAAACAAATTCGAGAATTTGCCTAAAATTTCATTCCACGAACTGGTAAACCAAGTAGAGTATGGCGTCAAAGTTTTATTACAGAAATACTTATTTAATAGCTTCATCAGTCGTAAAACGATAAATTTTAGGGGCCATTAAATTCTACCTGTAATTTGAAATGCTGAGTTCATTAAGTATACGAAAAGTTTGAAATTGCAATATTGCGTCATTCAGAAATAAAATTAATGATTCCCAGGCGTTTGTGGGTAATACTAAACTTAATTATTAAGATATTTATAGTTGAATATAGTGGCGTACAATTGATCTTGGCAGAAGGTTTCTTAAATTGCGTAATTTTATCTGTAATCTTGAAAAATATCTTTTCAGTAATGAGTTGCACAATTATTTTTTAATATAGTATAACTTTTATAATGACTATTTTTTAGTACTGTGTGATTCCACTATCACGTGTGGACAATTAGACTGAATTTTCACTAACATTTTTATAGTTATGCAAAGTACTTAAAGTTAAAAGTTTAAAAATTGCTGAGTTAGGGAAAGTACTTTACCTAGATGATTTTTTAAGCAAAAATTTTTTTCTGTTGTATTTTTTAACTAGCAGGCTTTGCCCGCTTCCCTGGTCATTATATTGAAATGAATTCTCAAAATACCATATCAAAATAATAATAATAATAAAATCATTGAAATCAGTCAAAATCTAAGTTAAAGTTATCGCTTCCTTCGGTAGCGGTTTTCCCACGCGCCACACTTCAAGTCTGGAGAAACAATGCCTTCGGTAGCGCCTCGTCTGCATTTTACACTTCTTCCTCACGGATAAAGTGGGAAGATTTGCAAAATCACATCAAAGTGCATATTAAGTACATTTAATCAAAACCCACACTCCAAAATTTGCCATTCAAAGGTAATTTGGACCACATTTAGGCTTGAACATGTGTTTTTTGCCTCACCCACCCCTAAGAGGGAGTGTGGAGTAGTTTTACAAAATCCCTTTATAGTTCATGTTGAATACGCGTACATAACCGACACATTAAAAAATTGATATCATGAGACAATTTGAAGCAGAGTTATGTTTTAAAACATGTTTTTTAGCCCCACCCCCTGTGTATTTTTTAGCCTCGTTCTTAAAGGAAAGAAGGGGGAAGGAATTTTGCAAAGTCTCTTTATATTATCAGTTAGGTACATGTAACTGACCCACACATCTAAAAGGTACTTCCTAAGATAATTTTTATTGCAAAGTTAGGCATGAATACATGTTTTTGCCCCCTCGCTCCTTAAGGGGCGGTAGGGTGTAATTTCACAAAATCACTTTGTAGTATGTGTTGAATGCGTATAAGCAGTCCACACAAGAAAAATTGCCATTCTATGATAATTTTGAACAAAGTTAAGTGTGAAAACATGTTTTTTACTCACCAACCTCAAAAAGGAGGGGGGGGGGGGACACAGGTAAATAAGCCACACACTAAAGTTTGTGACCTTAGCTCCTATAGATTTCCATGGACGAATTTAGCAATAAAAGAAGGGGTCGAATTCACCCCCTCGTAACTTCCCCCCAAAATCGAAAATCGGAAAAAATCAAAAATGAGTTTTTGGAAAAACCTTCAAGAAAACGCATGGCTCTTTCAGCCATTACTGGTAGAATTTTACTCGAAAATCCGTACTTTGTTAAATTTGCCGCCGAAAATCATTTTTACCCCCCTCCCCCCTTAAAAATTCAAAATTCCAAAATCGCAGAAAGCGATTTTTTTGTACTTAAGCCTAGTCTCCCCATCTGCAATTTCTTCACTGTGAAGCAATTTGGAGCCGAGTTATGCTTGTAAATGTGTTTTTGCCTTCTACACCTCCGAAAATCATTTTTACCCCCTTCCCCCCTTAAAAATCCAAAATTCCAAAATCGCAGAAAGCTATTTTTTCGTATTCAAGTCTAGTCTCCCCATCTGCAATTTCTTCACTGAAAAGTAATTTGGAGCCGAGTTATGCTTATAAAAGTGTTTCTGCGCCTTCGAAAATCTCATTTTTACCCCCTCCCCCCCCCCCTTAAAAGTCCAAAATTCCAAAATCGCAGGAAATGATTTTTGTGTATTCAAGTCTAGTCTTCCCATCTTCAATTTCTTCACCGTGAAGTAATTTGGAGCCAAGTTATACTTATAAAGGTGGTTTTTGCCTTTTTCTCCCCCGGAGGGGAACGGGGGGATATTTCGCAAAATCCCGTCTTAGTGAGTGTCAGGGTCCTAAAACCAACCTGCTCACCAAAAATTGTTATTCTATCTCCCATAGGATAGCCACAGTCGTGTTGAGTCAGTGATCAGTGATCAATGATCAGTGAGTTTACTCTTTTATATAGAGAGATTATAATTTTTTTTAATGAAATATAGCTGTCGCGTGTCGGACATAATACTGGACACCAGTTTTCAAGTTTTTATTTTTAGCAAAAAAACCTCTGAATCTACTATATCCATGCATTTTCAAATTTTTGCAATATGTACACTGATTTTCCACAAATTATTTATTATGTTGTTAGATTGAAAAGGCAAACTAGTTGGCATAGGTTGACTCTGTTTAGTTCTCCATTGTATGTATGTCCTCATAAATTTTTAGAACAAAAAATATTATATTCATGTTAAGAGACATGAATTAGACCAAACGCTTGACACAGTGACTGAACGAAATCCCCGCCTAGTAGGCTACCCACCTTCCAGTTCGATATATTTATCTTATTCTCATCTATTAATTTATTTTATTGATGTCAATTTTGTAGTTTAGTTTCCATGCTACTATTCCCAATGCAACAATCCCAAAATGCATATATTTATATGAAATATCGCCCCATTTTGCTAAGTTGATAAAATCTTAAATTTCGAATAACTTACGAAATTTTCGTATTAGAATATTTGTAGTCAATCATGTTCAAACAAGTATCATAATTGCTAATTTGAAGTTGTCGGATATATTTATGATCCTGAAAATTAACGTTTATGCTCAATTTTGCCTTATTCTGCCATGTTAAGTAAATCGTAAATTCCAAATAATTTACGAAAATTTTAAATTAAAAAATTCATAGTCAGGAATGTTCATGCCAGTATCGTAAATGATATTTTAAAAGTGTTCTGACATCTTTACGATGAAACTATCCCTTAAAGTGGACGTTTAGGCGAAATTTTGCCCTATTTCGCCATATTAAGTAAATCGTAAATTCCAAATAACTTACGAAATGTTTAAATTGGAAAATTCATGGTCAAGGATGTTTATACCAGCGTCTTATATAATATTTTAAAAGTAGTCTGACAACTTTACGATGAAAATATCCCTCAAAAAGGACATTTATGCGAAATTTTGCTGTATTCTGTCATGTTAAGAAGTTCGTAAATTTCAAATAATTTGCGAAATTTTCAAAGTAGCATGTTTCTAGTTAATGATGTTCACCCCGGCATCAAAACTCATATTTAAAACTGTTCTTACATCTTTACGATAAAAATATTTCTTTTCATGCACGTTTTAAGTGAAATTTTGCCGTATTCTTCTATGTTACGAAAATCGTAAATTTCGAATAACTTCTGAAGTTTTTTAATTAGAATGTTGCGAAGGAATAGGGTTCTTGCCAGTGTTATAACTAATACTGTAAAACTGGTCCGACTTCTCTGCTATCATTTGTTCGTGAGATATCGTGTACACAGTCTAACAAACAAACACACTAACGGACTAACAAACTAATAGACACCCTACAGACGGACACCATTCACATTTTGATATTTTTGGATTCCTCACACCTGAAAACGTGTAAAAAAGCCAAAAAACCGAGGTCGAAAATTTCCACGATTACTTAAGTTCCCCATACCTATAGTATGATGGGGAACTAAAACTGGCACGTATAATAATATTTTAGTTCACCATTGTACTATAGATATGGGGAACTTAGGTAATCGTGAAATTTTCGACCTCTTTTTTTTTTTTTTTTTTTTTTTTCTTTTTACTTTTTTACGCGTTTTTAGGTGTGAGGAATCCAAAAATATCAAAATGAGTATGGTGTCCGTCTGTAGGGTGTCTGTTAGTTTGTTAGATAGCTCCCGAACAAATAATCGAAGAGAGGTCAGATCAGTTCAGTTTTAAAATATTATGTATGACACTGGTAAGAACCCTATTCATTTGCAACATTCTAATTAAAATACTCCAAAATTTATTCGAAATTTACGATTTTCTTAACAGGGGACAATAGGGTAAAAGTTAACTTAAACGTGCATGAAAAGAAATATTTTTATCGTACAGATGTAAGAACAGTTTTTAAATATTAGTTTTAATGCCGGGGTGAACATCATGAACTATAAACATGCTACTTTGAAAATTTCGCAAATTATTTGAAATTTACGAATTTCTTAACATGGCAGAATACAGCAAAATTTCGCATAAATGTCCCTTTTGAGGAATATTTTCATCATAAAGATATCAGATTACTTTTAAAATATTATATAAGATACTGGTATAAACATTCTTCACTATGAATTTTTTAAATTAAAAATTTTGTAAGTCATTGGAAATTTACGATTTACTTAATATGGCAGAATATGGCAAAATTTCACTTAAACGTCCATTTTGAGGGATATTTTCATCGTAAAGATGTCAGAACACTTTTAAAGTATCATTCAGGATACTGGCATGAACATCCTTGACTATGAAATTTTAATTAAAAAACTTCGTAAGTTATTTGAAACTTACGATTTACTTAACATGGCAGAATAGGGCAAAATTGAGCGTAAACGTGTATTTTGTGGATCATAAATATATCAGACAACTTCAAAATATCATTTGTGATACTTGTTTGAACATGATTGACTACAAATATTCTAATAAGAAAATTTTGTAAGTCATTCGTAATTTAAAATTTTATCGGTATAGCAATAAAATAGTAGCAGGAAAACTAAACTACGAATTTGACCCTAATAAAATAAATTAATTGATTAGAATAAAATAATAAATATATCGAAGTAAACGGTTGATAGCCTATTAGGCAGGGATTTTGTCATTGTGTCAAGTGTTTGGTCAAATTCATTTCTCTTAACATGATTATGATATGTCTTGCACTAGAAATTTATGAGAACATATATATATGATGGGGAACTGAGCAGAATGCACCTATGCTAACCAGTTTAATAAGTGCCACGTACCGGACATTTGTGTCACGTGTGGGACACCATGCAATTTTCTCACTTTAAGACAAATAAAACAATTTCTTATTAATCATAAGGAACATTTTTTATTATTTAATTTACAAAATCTCCATTTCGATATGGAAAACCAGTAATAAATTACGAAAAATGTCCTAATATAAACCAAATTCTGCAAAATAATAATAGAAGATATTAATGAAAGCAGAAGTTTCATTGTTTTGCCATAAATAATTAATATATATAATTCTATAAGTCTGGAAATTTACAAGAACCTCTACTGTTCACAGCAATTGGTGCAGGATTAACTTTCACTATTTCTTCATGTCTGTAAGTTATTTCATCTCGATATTTAGGCCATTTGAAATAGCCTCGGATTTTTTTATTCTTATATTACATTTACAAAAAAATTGTCATTTTCTAACCTTTTCTTAATTTTATCTGGACATAGTTTGCCTTTATAACTGACAATAACCCATATTCCACATTTTAGATATTCATTGGGAATTAAGTTTTCTGAAATGTTAAATCTAAATGTGAAAATTTCTTTCTCAAGGCAATGGGTTTTAGAAGCTAGGTTTCTTCCTCTGAATTGAATTGAGTTGAATCTCGATATTCCTTTAATTTTTGCCACATTTTTCAACAGATTTTCATTTCCATGATGTTGAAGGAATTTTTTTCTGACATCCTCTTTATACTCTGAAACAAATATGAAGTATGAGAAAATGAGTAAAATATTGAAAACGAAAGCGTAACATTAAATAAGTAAATATTGGAAACAAAATTTGCTGTCATATTAAAAAATTTGAGTTTACATTGAAATATACTTTCTGATAATTACTTTTTTAAATATTTAATAAATTTCACATTTGTTTTTTGAGTATCATGTGTTATAAAAATATTCTTAAATTATTAAAATCGTTTTGTAAAAGATTTTAACACTCATAGCTTTAAAAATACATTTTATTTACTATGATTATTTAAAAATATATATATTAATATTATTCATGTGGTTATTTTAGAAATATCTTTGTTTGAAATGTCCTATACGTGACGTCACATGTGGGACAATATAAAATATCTTTTAACTAATTTAAAAAAATTAATAATATTTTAAAATATTTCCAGAAAAGTTTTTACATGGTATGATTCCTTGTAAGCTGCCTTCTTTTGAATATACAATTTTTGGTTCAGCAACAATTCCAAAAATTACTTTCATTCTGTCACGTACGAGACATAAATTTACAGTAACTTTAATTAGTAATAATTTAACTTATACTGCAAACAAATTCTTAAAATAATGCATAAAATAAAGAAGATACATACCCAATTTAAACTGTAATAGCAGAAATCACTAAATCAAGAAGAAAACAGTGTTAGATTGCTTTGAACTCAAAACTTTTTAGCCGCATGGAATTCAGCTGATCATAGTCATCAAAGCTTTCCAGATTAAGCTCGTTATATTAAAAAATGTGCAAACTCGACGGCAATGCTTTCAAGCGTGCAGTGATTGCTGTACCCCAATAAAAAACAACATTTAAACAATGTTAGAAAATTTTTTACTTTCTCTTACCCATAGGGTCGAGAAAATATTGTTTCAGGGTCAAACTTTCGAACGTGAGTTTTTGTTATATTTACATGTTCTGATGTTCTGAGGTCCCCTGAAAAATCATGTTTTTAGAGAATGGTCTGTACGTCTGCCTATGTGTGTTTTATCAGCATATCTCAAGAACAAATAGTAGCAGAAATTCCAAACTCGGTATACTAAATGTGTATCATACAGGGATGCTACACTAAGCTTTTCGTTGAGATGAAGCAAATGGTTCGTCCACAGGGACTCTCAAAAGTATTCAAATACATTACGTCTACAGGGGAAACTGCAGGTAAGTAGAGTTTAACATCTATAAACTGCACTAAACAAAATGAAACGAATATATATTTTTTGTAATAGAGATAGTAAACGGGGGAAAAAATTGTGTATGTAGGAGCCTCGCCTCCCTCCTGGGTGGGACGGAAGTCCCCCCTCGAGGGGAGTAAATTTTCATGATGGGTATCTTTCAAAAGAGCTCGCCAATACCTTTAAAACGAATGGTTGAACCATCAACCTGCGATAATTTCAAATAAAGTTATCTATTTTTTTCATTAAAAAAAAAAAAAAAAAAAAAAAAAATGTAATATTGAGAATAAATTCAACTTTTTTTGGATATTTAGTGTTATACTACTTCTCTAATATGGAAATCGTCTGCATTATCATGAAGATAATTTTTTTAAATAATAATTTTAATAAACTATTTTTACTGAGTGAATGTCTATAGGAAAATATAGAAGAAAGTTCATGTGGTGGCCACAACAGACTAGTTATTTGTTGTTAATGGATGTGCTTTACTAGTAATATTTTAAAATTTCTAGGAAAGCTGTTCGAGAAGTGAAATAAATTCCTCATAGAGATATGGTAAATAATGTATGTTTTAAGCTAAATATTTATCGCTTGTTTTTTTTTGTATATTTACATGTTTTGAGGCTTCCTGATTACCGTAGTCAAGTTTTTTAACGTTTGATCTTTGTCTGTGTCTCTTAGAGTAACTTAAAAACGAATAATTTTAGGAGATCCAAATGTTGTATTTTGAAGATAATATAAGTTTGTTGCTGGGAAAGTTTGATCAAGATTGATAAGTTTCAATGAATGTTGCGTGTGACAATTGTCTGTATAATTTTAAGTAAACTTTTAATTTTAATAACAGAATTAAATTCTATATAATTGTAGGTGCATTAATGAAACGGGGGGTTGAGGGGGCGGTAGGCCCCCTCACACAGAACTAATTATCATATAAAACTCTTCCGAAACCTAATTTGAATTGTTTGACATAGGTTTACATAACAGTACTCGTTATCTTACCTCTTGATCTCCAACCTGTATTTATAGTATTAAATTTCAGGGTAAGAGAAAGTCGTGTGAGGGACACACCAGATTATTTTTCATTTAAAAAATTGAAAAATTCAGCCGAAGCGTCCTGGTTTGCAAAGACCTTTCAAAAAAGAGGTGGATGCAATTTCTCAAAATTAATTCACCGACCGAACTTATTAAAACGTTTTGCATACTTCTTCAAAATATAATTAACTAGTACTTTAACTGAGGATTTCAAAAAATTAAAATTTGAATTTTTGGCAGAGTTTTATGCATAATAGTACAATATTCGATGCATTTAACCTTAACCCCACGCATAACCTTGTAAAATCAGTTGAATTCGAAAAAAAGAAAAATTCTTCGTTCAAGCACTAGTCTTTTTTTTTTTTTTTTTTTTTTTTTTTTTTTAGAAGAAGTGTGCGAATTTTTAAAAAGACTGGTTCATTAGCTTTTAAGAAATTGTATCCACCATTTTCCTGAAGGGCCTCTGGTTAACAGGACTCACCGGTGGAATTTTCTAGTTTTTTTTTTTTTATGAAAATTTTATAAAATATCTTTTAAATGTTGCTGTTTTATATACTCACTATTTTGAATAAAGGATTTTATTTATTACTAGTATATAACCCCGTCAAAAATGACGGAATGTTAAATCAATTAAGGTAGTGAATCAACGAATGCTTTGCCTGCTTCGATGGACACTATATTTAAAGGGGACTAATGTGCAAGTTGCACCGGACGGGACTAATATGCAAGTTGTACCTGACGGGACTAATATGCACGTTGCACCGAACGAACAAACTATTTCTTTTAACGAAAATACCTACTAACCCACGACGACAGGTCTAATATAACGTATCATATTATGTATCATATTTATCGTAATATAACTCAGTACTTATTTCGCTTCCTTCTTCGACTCGTTTTAATAAGTAATTTTTATATGCATGGGCAAATTTAATATTTTTTAATTTTTCGCATGAAAACATTATTTCATTTTATGCCTCCTCCCCCCCACTCAAAAAAAAAAAAGTATATATATATAACAATAACTGGTAAATTTTATTGGCAACAATCATAAATTTAAATGTCCAATTTTGAAATTATTTTCATATCTATATATTAATTTGAAACATGTTTTTGTCTGTCTCCACTATATTGAGAGAACTACTTGGTGTAAAAATTTGGTAGAGGTGTCAAAAAAACGGTCTTGGTCTGTAGATGTGCTATGAGAAGAGAAAAAAGAAAAAAGTCGAACGGTTTCCCCCCCGGGTAAGAAACCGTTTCCCACCGGGTTAAAAACACGTTTACGAGCTTAACTAAGCTTCTAATTACTTCACGGTGAAGAAATTGTACATATGGGGACTAGAGTCGAATACTAAAAAATCACTTTCTGCGAATTTGGAATTTTCGATTTTAAAGGGGGGGGAAAGGGGGAAAGTAGATTTGGAGGGGGGGGGAAGGGGGGAAATTAGTTTGAGAGGGAAATCCGTTCTAAACCCACGCATGTAGCACCTCATTTTAAAGGTCTTGAAATTTCATGTCGACTGGGGATGTTTGCATACAATATAGTGCGACCCCTGGTGGTGAAAAATGGAACTAGGTGGAATGGAATTTTGCTGCAGACCCTATCATGTTGCATCTTATTTTAAAGGTCTTGGTATTTCCTGACCGTTGGTGATGTTCATACAGAACACACTGCGCCCCCTGGAGGTGGAAAGTGCAACTAAAGGATTTTGCAGCTGACACCACCATGTGACACCTTATTTAAAAGGTCTTGGAAATCCAAGGCGATTGGTGATAGAGGTCTTGAAATTTCATGTTGATTGGGGATGTTTGTATGCAATATAGTGCGCCCCCTGGTGGTGAAAAATGGAACTAGGTGATTTTGTAGTAGACCCTATCATGTTATATCTTATTTTAAAGGTCTTTGTATTTCCTGACCGTTGGTGATGTTCGTACAGAACACACTGCGCCTCCTGGCGGTGGAAAGTGCAACTAAATTATTTTGCAGTTGACACCACTATGTGACACCTTATTTGAAAGGTCTTGGAAATCCAAGGCGATTGGTGATAGAGGTCTTGAAATTTCATGTTGATTGGGGATGTTCGTACACAATATACTGCACCCCCTGGTGGTTAAAAATGGAACTAGGTGATTTTGCAGTCGACCCTATCATGTTACACCTTATTTTAAAGATCTTGGTATTTCCTTACCGTTGGTGTTGTTCGTACAGAACACGCTGTGCCCCATGGCGGTGGAAAGGGCAACTAAAGGATTTTGCAGTTGACACCACCAGTGACACCTTATTTGAAAAGTCTTGGAAATTCAAGGCGATTGGTGATGTTCGTATACAACATACTGCATCCCTTGGTGGAGGAAAGTGGAATTTGCAACGCGTGTGTAGCATGCATGCCTGCTATACAGTGCAGCAGTCACAGGCAGAGGTAACACGAGTCAGAGGTTCGCTCGGTTCAAGGTTAATTTTTGAGAAATTTTTCATGTTATTAGCGGCCTGTATATACGCTGCCGCAGGCTTGTTACAGATGATTTTTTTTTTTTTTTTTTTTTTTGTGATGCTTTCATTTAAAAATAGAAATTCAAACAAAATCGAGTTAAAGATATAAAACCATACAAATTTAAGGTTCATTTAAGGTTATTATCATGGGCCCGGTCATAGCCGGGCAGGTTCGTTTGGTTCCAGGTTAATTTTTTGGAATTTTTTTATGTTATTAGCGGCCCGCGTATGTGCTGCCGCAGGCACCGGGGTCACAAGGCAGAGTTTCGTTCGGTTCGAGGTAATTTTTTTGTTACAGCTGATTATTTTTTTCGTGACGCTTTCATTTAAAAATAGAAATTCAAACTAAATCGAGTTAAAGGTATAAAATCATACAAATTTAAGGTTCATTTAAGGTATCATGGGTCCGGGCAACACCGAGCGGGTTCGTTGGGTTCCATGTTAATTTTTGGGAATATTTTTATGTTATTAGCGGCCGGCGTATGCGCTACCGAAGGCACCAAGGTCACAAGGCAGAGTTTCGTTCGGTTCGAGGTAATTTTTTTGGTTACAGCTGATCATTTTTTCACGATGCTTTTATTTAAAAATAGAAATTCAAACAAAATTGAGTTAAAGATGTAAAATCATACAAATTTAAGGTTCATTTAAGGTTATTACCATGGGCCCGGGAAACGCCGGACGGGTCAGCTAACATGTAGTCTTAGTATTAAACGAAATAGAAAATGAAAGATAGGAACTGTGTATTTGGAGTCAGTTTGACGTCACATTGACTGTACTTTGTTGAAAGTGATGTCATATATAGTATTTCTATTTATAAGCATTTTTCTGACTTTCTTTTTTTTTTTTTTTTTTAAGTGAAATGTCGTAAATTATATTAGATGTTTTAACTTGAAATACATTTAAATAATGATGCGATGTTTTTTGAAACATTACGGTCAATAAAATGATCGTCGAATTCGACGGGTTCCGGCTAGTTTTAATTAATTCTAAAATATCTAATTAAAACTTCGGTACAAATAAGGTACCAAATGGAAGTTTCCATATTTGTAACGAAGTAACCTCGGGTACCTTATTTGTAACCTTCTTTATTTTAACTTACTTGATAAATATGAAGTCACAATCAACTGTTTGTTTATATCAGATAAGTACATTATCATGATTGCAAGAAAATGATGTAATAACTATTAGCCCATAATTTTTATGATTGAATTTTATATTACATTTTAATTTTATCCTCCATGGGTATTTTAGAATTGCAATGGTAGTTATAAACTTTCGTTAAAATCTTTTTACATATTGAGATTAAGGGAAAAGTGCAAGCACAAAGAAGTTTCAGTTTTGAAAGATCTTTCTAATGATGTAACATTTATGCAGATTAATAAAACTAGTATGCTGTGGCCACCACAAGACTTTCTTCTATATTTTCCTATACAAATTCACGCAGTAACAATATTTAAAAAAAAAAAAAAAAAAAAAAGTACGATTTTTTTTTTTCAAAGTTTTCTTTCGTTAAAAAAAAAATCGATAACTTTGTTTTAAATTATCACAGATTTATAGTTCAACCATTCGTTTTAAAGATATTGAAGAGACCTTTCGAAAGATACCCATCTTGAAAATTTACCCCCCTCCCCTCCCGGGGGGTACTTTCCCCTGGGGGGGGGAAGCGATGACCGAGATTTTTTTCCTAATTAACTACTACTATTATCAATAATTCATATTAATTTCACAATCACAGGTTAAGAATAACTCCCATTATGTACATTTATACGAAATTTTGTCCCATACTGCCATGTTAAAAATTTAGAAAAAATACGATCACACCACCACCTGTTGAGTGATTGATCCCCAAATCTAATCAGCCCCAGTTTATGTCAGGGGCCGACTAATTACCAAGTCTGGTTAAATTTCGTTAAAAAAAAAAAAAAAAATACGATTTTTTTTCTAAGTTACTTTTTGTTAAAAGTAAAAAAAAAATCGATAACTTTGTTTTAAATTATCACAGATTTATAGTTCAACCATTCGTTTTAAAGGTAAAAAAGAGAGACCTTTCGAAAGATACCCATCTTGAAAATTTACTCCCCTCGAGGGGGGACTTCCCCCCCAGGGGGGTTCACGAGGCTCCTACGCATACAAATTTTTTTCCCCAGTTGACTACCTCTATTATAAATAATTCTTGTAAATTTCATAATGATTACTAAAAAATAATTCTCTTTATGCACATTTATACAAAATTTTGTCCTATATCACCATGTTAAAAATTTAGAAAAAGCGGGATGGCAACGCAACCTGTAAGACAATTTTTACCAAAAGTTGATAGGCACTAATTTATGTCACGGTGCAACTACATACTAATTTGTATGAAATTCTGTGCAGTAGTTCCTAAGATACAGTTGCCACAAAATTTTGTCACACACACACACACACAGACAGACAGACAGACAGACAGACAGACATTTTCTAAAAAGGGTCAAATCGTGTTCTACAGCTTTCAAAACGTGTAAATCCATCAAAAACCCGAGGTCGAAAATTTTTACGAATCCAATACTTTCTCTATATTACATATAGAAGAAAGTAAAAATAAATAAATAAAAATAAAAATACATAGCATTTCTAAGGGGGAAAAAGTGGCTACCAAAAGTCTCTGTTTTGAAGCGGTCTAAACCGGAATCGTTCCTGACAGAAGATGGTCATTATTATTATTAATATTATTAGGTGTGAGGGAGAGTTCTGCTGTGTGGCACCCAAACAGAGAGTTTGGAGACGAAAGCAAGCCTATTAATGTGATCCAAAGAAGTAGTCTGATGAATTCCAAGCTTGAAGCCCACTTCTGTGGAATTTAACGTGGGATTTGTACTGATCATACTGTACCACTTCGTCATTGACACCTGATGGCCTTCCTGATCTGGGTTCACCTTTCAAAGAAAAATCACCCAAACGAAATTTCGCAAACCAACTTTAGCATGTTTGAGCTGTTACTGCGTCCTCTCTAAACACGTCACACAAGTTTTTTGTTGCCTCCATCGCGTTATTCCCTTTTTGGAACTCGTACAACATACAATGTCTTAAGTGCACTTTTTCTTCACCCATGGTGACAGTTCTATAAGTTTGAAAAAAAAACAACAACTAAAATACGAAAAATGTGTGTAAATCATCACTCATACTCTAACCTAACTGTTTAAAGCGGTTTAAGTCGATAATCGACAACGCATAAAAGTGCACGTGTTCAAAAACGAGACAGAACTTTCCCTTACACCTAATAATAAAAAAAAAAAAGCGGAATATATATATACTAGTATCGCCCAGTGGTCGAAACTCGACCATTTTTTTTTTTTTTTTTTTTTGCAAAGCGAGGCAAAGCAAAGTTATTGCCTTGTCCTAAACGGAATGCAATTGCAGCACATCTGCGGCAATTGTTTGCCGATATTCACTCTAACTGAATCAGCAGAGTTTTACTTAATATAACTATTTCTCTCTCTTTCTTTCCTGAAATGAGAGAAAATCGCAACGTGAAAACGCCCCTTGTTGTGTGATACAGCCCAGAAGCTAATAGGTACCATGTCAAACCAAGGCCAAACCAAGTATCAAATTCTGTTAAATTAATTCGATTGGTTCATAAAGTACAGTGTTTGAACAAAAAAAAATAATAATAATAAACAAAAATATGCAGACACGACATTATTTCATTATTTAAAACATGAAAATCTGACATTGACAGATTTTAATTTAGTGCCAGAGGCCTACTGCTAAACTTGTTAATATCGACAAATTTTTCTTTAGTTAATTCGTGACGATCTAAATTCCATGATAAAGTTTTCATTAAATCAAACCAATGTGTTTCAGCTGCAGATATTGTAACAAATAACGTTGGAAGTCCAAACTGTCTTATAGCCGCAAAACAACGTTTTTTCTCTTTTTCCCAATGAGGGTGAGGTGTGCCTTGGAGGGGGCTCATGTCAAAGGTGTGCCTTGGGGGGGGGACTCATGTCAAAGTTGTACCTTGGGGGGGACTCATGTCAAAGTTGTACCTTGGGGGGGACTCATGTCAAAGTTGGGCCTGGGGGGGACTCATGTCAAAGTTGTACCTTGGGGGGGACTCATGTCAAAGTTGGGCCTGGGGGGGGGACTCATGTCAAAGTTGTGCCTTGGGGGGACTTCATTCAATAAATCCCCATTCAATAAACCGACTGAAATAGGCCCTTAGCACTATTAAGAGTGTATTATAAAAATTCGACAACGCTGTACCGACTGAAATAGGGGTACCTTGGGGGGGACTCATGTCAAAGTTGGGCCTGGGGGGGGGGGGACTCATGTCAGAGTTGTGCCTTGGGGGGACTTCATTCAATAAATCCCCATTCAATAAACCGACTGAAATAGGCCTCTAGCACTAATTAAGAGTGACGTATAAAAATTCGACAACGCTGTACCGACTGAAATAGGGGTACCTTGGGGGGGACTCATGTCAAAGTTGGGCCTGGGGGGAAACTCATGTCAAAGTTGGGCCTTGGGGGGACTTCATTCAATAAATCCCCATTCAATAAACCGACTGAAATAGGCCCTTAGCACTAATTAAGAGTGTATTATAAAAATTCGACAACTGTACCGACTGAAATAGGCCTCTAGCACTAAAAAAAAAGATATTTTTCAAAAATGGTCGAATTGAGTTCGGGAAATTTCAAAACGTGTAACTTTATCGAAAACCGAAAATCTAAAACTTTTCTGAATCTTATATTTTCTACTTATATATGCAGAGGAAAGAATAATAAATCCAATTTTTAAAAAATAAAAATAAGTAGTCAATTTCACTTAATTAAAATGCAAGGAAATCTCAAAACGTGTAAATTCATCGAAAACCGGAAATCAAAAGTTTTTATGTATATTCTACTTGCTTCTTCTACCCACAAAAGCTAGCAATAAAGACACTTTTTAAAAAAATAAGTAGCCAATTTCAGTTAATTGAAACGTAAAGAAAGCTCAAAACATGTAATTTCAGCAAAAAACGGAAATCGGAATTTTTTCCGTATCGTCTACTTATACATGCAGCAGTTAGTAACAAATCCATTTTCCTTTTATTTAGTATATTAGTTGAATATTTATTGTTTAAATATCACCCTTTGAAATGAAATGTTTATGTTTACATTCGTAACTGGAAGTTTGTCATTTTTTTTTTCTGGAGTTTTGTGATTTTAAATTACAATTTTATCAATTTTACAGAAAAAATAAATCAATCAAACACATGTAGACAGTAACTTATATATAACAAATATCGGAATTAAAATCGGCAGATAATTTCCGTTATTTTTTAATAATTTTTTACAAAAAATCAATAGATGATTAGCATAGAAAATCTTTTTCATGGCTCCATGGACAGACAGTGACGTCATCACTTCGCTTGCGTATAGTGAAGCTACATTATACAAATTACTGTGTCTATGGTTTTATTTGAGCTTTATGAAATTGCCAGATTTAACAACTTTCTACTTTTAGGTATTTTTTAATGTGAAGGAATACGTGTATAAAAGGGAAAAATGGGGGAAAATGCATAAAATAATAAATGTATTTTTAAATACCTTCTTGACATCGTAAGAAAATAATATTTGTATTCGCACCTTCCGGCTAACCATACCTTTCGAATGATACCATTTTCAACCCTCTACTCCCATAATTAATATGTTAAAAAGGGACAACAAATTTTATGCTTGCCTATTAATATATAGATAATATTTTTTTAAGCCTTTAAAATTCTTGTAACCCTTTTAAGGTAACTAACCCTTTTTACTTTCTCTTACCCATAGGGTCGAGAAAGTATTGTTTTAGGGTCAAATTTTCGAACGTGCGTTTTTGTTATATTTACATGTTCTGAGGTCCCCTGAATACGAAAATCATGTTTTTTGCGAATGGTCTCTGTGTCTGTCTGTGTGGATGTCTTTGTGTCTGTGTGCATGTCTGTGTGTCTGTTATCAGCATATCACAAGAACAAATAGTAGCAGAAATTCCAAACTCGGTATGCTAAATGTGTATCATATAAGGATGCCACAGTAAGCTTTTCGTTGAGATGAAGCCAATGGTTCGTATACAGCGACACTCAAAATTATTCAAATACATTACGTGTATGGGGAAAATTGCAGGTAAGTAGAGTTTAACATCTATAGACTATGATCTTTCTAATATACCTAGCTATCGGACCACCAACATCTATAGACTGCACTAAACCAAATGAAACGAATATATATTTTGTGTAATAGAGATAGTCAACTGGGAAAAAAATTTTGTGCATGTAGGAGCCTCGCCACCCCCCCCCGGGGGGGGGAAGTCTCCCCTCGAGGTGAGTAAATTTTCATGATGGGTACCTTTCATAAGAGCCCGTCAATACCTTTAAAACGAATGGTTGAACCCTCGATCTGCGATAATTTAAAATAAAGTTATAAATTTTTTTCATTTTTAACATTTTTTTTTATTTTTTTAATGTAATATTGAGAATAAATTCAACTTTTTTTTGGATATTTAGTGTTATACCTACTACTTCTCTAATATGGAAACCGTGGGCATTATCATAGAAGATAATTTCTTTAAATAATAATTTTAATAAATTATTTTTACTGAGTGAATTTGTATAGGAAAATATAAAAGAAAGTCGTGTGGTGGCTACAACACACTATTTATTTTTTGTTAGTGGATGTGCTTTACTAATAATATTTTACCATTTCCAGGAAAGCTGTTCGGGAATATAAATAAATTCCTCATAGAGATATGGTAATTAATGTATGTTTTAAGCTAAATATTCATCTCTTGTTTTTTGTACATTAATGAAACGGGGGATTGTGGGGGCGGTAGCCCCCTCACACAGAACTAATTATCACATAAAACTCTTCCTAAGCCTAATTTGAATTCTTTAAGATAGGTTTACTTAACAGTACTCGTTATCTTACCTCTTAATCTCCAACCTGTATGTATTTATAGTATTAAATTGCAAGGTAAGAGAAAGTCGTGTGAGTGACACACCAGATTATAATTATTATTATTATTATTATATATATATATATATATATATATATATATATTTTTTTTTTTTTTTTTTTGTCCTAATCTAAATTACATTATACATATCCTTTAAAACGTGCAATAATTTATAAACGGCACATAACAAATTGGATTACTTATCCCAGACTTTCAACAACAACAATCTTAATAACTTCAGAACAATCTACATAAATTTTCCTTAATTATGTGCGGGGAACAATGAAGGAACATTTCATAGAGATACATTCGCTATTCAGGAGTTTTATCTTAAATAAACAAATCTAACCTCGCCTTTTTCGGATGATACAATAATACCTTTTTGCATAGGTTACAGATGAGCCATTGTAAGCAAAAACACACCTTTCTTAGATAACCCCAAATTTGATATAGGAAAATACCACAAGTCCATTCATGGAGAAAGGATATGGAATGCGATATCACAGTTCGATATTACAAACTGAGATATCGGTATCGAAATAGTTTCCGTTTAATGGTTTGAAAACGGATGTTATTTGAAAAGATGACAAAAAAAGTAGTTCGGTGGAGTTCCAGGATGTCTATTATAGAAGCTTTATAACAATCACTAAGCGGAATCCAAACCCGTTTATGTAATTTTAGCAAATGAGTGTACAGAATTAAAGAAAATTGAATGAATCAGCCGGTTACATGCTTTTCGTTCGTTAAAGCGGAAATTTCATACATCATTTTTTAAAATACAATTTTATTAAATTTTTCAAATATCAATTTTTTGAGAAATTCGTTCAACAGCTTCTTATAATTCGAATGCAAACAAATGCAGTAAAAAAAAAAAAATTCTCGTGTGAAACAACCACACGACTTCCATTACCCACTATTACACATATCATATGCATTTTTGAGAGATAATGTGATCAGAAAACATAAAAGTTGCCTAAAGAAGTAGAAACCTAAAATTTTTCCGGTAAGAGAAACTTATAAAGACATTTAAAACGAAGCTTACATATAGCGAGGTAAAAAATAAGAGAAAAAAAAATGGTACAGTTAATTTTTGAAACACAAATTTCCGAGATTTAAAGATGACCTACCTAAGCAGGATGACTGTTATTTTACCATGTTTTTATTAACTTCGATTCTTGTTTGTTTGTGGGTTTGTTTGTGTGTTTGTCAGGGACAAATCTTGCAATCGATTTTTAACTAACTTCCCGACTAGCTAGATATTTGAAATTTTCAGGACAGCTCACAACTCGGTGACAATACATTTTTCTAATAATTTTAGTCAACTATTTCAAGTCCCGCTGCCTTCGGCAGCGCTTATATGATTCGACAGAAAATTTATTTAACTAACTTCCCGACTAGCTAGACATTTGAAACTTTCAGAATAGTTCAGAACACGATGAAATTGCATTTTCTTAATACCTTTAGCCAACTGTTTCGGGTTCCTGCTGCCTTCGGCAGCGTTATCAGTACATAGCTTGCAATCGATTTTTCACTAACTTTCCGACTAGCTAGACATTTGAAACTTTCAGGACAGCTCACAACACGGTGACAATACATTTTTCAAATAATTTTAGTCAACTATTTCAGGTCCCGCTGCCTTCGGCAGCGCTTATATAATTAGACAGAACATTTATTTAACTAACTTCCCGACTAGCTAGACATTTCAAATTTTCAGAATAGTTCAGAACACGGTGAAAATGCATTTTTTTAATACCTTTAGCCAACTGTTTCGGGTTCCTGCTGCTTTCGGCAGCGTTATCAGTACTAAGCTTGCAATCGATTTTTCACTAACTTTCCGACTATCTGGACATTTGAAACTTTCAGGACAGTTCATAACACGGTGACAATACATTTTTCTAATAATTTTAGTCAACTATTTCAGGTCCCACTGCCTTCGGCAGCGCTTATATTATTCGACCGAAAATTTATTTAACTAACTTCCCGACTAGCTAGACATTTGAAACTTTCAGAATAGTTCAGAACACGGTGAAAATGCATTTTTTAAAATACCTTTAGCCAACTATTTCGGGTTCCTACTAGAGATGAGACGGGCTCAGCCCGAGCCCGTAAGCCCGAGCCCGAGCCCGGGCCCAAGCCCGATCGGGCTCAAATCTTACGCAAGTCTTCGGGCTCCGGGCGGGCTCGGATTCAAGCTAAAAGTTCCGTTTATTTCATTCTTCACTAACTGGAAAATGTAAAAAAAAAAAAAAAAAAAAAAAAAAAGAAAGAAAAGAAAAAGAAATTTTATTCATTTTGAGAGCACTTTTAGTAATGTCATAATAGTCATGATAGGTTATAAATCACAAAATAATCTTGCAAACCTTAGTAGCTTTGACTTTCCTTTTTCTAAATATAACTCTTTTTTCAACGGGATGCATATTATGTCATAGTGTTATACAGTAATCCTTCCTCCTTCGTTATATCGGGCCTCATTATATCACTCATTCGGATAAATTTTTTTCCCCCCGATAGGCGCGTTATAAACAATGGGCTGCACTATAAATATCTATTATATAAATATATACATGTATACAGAGACACAGACATTAAAAATTGTTATAATAACATTTATAGTTATTTAAATTGAGGATTGATAATAAGAAAATTTATTTGAAAATGAAAACGGTATTTAATTTTACTATTGTGTATGCGTTGCATAGCGTACCACTTTCAATATCGGGCTCGGGCTCTGATCACACAAAATTTTTCGGGCTCGGGCGGGCTCAGTTCAAAAATGTTTCGGGCCCGGGCGGGCTCGGATTGCCAAAATAGAGCCCGAACTCACCTCTAGTCCCTACTGCCTTCGGCAACGTTCATATGATTCAACAGAAAATTTATTTAACTAACTTCCCGAGTAGCTAGACATTTGAAACTTTCGGAATAGTTCAGAATATGGTGAAAATGCTTTTTAAAAATATTTTTATCCAATTGCTTCGGGACCCTGCTGCCTTCGGCAGCGTTTCCAGTACAAAGCTTGCAATCAACTTTTAACTAACTTCCCGGCTAGATAGCCATTTGAAACTTTTATAATAGCTCAAAAGACGATAGCAAGGAATTGTTTTAATACATTTATCCAATTGCTGGGGTTCTGGCTGCCTTCAGTAGCGTTTATATGATTCAACAGAAAATTTAAAAACATGGTTTATAAAAAATTTTTTATCTTATAATTATTTCCTCTAATAACCACGTAATATATGAGAAAGAAATGGATTTGTATAACAATTTTCAAGAAAATCGTAAGAGCCGTTTTTGAGATACCAACTTTTACAAAAAAGCAATTATTGACCAGAAAACAATCATTACATACAAAAGGACATTTAAAAGTGAGTTAATATGGAGAGTTTGAAAAAAAAAAAAAAAAAAAAAAAAAATCCGTACAGCCGTTTTTAAAGGAGCGCACTTGCAAGACCTGAAATTGATCTGTTTATACAGGACGCCTATCAATTTTCCTGAACTAACCAACTATATCATTTAAAAGGACATCTAATAGCGTGTTTATATAGCAAATTTGAAGAAAATCGTTAGAGCCGTTTTTGAGATACGGACTTACGGTCCCACTTACGGTCTCCGATGTCTCACTTCCGTATTTTCAATTTTCCCCAAAATTTAGAAAATTCACCTGTACACCAGACCTGTTTGTATTCTGAAGTTTTGTAGTTCTATCTTTATTAGTTTCAGAGATATGATAGCCAGAAGATTCCACACATACATACACACATACAAACATATTGACCAATTGCCAAAAATCACTTTTTTGGACTCAGGAGACCTTAAAATATGTAAATCAAGTGAAATCTCGACATCGAATTTTTGGACCGAATACAATACTTCCATTACCTACGGTAGTTCGGTAATTGAAGTAATAACTAAACTTGACGCAGGACAGAAATATTAATGTTAACAACAACGTTAAAAACGCCAATGATCATCATTCTACACTTCATCATTCTGTACTGATGACGGTACGTTTTACGCTACTGGAACTGCAGTCTGCACCTAACAATTTTTCACATTGGCGGTTTTAACGTTGTTGTTAAGATTGATATTAAATGCAGTAACACTTTGTCAAAATGAAGATCAAAATTACACATTTTCGCGTTAAAATACTACAAATATAAAAATTAGAGGTACTGGGATTTTTTTTTTTTTTTTTTTTTTTTTTTTTAAGTAAAATTTAAAATAAATAACAGTCTTACAAATAGCACATGCCACTTTTTAATTTCTGGGGAAAGAAACTCTAGAGAAAACACTACAAAGATTTTCTAAATTGTCAAATATATTTGATCATTGAATTTCGTGTTTAGTTTATATTTTTAAGACAATTGCATTTCAATATAAAGAAACTATAATAGTATTACAAGAGAAAAATTTATGGCATTAACTTGACAAATAAAATAAAACAAAGCAAAAAAGCAATTGTATAATACGAAAAATCATTCTTAGTTTCAACAGAAATGCAAAAATTGCCTTCTTGGCATATATTGTTTAGGTAGAAAGGCAAAGACGAATAAAGGCTTCTGTATTTTCATTTTAAAAGATGCACTTTGCAAGCTTGTGTCTTATTGGTACATATTATTTACATAAACAATGGCTAACATATGTGCTTTGCCTGCTGGTGTCTTATTGGCACATATTATTTACATAAAGAAGGACTAAAATAAATAAAGACTTCTGTATTTTTATTTTAAAAGATGCCCTTTTAGAGATCTGCAGGGCCGGGTTCGGGCCGAATTTTTAAATTTGTTCTCGGGCAGGGCCGGGCTCGGGCTCAGTTTTTTTGTGTATACTCGGGCCGAGCCGGGCCTGAATGAAATTTTCTCCGGGCCGTGTAGGGCCGAATTTTTTTGTGGTTTCCTCGTTAATCAACGAAAAAGGGAAATAATAAAAAAAAAATTTCAATCATTTATTTTACATAATTTTACAGGCTGGTATGTCACATAAAGTTCTATTTTGTTAAAAAATTTCTGTAACTTCAATTTAATTGTCTATCAGTCTGTCTGTTCGAAAACTGATTTTTCGCAAATATTTTGAGCATGCTTCGAAATTAATATATTTTTAGATGGTTTCCTATTCAAAATAGTATGCATGTCACTACCAGTTTGAGTACATGTACATAACAAAATAAATTAGATACGTTACTGTGTATAAGGCTTTGTTTCCTATGATCTGTTGAGTTTAGGCGGTATGAAGGCTATAAAAATCCTTCCGTAGTAACTTTTTCTCTAAGCCTCCTTTTTCTTTTCTTCAGTGGATGAAAGTAGCATCATTCTTACCATGGTCAAAAACAACTTTTCTATGCAATATGGTTGGATTATCATTAAAGTTTTGTTTACCGGATCACATGAAAGATTCGGATACATTATGGTATATAAGAGGAAAGTGCATATTTAGTAGTATTAACCATGTTAAATACCTTCCTGTATTATTTGATGAATGCTAATATTTTCGATTTCACTTTCTGTTTGTCTTTGTGCCTTATCTATAATAATGAATTTCTGTTTATATGTAATTATCTTGCAAAAGTTCAGCAGTTTTGTTAAAGAACGTACTATTGGATGGTTATATAAAACCTCTGAAAAATACATACTAAAAATCTTTTTCATAGAAAGGAATGCTTTTTTTTGTTGTTGTTGTTGTTATTTTACATATTTTTGAATCGGGCCGGGCCGGGTCGGGCCTGATTTTATCGTTTTTTGTCCGGGCCGGGTCCGGGTCGAATTTTTTTTATTTCATACCGGGTCGGGTAAGCAAAGCCTTCGTACGGACCCGGGCCTCAAAAATTCGGCCCGGGCAGACCTCTAATCCCTTTACAAGCTGGTGCCTCATTGGCAGATATTATTTACATAAATATTATTTACATAAACGATGGTTAAGATAAATAAAAAATATCTATATTTTTATTTTAAGAGATGCACTTTCCATGCTGGTGACTTACTGGGACATATAATTTACTTTAAAAAGTAGCTAATATAAATAAAAGCTTCTCTATTTTTTTTTTTTTTTTTTAAGTACTTTGTTTGCTGTTGTTATATTGGTACACATCATTTGCATAAAAATATGTTAATATAAATAAACACTTCTATAATTTCATTTTAAAAGTTGCGCTTTACCCGTTGATGCATCAGTTTAATACGCAAATGAATCAGATTTTTTATGTCATCAATTGAAAATTATTTTGTCGTTTTCACGGAATTCTTAGTGTATCTAGCATGTGAGGACGGAGGTGTGCCAAATTGACCAATAGATTGGGATTTGGTAAAAATTCAGTTATTCGGTGTTCCCTTATAGCTTATTTTCCCTCAACGAAAAGGGTCATCAACTCTATTTTTATACTGGACCCATTGAGCCCGCGCTTGCGCAGAAGCTCCCATGGCGAAGTGTGACATCACTGACCGTCCGTGGATGCAAGAAAAAGACTTCCTATGTTAATCGCCCATTGGATTTTTTGTAAAATATTATTAAAAATCAAGGGAAAATATTTCCCGATTTTAAACCCCGTATTCGGGTATAGGTATGTATTAGTTATCGTATGCATGCGTTAGATTGAGTTATTTTGCTGTCAAATTGACAAAATTTTAATTTTAAATTTCAAAACTCTGTCATCCTTGGCGTTTTTTTTTATTTTGACGATCAAAAACGTAATACGAAAATATACATCCCAGATGTATATTTTCGTAATATGTATTGTACGAAATATTGCTTCATATTATTCATTACTCTCTTAATATAAGTTGTTAAAATAACCATGATTTTTGAAAGGACTTAAATATGTTCGCCAGATATTTTGGCGATATTGATTTTTTCCGCCAAAGGATGACAGATATGAAATCTATTCCGCTTCAACATGAGTATCTTATATCAGACACTTTGTTTAGACATTTGAAAACAAAATTGACTTCAAATTATGATAGAATATTTATCATTTTCCTTTTAATTAGTATATTAGTTGGATATTTATTGTGTAAATATCATTCTTTAAAATGAAATGTTTATGTTTTCAATCGAATATGGAAGTTTGCCTTTTTTTTTTTTTTTTTTTTTTTTTTTTTTTCTAGAGTTTTGAAATTTAAAATTTAAATTTTATCAATCTTACTGCAAAAACAACTTAATCTAACGCATACACACGATAACTAATACATATCTAATCCAAGTACGGGGATTAAAATCGGGAAATAATTTTCCTCGATTTTTAATAATTTTTTACAAAAAATCCAATAAGCTATTAACATAGGAAATATTTTTCTTGCATCCACGGACGGCCAGTGACGTCATCACTTTGCTTGCGTATTGCGCCATACTGAGGATAAAGGACTATGGACTTTATCCGCGTTATGTAATAAATCCTTGACACGTGACTACTACAGGGGAAAATGCTGAATTATAATGTTTACATTTGTGTTTTATGGGGGAATGTTTGCATTCTATAGGGAAATTTGTATACTAGAGGGAAATTCATAGGGAAATCGAGAATCACAAGTCACATGTTGGGTATGATTTAGCCTCGAACCCAAGAAAACGGATGTTGTCCATTATCCAGTAGCTAACTTACAAATTTAAGAAGTTCTCAGATTTGTCTTTTATTGTTATTATAGGCTGATTACATATCTCTTAATCGCAGCAATTTTTTAAACATAACTGGAATTTTTTTTAAACACACACACATAAAATAAATAAAGATAAAAACAATCATGCTAGCAATTTGAAAAAAATACACACACCCATACGTATAAATCCATATTGTTTTATTTCACAAAAAAAAAAAAAAAAAAAAAAAAATCGATAGTATATATGGGAGTAACTCTTGGGAACAATGAACTACTTCTTTTTCTTTTTCATTTTAAAAGAATAAAAACGGAGCATCATGTTCTTCTACAATCACGAATATTTAAGAAAATTGTAGCAGCATTATTGCCAAAATCATTATCGCAAAAAATTGTTTTAAACAATATCCAATGCTTGTTTGAGGTTTTTTTTTTTTTTTTTTTTTTTTTTTTTTTTTTTTCCCTTAAACTGATCACTGGGTAATTCTATTCAATAAAAATAATCTTTCGGATGTAGAACAAGAAAATTATTTTGTTCTATAAACCATATCACACGAATCGTTTTTTGAAAAATGATTTCGAACTGGTTACTGTACGCTCATAGGAAACAATGGATGATATATAAACCTGAAATAACCTGATCGTAGGTGGCAACAGGGAATTTTTTTTTTTTTCTTTCCTTATTTCGAAAGAGAACAATGGGACATTTGAGGATAACTATGTGGTATATTTTGAGATCCAAACTCCACGTTAGATTTCGAGTTCTATTGAATTTGAGACCATCAAAAAATGGAATAAATAATGGAAGTAAAACGATCTCCACTAACTCTGTTTACCCAATTTTTATGGTACGCATCGAGTGTGGAATACTAGGTTAACTATTTTAACCAGCTGTTGCTTCATATTTTTCTTCAAGGTCTTGATTGTTAAATAGTTTATTTACCACTAAAACAATTCTGAGCTTAACCGATAAAAAAGTAAAATAGGCATTTCTATTAAAAAAAATATAATTAAAAATCATTTTGTTTTCAATTATAGTTTGTGAAAAAAATTATAAAATTTACAGAACCCAGAGATTTTTAGAGAATTTTCAGTTAAAATACTTCTTTCCTGTGCCTTCCCCATGTTCGACCGCCATTTGCCCATTGCGCAGCACTAGTGCGACGTAAAACACAATCAACCAACCAACCAACCGTTCCCATATTCTGAAATAAGAATAATTTTCATTGATGAATGCAGACGATTTCATTTCACAGAAGTACGAGTATGAGACAAAATGTCGAAAGAAAATCGATTTTGGGTCCACAATAGAGATGGGATAAACAGTTACTTTTCATTAATAGGTTACATCGTTCCATACTAGCTTTGGTAATAGGTTCTTGTAACATATTATTTTTATAACCTATTACTCTTTAGTTTATATATGGCGAATGTGTTTCTAATCTTTTCGGAATATACGATATATATATGTGTCTTGCATAGTCGATGCGGTTCACGTTTTTAAGTCCCAATACTTTCGAAGAGTAATTTTCACTTTATTTAGCATTAGAATTTCTTCCATTAAAATAAAATAAACTCTGATATGATATGAAATATTGGTAGAGTCAAGGTTTTACACAAACATTCGTTCCAATCGTGTAAGCATAAAGTTCTGTTAAATCAATTCATTTAAATACGAAAACAGAATATTTCAAATAATATCAAGAAACACGTACGCGAGTGCCGTTTCCGGAAAAAAAAAAAATTCTTATATTATAAGCCATGTACGTAATTAATAAATATTTAAATAATAATAACAAATTTTTTAAAAACATCTTTAAGGCATCCCAAATTTTAAACTACAGAGTAATTGCCTCTTTTGATTTTCCGAAGAACTTAAACATTCCTGATTGACAAGGAAATTAATATTTTTCAATCATACTTAACAAACAGTCATTTTGATTATGTTTTCTAAAATTAGAAACATTCGTTTTAAAATACAAATTTTGCTTACAAAAACTGTATAAAATGATTTATTTTCTCTTATATTTAATTTTAACAAACTACCATAATTAACTATTCTTAAAACTTTTTACTCCTTTTAAATCATTGCCCACCAGCGGCCGAGCGGTTCTGCGCTCAAAGCTGGTAGACGTGAGGTGCCGGGTTCGATCCCCGGTCGCGCTCGTCGACCTAGCCGTTCGGAGTTTTCCGTGGTTTCCTCCGAAACTTGCGTAAATACGGGCTAGGACCCCTTAGAAAGACCTCCACGGAAGGCACTCCCCCTCAGGCCTAGGACCCCAGTGTTGTCAATCGGCCTTAATCCCTAACACCAACACACCTTTTAAATCATTAAAAATAGTCCCGAGAAAAAAAATCAGACTAAAATAACAATAATAATAATATTAAATAAATATTCAATTTTCTTATGATATTATTCTTGATTAAACTCAAACAATATTCTAAATAAAATCACAATAAATAAACGCTCGCGAACACTATCACTATACCGTAAAGCAATTTTAAATATAAACAACACAGTTTCCTTTCCCTTATCACACATTTTCTAAAACCTTTAAGTTTTTGAATATCAATATTTTCGAATAGTATCTTCACTTAATGTAATCACACTTTCTTTGATTTAAAAAAAACAAAAATACTAAACTCGTTTTTAATCTTTTACTCATCGTAGAAAAAGGCTCTGTAAAAAATCAGATAAAGAAACTAAGAAAATAAAATGCAAAATACAAATATCATCCTCTTATCAAACTTGTCGCCACTTAAAAACATAGAAAAATATAAAATATTCCCAAGCACATTCACGTACGTCACATTCTACTACGTAATTTCAATCCCAGCTGTCGCGTCCGTTTCTAATATAAACATCAATACCCTACCAAACAGATCTGTGCGGCATTAATTAAAAATCATCCTAACCAATAAACATAAACACTCCTGGTCTTTTTCCCCCTCTCGTAATCATTCCTATCAAACAAGCGAAACTACATAAATACCCAAACGATTTTATTCATCCATGAAAAACAGTCAGCACCAAATACACATTTCTAAACTAATATCGATGGTTTCCATATTATCACATTAATATTATTTATGTCTGACATTAAAATTGACTTGGTTATTAAAATTAAATAGATTAATATCTCTATTCGGTTAATACATTCGAGATTAATTGATATATAAAAAAAATACCAGAGAGCTCAGCTGTATGGCAATCGAAAGTATTATTTGAGCGTATTATGTGACTGGAATACTATTTTTAACATGTGAAATGTTGCAGAGAAATTACTGTGACGGTTAATATCACTCAATAGATCATTTCACCAAATAAAATATTTTTCACGCTGGGTAAATATTCCAGCTATTTATCGCTGCTCTTTTGGCAAATCGCCAGACGTTCCTCGCCTGTTTCTCGTGAAAAAGTAAAGTTGACAGTATTATTTATTTAATAGGAAATTTTTAGTAATATATTACATTGCAAACAGGCTACAATGCAATAATAATAATATTTAACTTATTACGTGAAATAACGCACATCTCTAGTCCACAACTGACATCTGAAAAAAATGTATTTTTTTTTTTTTTTTTCAGGGTTTTTATTTATTTATTTATTTATTATTACAATGTTAATAAAGTCTTTTTGTAAAATAATAGAACCGACACTAAAAAGCAAGTACTATCCAAACGACTAAAAAAAAAAAAAAAAAAAAAAAAAAAAAAATGAAAATTGCTATAAAATGAAATTTAAAATTGCGCCTATAAGTATAAAATAAATTTCTTGGCGAAACATCATAAACACTACAACAATTAATCATAACTTTTGAAGTCGGCGCAAAATTACATAAAATTCGATTCATTTTTTACAGATTTCTTTTCAGATGGATAATTAGAAACGCTGTTGTCTCCAGTGATCCATCTTCATAGCTTTCTTTATTATTTTACTAGCTGGCTACGCCCGCTTCAATGGTCACTGTATTTAAATGAATTTTCAAAAGAATTGGATTAGTATTTATTTATTTATTTATTTATTTTGCATCACATTATAAATTAAAACTGAAAAAAAAAAAAAAAAAACATTGAAATCGCTCTAAACCTCGCTTTGGGTACCTACGGTAGCTATTTTTCTGCCCGCACTGCATCGGGTTCAGGTTTCCACTGTCCGCAGAAAGCTCTTTCCTGGGCATTTCAATATGGCTATTTATTGACGATAGGTGGATCTGCTATTATTTACGAACTACGAATTTAAAATATGACTGTATCTCAGCATCTATTAAATATTTTAGTTTTTGAACCATGTATTTTATAGTCCCCGCTATTTACACTATTTTATAATTTGATTCCAACCAATATAACGAAATAAAATAAAAAGTAGATTTTCTTTGAAATGAATTAAATACATGGAAAACAAATAAACAACTTCATATTTTAAGGGAAAATATCAGTTATTTAATTTATTTATTTATATAACGCTTTTTGTATATTTAGACCAATTTGAAAAAGGTTTTTCCTTTTACCCTCTCACCTAAAATAAATAAATAAATATATATATTTAAAATAAAATTAAGAAAATTTGTGTAAAAAAACTGGAACACTTTTAGTATAGGACGCCCTTAGCCAATTTTAAATTTGGGCAAGGTGTTTACTTATTCAATTGTGATAGCCTATCTAATTCATCACCAAAAATGACAACAAAAGTTTAAAACTCACCAAGGTACTATACTTGTACTGTACTGTTTTAAGAAATGTATATAGTAACCATTGCTAAGGGCTTTAACGTAGTTGCCGCATGCATTGAAAGGGAAGAGTAGATTGAAAAAAGTCCTATCCTACTAAATTAAATTCTGTTTTGTACAGAATTTTATATCTATTACTTAGAAAACAAAAATAGGCCTCGGGTTTTAACACTTAACAACAAAGTTCGAAAGTGTTTATGACTTCGGTTTGTTTGTGTATCTGTCCGCGCTCTAACTCCCGTAAATATTCATGGGATTCTTTGAAAGTGTTATTTGTTATTATTATTATTATTACTGCTACTAGTATACTTACATTTTGTATGATATTTGCATACTTCCTTCAGAAATTAATTCCTGTTTCCGCGTGCATTTTGAATATTCCATTGCGCAGCACTAGGGCGACGTAAAAAGAAAAAGCCAACCAACCAGTTACATTTTGTTTCAATTTTTTAAAAACCTCTTTTATATGTTAAAATTTATTACTGAAATTAAATTTTTCTACATTTGTGGGTATCAGTATTAATAAAGCAGAAACTCACATACACAGTTTGTGTTTAGTAAAGTTTACAAAATATTTGTGCTTTATTCGCGTAAAAATATTGATAAACGCAGTAAAAGTATGTAATGAAAAAACACATACTGGTGTATATATTTGTGTAGTATTCTATATTTTTGGGGCACTATATCATAATTTAATGGTTATTTATCCGCGATTGTAATTTAATGCTCGCCCTCTGGTAGGCTAAGGTGAAATTGCAATTAACACGGATAGCTTTCGGCTTTCGTCGAAACGCCATTGCTTGCTGTATATTTGATGTTTAGTTTCACATATATTTATTGAATAAAAATGAATAAATCCGGTAAAAAAGATAGCACATACTGCTGTGTGCCACAGTGTAACTCCAAAGGATCAAGAAATCCAGAATTAAGCTTCCATTTATTTCCAAGCGACAAATTTAAAATTTCAGTTGCTTCGGATAATGGAAGTAAAGAATTAATCAGATGATTTGAAACTAATATTTGTTCAGCTTCAGTTAAACACCTACTTCCGATCGAACTTTGAATAAACTGAAATATTTTTTCCAAAAGCAATCGATTTTCCATGATGTAATGGCAAAGAAATTATAGCATGAATATTAAGTAGTAACACAAATAGAACAATAATAAATACACGTGGCTATTGCATTTACTAACAAGAAAACTTGAAAAAGCGCCATCTATCGATCATTACAAACGCGGATAGATCATTAAATTTTTATTGCTGCTGCGAATATTAATTATAACTAAGGTGACCAAATGTCCTCTTTTTCTGGGGACAGCCTTTATTTTAATGACATTTTTCTAAGTTTTGAAAAATTGTAGAAAGTAAATTATTTATCATTGATATTTTATATTTAGTCTTTATTTATTAATAAGGAAAAAATATATCCATAATTGGATAATTGTAGCAATTTTTAACTCTTCTTTGTTATAAAAGTACTCTGATCTGGTCATTATTAATTATAACTGACTTTTAAATGACTTTTTAAACATTTCAAATACGTTTACTCAAAGAATATATAGCTGCGCAGTGCGGAGTGCGCACATAATGCTATTATGTAATTTCTGCTATTCAATTAGCTTTTCCGTCATCATGAATGCTAACTGTAAATGTACTTTCCAGGTTACATGATTTCTTCAGTAGATAAAGCAACTGCTGAAATAATGAGATGCGCATATATTACCCATATATCATTATCGCTGTCGCTTAGAGTTTACCAATATAAGCGTGTAAAACATGAATTTTTATTTCTGCACAGCGCAAGTAAAGGACACCATTTTTATTTTTATTTTTATTTTTTATTTTTTTGTGAAAAGAGTTAGCAACATCTCCTTGACGTTTAATTTTGCTTTATTACATTAGTGCATTATGCCATTAATAATGTGTTAAGGTGGCGTACATTAATTAACCCTTTCAGTCGCAGTGTTCCCGTTGATGGAACACTAATTTTAATTCTCAAGTGCAAAAACTCATCCCGGAAATTTTTTAGCAAACATTTACATTTATGACATAGCAGAGAAGGCCCTTTTTTTAAATCTGAAAATTTAAATTTTCTTTTATTTTAATTTTGTTCGTAAATTCCGGTGGCAGTGTAACTTAAATTATCCGAATTACCCTGCGCCGCAAAGGGTTAAGTGAGGTGTTCAGGGGGGAAAGGGGGGGAGCCGAATCTCACCCAATCTCACATGGGGGAGAGGGGGGGGTCTCGGCAAATATCACGTAATTTTTTTCCCGCAAAAAAAAAGCGTAAAATTGCGAGAAAATTGAGTTAAATTCTATTTAAGTATTGTATTGTCCAATTTTATTACTGTGATTTTAGAATACGATCTACGCAATCTTAAAAACTAGTCTTAACTAGACTTCAATAAAAATAATAAAACAAATTGTGTTTTTTGAAATAAATCCAACGCATTTACAGTAAAAGTAAGAATTTTGAAAAATCTCACGTGATATTAGGGGAGAGGGGGGGGGGTCAAGCCAAATCTCACAAAATATCACCAAGGAGGAGGGGGGGGGGTAAAAAAAATAGCCAAAATCGCCTCACGTAATTAATGGACGCCCCCTAAAGTATCACAAAGCAATTACTTCTAGTTGCATTTAAACTTTCATTTAAAGTTGAAAAAAAAAAAAAAAGAAGTTGCTCTCCTGAAAAATCACATTTTTGTGGCATGGTGTCCTTTATCTCCGAGGTACAGATTTATTTATTTATTTATTTATTTATCAGTGCGACAGGACTATTGCTTTCATTTAGAGTTGTCTTCATTTACCGTGTTTCACCTTCAACTTTTCAGGATGTTTTTCCCTTTGTCAACAGGTTAAAAAAATAAATAAATAAATAAATAATAAATTGAAATTGGGATAAAACCAGCAAACTGAAACTTTAAACACATTTTAAGATTTCAAAAATAAATAAATAAATAAATAAATACTTTGTCGTATATTGTCTGACATATTACATCAACACACATCTAACACACGAACGCACGATCAATATTTGTTATATACTTCTACAAATGACTTTTTAAAATGACTAAAATTTGATGTCCAACTTTTTTCACCATAAAATACTAATGACGGCGTTTTATTTATAGATTGAGACTAATATTCCTCTGTACTAAAAAAATAAAATTAGAAAATCTAACTTCTAAACTTTTATTAAATTATTTATTACTTCCTTATACAAAGTATAAGGAAGTATAGTAATCCCGATTTGCGAAATGGATTTTGTATTTCACATTGCTCGAAAACGAATGATCGCTGAATGTTGCCAATTTATACGTGTGACTGTCATGATGTATAGTTGTACACCTGCAAGTGTCGTCTGAACACGAGCTCTCGTTTTAGAGATATAAGCGATTTTACACGATTTTTCGTGACGTCTGTATGTGTGTGTGTGTGTGTGTATGTGTGTGTGTGTGTATGTCGCATAATTCAAAAACGGTTGGACGTAGAAAGTTGCGAATTGGTACATAGGTTTGTTATAACATCTAGTTGTGCACCTCCCGTTTTGGACTTTGTATGATTTTCCGTTTTGGAGATATTTAGGAAAATTAGGTTCATAATGACAAAAATACATAGGTTTTGGCCATAATGTATCAAAAACGGTAATAACTCAAAAACGGTTGAACGTAGAAAGTTGCGAATTGGTACATAGGTTTGTTATAACATATAGTTCTGCACCTCCCTTTTTGGACTTTGTATGATTTTCCATTTTGGAGATATTTAGGAAAATTAGGTTCATAATGACCAAAAATACATTGGTTTTGGCCATAATGTATCAAAAAACGGTAATAACTCAAAAACGGTTTGGACAAATCTTGCAATTTAACTGACTTCCCGACTAGCTAGACATTTGAAACTTTCAGAAAAGCTCAGAACACGTTTACAATGCGTTTTTTTAATATTTTTTGCCAACTGTTTCCGATACCTGCTGCCTTCGGCAGCGTTACCAGTACAAATCTTGCAATCGATTTTTAACTAACTTCCCGACTAGCTAGACATTTAAAACTTCCAGAAAAGCTCAGAACACGGTGACAATGCATTTTTTAAATATTTTTAGCCAATTGCTTCGTGTCACTTCTGCCTTTAGCAGCGTTTATATGATTCAACAGAAAATCTATTTAACTAACTTCCCGACTAGTTAGAGATTTGAAACTTCCGGAATAGTTCAGAAACACGGTGAAAATGCATTTTTTAACACTTTTATCCAATTGTTTCGGATCCGAAGTCCCCCCCCCAAGGCACAACTTTGACATGAGTCCCCCCAAGGCACAACTTTGACATGAGTCCCCTCCAAGGCACATGAGTCCCCCCCCAAGGTACAACTTTGACATGAGTCCCCCCAAGGCATAACTTTGACATGAGTCCCCCCAAGGTGCAACTTTGACATGAGTCCCCCCAAGGCACAACTTTGACATGAGTCCCCCCCCCCCCAAGGATTTTAAAATGAGTCCCCTCAAGGCACAATTTTATTTATTTATTTATTTATTTTTTTTTTTTTACGTATGCATGCATTTTTTTAAAAATATTTTTAGCCAACTGTTTCGGGTCCAGTGACAATATTTTTTAACATTATGTATATTTCTAAAAGTGTATAAGGAAGTCATGTGGTGCCCACATCAGATTTTTTTAATTTATAATTGTTGCCAAAAAAATTTACGAGTTAATTTATTTTTCGACATATCAATCAATACATGTAATAAAATAAGATGTTTGTGCGTGTGTGTGTATGTGTGTGTGTTTCTTTGTGTATGTATGTCCGCAACATTTTAGGAAAATGGCTAATCGCAGAGCTACACAAGTTTGCATGGAGGTTCGTAATGACCTCAGCTGATGCACCTCCAAACCTGATTTTCGAATTTTTGATTAGTTTTCTTTTAATTAGAAGTTATTTTTTAATGAAATTGGATTTTGTCATAGTGTTTCCGTGTCATCTATTTAGAAGATATTTCTTTTCAACATATAAGAAATTGCAGAAACTTCTTTCGAATGGTTGAACATTTAAACGTTTTTACTTTCCGAATATACATATTTAAGGAAGGTATTGTGATTCTATCAAGAATCTGACTTTTAGATTTTGTGTCTTTACACGTTTTGAGGTCTCCTGAGTTTATATTTACTATTTTTACGATGATGTATGTAAGTGTGTATATATGTGTTTATGTATGTGAGTAAACATGCTAGCGTTAAACGCTTTGTTCCAATGAGCGGAAAGTTGGTATGTATATTATAGGTTATAGTAGTCCGAAAGATTCCTATTATTGAAGGAGTCCTATTGATTTTGGTGAATCTAGCTCTTATAGTTTTTCTTACAGGGACACAAAGAAATATTCCTTATCATTATGGTCAATGGGCCCAAATTTTGCAATAGCATGTCAACGCCTTATTCTATTGAGCTGAAAATTTATACACGTATTATAGTTCATCGTTGTACGAACTGAATAAATTTTGATGAATCTAGCCCGTATAGTTTTTTTTTTTTTTTTTTTTTTTTACATTGACACAACGAAAAATTGCTTGTTATTATATCCTATGGGCTCAAATTGTTTAATGTGGGATAGTGTCTAAATGCCATATCGGATTAAGCCAAAAATTTATATACATGGTATAGATCACCGTCACACGCACTGTATAAATTTTGGAGGATCTAGCACTTATAGTTTTTTTTTTTTTTTTTACAGGAACACAAAAAATTCTGTATCATTGTGGCTTATGGGCTCAAATTATTTAAAGTGCAATAGTGTCTCATCCGATTGAGCTAAAAATGTATATGCATGTTAAAAGTCACCGTCGCACGAACTGTGTAGATTTTGATGAGTATAGCACTTATAGATTTTTACAGGGATACAATGAAAAAATTTTTATCATTATAGTTTATGGGCTCAAATTATTTACAGTACGATAGCATCTAAACGCCTCATACGATTGAGATGAAAATTTATACACGTGTTCACCGTGGTCACCGTTGCACGAACTGTATATCTTTTGATGAATCTAGTACATGCACTGTAAAAAAAAAAAAAAAAAAAAAAAAAAAAGAAAGTAAGATATTTCGGTAAAGCAGTGTTCCAAATTGGTAAGTTATGTTTATGACCCAAAATTTCAACCTATTAAATTGGATACGAGACTAATTTGGGATAGAATTGTTTTGTGATTTATTTTGTGCAGTGTACATACGTATACATACGAAATGTTTACATTTTGTTTAGATCATCTACGCATGTTAGATATTTTTTTTTTTTTTTTTTTTAATAAGAGGATACAATATTTTCTACAACGTCTTTATTTATTATAGACAAAAATATAAAATCAGATAGTGAACCATACATAACAAGTTTGTAAACTCAAAATAGACAAATTTTCTGACACATTTTGGGTTATAAACAGAACTTTCCAATTTGGAACATTACTTTACTCAAATATCTTACAAATATTTACCTATTTTAGATTTTTTTTTTTTTTTTTTTTTTTTTTTTAATAGTGTATACTTTGTTTACAGGAATACAGCGAAAAATTCTTTCTTTAATCCCGATAGGCTCAAATTCGTTAAAGTGCGATTTCGTCTAAACGCTATTTCCGATTGAGCTGAAAATTTATATATATGTTATACACAGTCACACACGAACTGTACGAATTTTGGAGAATCTAGTATTTATAGTCTTTTTACAGGGACACAAATAAAAATTCTTTATCATTGTGGATTACAGGCTCAAATTATTTAAAATGCGATAGCGTCTCAACACCTTATTCGATTGATTTGAAAACTTATATGAATGTTCTAGGTCACCGTCACACGAACTCTATAGATTTTGGTGAATCTAGCTTTTATAGATTTTTACAGGGACACAACGAAAATTTCTTTATCATTATGATCTATGGGCTCAAATTATTTGAAGGGCATTAACTTTAATTTGGACAACATACTAAAAATACTCAAACACCCAATTATAGTTTTCTCTTTTGCTTATTTAATGATTTTTCTTTCTTTAATTTATTTATAAAACCGTTAATTACTTAATGTTCAGAAAATCGAATGAAGCCACTCTAGATTTTTTTAAACCTTTGTATCCCACCGGGACTTTAAAGTTCCATAAAAAAAAAAAAAAAAAATTCCTAAATATAGCCTAAATTTACTACAGGATTTCATTGGTACTTCAAAGTCACTATAGTTTTAAGCTTTTCCTATAGTTAAGCTATAGTTTAAACTGAATTTAATATGAGATGTTTCTCATGCAGCAAAAAAATATAATAAAAAAGTTTCAAACTACTTTTCCAAAAATAGGGTAATTTGGGATATAAAGGGTTAAGTAAATTAACTATTTGAAATATTTTTTATTTTATTTTTTAATCTTTATAATTTGCATTTTAATTAATTACAATATGTATTTCTTCCGAAATTTTGATATTTTTGTTTATTGAAAAGTTATGATTTTAAATGGCATCACTGGTTATATTAAACATAAATAAACACCTTTCAGTTGCTTTGTTAGCTATATTAATTCGTACTCTGCTATTACTCCTATTTAAAAAAAATATTTATATATATTACCTTTGAATTAAATTTATGACTAAATAAAATATTTATTGTTTTATGGAGGGGAAATTTGGGAATGAAAGGGTTAAGTTAATTATCATACGAATTCTATTTCTAATATTTATTTATTTTATTTACATATACTATATTTAATACGTAAAAGATTGTATAAAAGATTTAAAGATTTGCTAGTTAAATATTTTATAGTACTTTAGTTTTTTGCCCTCATTTTCATTGGTTTAATATATGAATCCCAGCATTTTACGCAAAACAATGATTGGTTTCCCGCTTATAAAGGAATGATTTAATTAATAACTCCTTTGTTTAAATAATAACAACTGTGTATGCGTAAATAACAACAATGTATCGTAAAAGGAAAAAAAAAAAAAAACACATTGCAGGGAGACAATACAATTGGAATGATCACAGTTTCCGCCACAAACCGGCAGGAAAAAGTAGCTTTCCTTTTTTGTCTGACTGTGTGAGATTTTTCTTAATTCATATAACACATTTGTAAACTTCCTTATTAGCTTGATTCGCGATCTCACTTTAAAACTATAGCCTCTTAGGGATTTCAAAATCACTTGTCTAAAGCAACGTAGAACTAGCATTTAAAAAAAAAAAAAAAAAAAAAAAAAAAAATGGTTTCCATATATTTTGCACTTAAAAATTTTCTTCGTTTATTTGAATAATCTTTATCATCATTATTATTACTATTATTGACTGAAATCTTTAAATGGCAGCCATTTTGAAACAGATTGAGCTGTCTAATGCATTGAGGGAGAATATATATACCGTTTTCATCTAGAACGAAAAAGTAGTCATTTTATGAAACCCTTAACTAAAAATATAGATTTTTGAAAAATGCGTGTAAGGTAAGCCAATAAACTGAACAGATGAAAAGATCGATAATTTATAGAAAACCTAGTCTATATATTTCTAGATTGTGAAACTATATTATCAATATTATGAATATTAGTATGAGTTATTATTATTGTTATTGTTAGTTATTATTGTTACAATTTTTTATCTATCACCTTGGGTGAACGCAAGTATTTTTGTTTTTATCTTAGTCCGAATTATTAGATATTATCAAAAATTGGCACATTTATTAATCAGTAAAAAATCTTGCTAACTCTGTATTTTTTAGTTCAATCCGATAATTGGTTCAAGAGATATTAAATAAAAATACCATTTTAACTTTAAATTTATAAAAAAAGAAAAAAAAATGCGAAAAATAATATATTTTTTTTTTTTATGCAGTCGAACATCGTTAACGTGAATTACTTTTAACATGAACTGTTTCCACAATCCCCGTCCAAACAACGATTACTTTAGTTATATGAAGATTTTTTACTGATAGCACGAACTACTGATAATATGAACAGATTTTTTATCACCCTTGAGATTCATGTTAACGAGGTTCGACTGTATATAGATATAGATATAGTGAAGAATTTAATAACGTTGTAAAATTTAGCATTTAATAGATACATGAAAATACCAACAACTCTCACATAAAAGTTATTGTAATGTTAGCAATGTAAGCATTTTTTCTATGATTCATATACTGTATCAATTAATAGATAAATGCATTTTAAATTACTTCCGCTAATGTTAGCAATTAGGACCCTAATACTAAGTTCAACATATACATAAACATATAAAATGAGTGTGCAAACTTTTTTTTTTTTTAATTAGTAATTAAAATAAACTGGGAAAAACCGCGCTATTTTTCTCAATTTCATTGTGAAATCCCTTGGCGAAATTTGAAATTGTGGCACCAAAGTAGCTCAGACGTTTCTCGCCAAAAATCTTGCTTACGCGATTGCGATAAACATTTTAATTCCTCACCAACAATAAAAAAAAATGTAAAAGCCGCCAAGGGACTCGTATACTAAAGCTATATCTAAGAAATTTTAAGAAATGAATATAGTAACCGATGCTTGGGAATGAAATAAAGTTACTGCATGCTTTTATATAGAAGAATCGATTAAAATAAGTTTTATCGTAGTAATTTAAGTGCAAAATTTGCAGAATGTGCAGAATTTTATATTTTTTCCTTAAAAACAAAAATAAGTTTAGAGATTTTTTTTTTTTTTTTTTTCAAGAATTGTTAATGATTTTTATCAAATGCAAAGAGATTATTTGACCCCTTTTGGTAAAACAAGCATTTAAAAATGGGCGAATTAAAATAGCATTAATAATGTTTTTGCGCAAATATTCAATAGTGATTGATAAATGATACCATTTTATTGACAAAACAAGGTCAAGATTAGCAATAACACAAAAACACCCTCAGAAATATTAGAGATTTGACCTTGATTTCCTCTATTTTCCAGTAATGGGATAAACCTGTTAACATCTCTCTGCCTATTTTGTTCATTTGTGTCTTCGATCTATACGCATATAGAGGTTATCAACTTATCATCAGTTACTCAGCCGTCTGTTGTTTCACTTGTTTCTTGTTTATCCGAGTTTTCTAAAATAAATGTAATTGATTCTTTTCCTCTAATGAAGGAATCGCTTTATAGCAACGTAAATAGTTCGCGTTCTACCTTTTCAACAGTCTCAAATCATACTAAAATATATGCATTATTCTTTCCTTATCATGAATGAAGCACTTCCTCGCTGGTTGAATTGCAGAAATATATTTTTAGATATATTGATAAATGCATTCAATTATACAGGGTATTCCTACATTCTTCACGCACAACTTCATTCCGTTTTTTTATTTAAAAGCGTACATTATCTAATTTTGCCGACAATCAAAGCCCGTTTTGTTGTAGGGGAAAATTTATTTCTACAATTACTCAAAAAACAAATGCACTTTTTTTTTTTTTCTTAAATTCCGTTTTTACAATTAAAAAAACTTCAGTCACTCCACTCGGCTTTCCGAACGTTAAACAGGTGTACAGTAAAACCTCATTAACGGGAATCTCAAGGGGGATAAAAAATTTGTTCATGTTATCAGTAGTTCATGCTACCAGTAACTATCTTCATATAACTAAACTAATCTTCATTTTGACGGAGATTGTGGAAACAGCTCATGTTAAAAGTAATTCACGTTAAAGGAGACGTCATACACTGGCAACTGAAAAGCTTCAACTTCGGTTTCTTTTGATATTTCTTTGATGTGGTTTTTGAGAATCGAAGCTCGCTCGAGCCCTTGCTCACAAACCCCCTAGTGCGATAATTGCATAGGAACTGGTCTCTTTTGTAAAAGAGCAATAAAAAGTAATGTCCTTTATTGTAAATGTGTGCAAAATTTCAAGGGTCACTTTTTGGACAATGGATAATTTATGACTTTTGAAGCTCTGAATGTTGCCAGAGTTTGAAGGAAGCTTAAACAGTGTTCACGTTATCAATAAAGTAATAAAAAAGTAAGTAATAAAGTAAGAGAAGTCGTTAAAAATACAAAGGAGAAAAATTTAATAGGGTGTTGGAATATTTTTAGCCTTATAAAATACTGTTTAGTTTAATGCTATTGCGCTTCAAATAATCTGAGCCCTTAAATCATAATGATGACGAATTTTTAGTTGTGTCTCTGTAAAAAAATTATTAAGTGCTAAAATCACCATAATCTATACATTTAGTACGACTGTGACCTATAATATGTATATATATTTTCACCTCAATCGGGTAAGGCATTTAGACGCCTTCGCACTTTAAATACTTTGAGCCCATAAGAAATAAAGAATTTTTCGTTGTGTGCCTATAAAAAAAAAAAAAAAAAAAAAAAAAACTATAAGTACTAGATTCTCCAAAAGTCATACAGTTCGTGTGGCACTGATCTATAATATGTATATAATTTTTTTCAATTCATTCGAATAAGGTGTTTAAACGCTATTGCCTTTTTAATAATTTGAGCTCATGGGCCATAAAATAAAGATTTTTTTTTGTCTCTCTCTCTCTCTCTCTCTCTCTCTCTCTCTCTGTATATATATGTGTGTGTGTGTGTGTAAATATATTTAAAAAAAAAAACTGTAAGTGCTAGATTCACCAAAACCAATAGAGTTTGGGCTACCGGGACCTATAACATACGCATCAGCTTTCAGTTCACTTGAACAAAGCGTTTAGACGCTATCAGGTTCACTCTCACACACATATACACACACACACACATGCATACATCACCATAAAAATAGCAAACATTACTCAAAGGGGAGCTCAAAACGTATAGATACAGTAAAATCACAAAGTCGATTTTTGTTATGTTACAATACTTTCCTTAGATATGTATATTCGGAAAGAGAAAATTCACAATCCTTAAATTAGTTCTTCCTTTTTTTTTAAATTAATTAATTATTTTAATGTTTATTATTATTATTATTATTATTATTATTATTATAGTTAAAAAATAACTAAGTGAATTTTTCGCTTTTTTTAGCTAGAAATTAAAATGTTAGAAATGAGAAAAATCTACTTTACGAAAACGAGTATTAAATTAACAATTGTGAATTTTCTGAAGGGGAATACGAAATTAAATAAATAAATAAATAAATAATGTGGAAACAAATTTGCCCATAGAATAACATTGGGATTGGCTGCCGTCGAGATTAGCTATTGTACGCTATTAAATCCAAACAGCTTATTTTGAAAACTGCGTAATTTAGAACACAGTGTTTGTATAGGTGCATGAAAATTCCTGGAATTTTAGAAGTGCTTTCCACTTTTATATGAAGACACAAGAATTTTCTTAAAATTTTATAAAAACTGTATTTTAAAAGATTTTCGCGACGCTGCAGTCTTTCTTCTATTCTAACTCAAAATATAGTCGCGTTTAGGAAAACGATACTATACTATTCTTAGTCCTATTATTAATAGTTTAGTATAATAATACTTTAATAATAAATGTTTAAATTGCCATATGACAATGAGTTTACAAATGTGTAAAAAAAAAAAAAAAAAAAAATGTGTAAAAAATGTGTTTTTGATCGGTAGTCTCTCTCTCTCTCTCTCTCTCTTATTTAACTGTTAGAACACTTTCAAATATTAAATTAGTTCAAACATTTTGGAGTTTCTTTCTATGATAAACTAAAAGATAATTACCTTTTGTTAGGTTATGAGTTAGAAATTCTAATAAGATAATTAAAGATAAAATAAAATGTTATTATTGAAAGAGCGTATGTTATATTAAATATATATTGTGAGATTTTATTAACTTTTAGATGCAGTAATAATTAAACTTTTTCACTACTAGATTTATTTTATTAATTTTATTTTATTTTTGCTTTAAATTTAGTTATTTGTTGTTGACAGTTATAAAAATACTTTTTTCAACACTTTTCTTTTATTTACTTTTTATTTTTTTCCGTAATCAATAACTCAACCTACGCGTAAAAGCTCATACGTTGACAACACAAAAGTGGCTCTATGATTTGCTATAAGGTAATTATCTTTTGTTAGGTTATCAGTTAAAAATCATAATAATTTAATTAAAGTTAAAATAAAATTCTATTATTACAAAAGTGTGTTTTTTTTAACTGTATTCTGAGATTTCATGAACTTTTATACATGTAAATAATTAAACTTTTCCACTACTCGATTTATTTTATTTATTTTATTTTATTTTTGCTTTAAATTTAGTTATTTGTTGTTGTCAGTTATAAAAATACTTTTTTCAACATTTTTATTTTATTTATTAATATTTTTTTTTTTTTTTTTCGTAATCAATAACTCAACCTACGCGTAAAAGCTCATACGTTGACAACACAAAAGTGGCTCTATGATTTGTTAAAAGATAATTATCTTTTGTTAAGTTATGAGTTAAAAATCATAATAAGTTAATTAAAGTTAAAATAAAATTTTATTATTACAAACGTTTGTTTATTATATTAAATGTATTGTGAGATTTTATGAACCTTTATACATGTAAATAATTAAACTTTTTCACTACTCGATTTATTTTATTAATTTTATTTTATTTTTGCTTTAATTTATTTATTTATTGCTGTTAGTTAAAAAAAAAATATTTTTTCAACATTCCTTTTTATTTTATATTTTATTTTATTTTATTTATTTATTTTTCGTAATAAATAGTTCAACCTACACATAAAAAATCATGCGTTGGCAACACAAAAGTGATTTATGATTTGCTAAACGACAATTATCTTTTGTTAAGTTATCAGCTAAAAATCATAATAAGTTAATTAAAGTTAAAATAAAATTTTATTATTGAAAGAGTGCATTTATTATATTAAATGTATTATGAGATTTTATGTACTTTTAAACATGTAAGTAATTAAACTTTTCCACTACTCGATTTATTACTTTCTCACTGAGAAAAAAAATATACCGCTTTCATCTAGAACAAATAAGTGGTCCTTTTCTAAATCCCTAAACTAGAAATATAGATTTCCGAGCTATGAGTATAAGGCACTGAGAAAAAATTCTATAACTGACATCTAGAATCTAAATTGTGTCTCTAGAAAAAATAGTTCAATGTCATCCTTACAAATTTCTTATAAAAATTTTCTAGTCCCCTTCGAAAGCGAATTCTAGAGACCTCTATTAGAATTCTTGAGCGTTTGTCTATACTATCGAGGACAAACCTATTTGAAAATATCTCCAAATGAATGTGAATACATCAAAGTCAATCTTTTCTTATCAATTTGAAAGTGTCTTACTAAATAACAGCAGGAAGTCCAAACTCTGTATTCTAAATGTGTATCATGTAGTGATGCTACACTAAACTTTTCGTTGAGATTAAGCAAATGGTTCGTGTACAAGGGACAACCAAGAGAATTCAAATACATTACGTTTATGGAGGAAATTACAAGTAAGTCGAGTTTAACATCTATAGGCTACACTAAACCAAATAAAATGGGTATATATTTTTTATCTATATATTAATAGGCAAGCATAAAATTTGTTGTCCCTTTTTAACATATTAATTATGGGAGTAGAGGGTTGAAAATGGTATCATTCGAAAGGTGTGGTTAGCCGGAAGGTGCGAATACAAATATTATTTTCTTACGATGTCAAGAAGGTATTTAAAAATACATTTATTTTTTATGCATTTTCCCCCATTTTTCCCTTTTATACACGTATTCCTTCACATTAAAAAATACCTAAAAGTAGAAAGTTGTTAAATCTGGCAATTTCATAAAGCTCAAATAAAACCATAGACACAGTAATTTGTATAATGTAGCATCACTATACGCAAGTGAAGTGATGACGTCACTGTCTGTCCATGGAGCCATGTAAAAGATTTTCTATGTTAATTGTCCATTGAATTTTTTGTAAAAAATTATTAAAAAATAACGGAAATTATCTGCCGATTTTAATTCCGATATTTGGGTATAGTTATATATAAGTTACTGTCTACATGTGTTTGATTGAGTTATTTTTTCTGTAAAATTGATAAAATTTTAATTTAAAATCACAAAACTCCAGAAAAAAAATGGCAAACTTCCAGTTTCGAATTAAACATAAACATTTCATTTCAAAGGGTGATATTTAAACAATAAATATTCAACTAATATACTAAATAAAAGGAAAATGGATTTGTTACTAACTGCTGCATGTATAAGTAGACGATACGGAAAAAATTCCGATTTCCGTTTTCTGCTGAATTTACATGTTTTGAGCTTTCTTTACGTTTCAATTAACTGAAATTGGCTACTTATTTTTTTAAAAAAGTGTCTTTATTTTAAAAAGACAATTTCAACAGCAAAAAGACAAAAGCAAGCAAAAGATAATTTTTGCTTGCTTTTGTGGGTAGAAGAAGCAAGTAGAAGATACATAAAAACTTTTGATTTCCAGTTTTCGATGAATTTACACGTTTTGAGATTTCCTTGCATTTTAATTAAGTGAAATTAGTGAAATTGACTACTTATTTTTATTTTTTAAAAAGTGGATTTATTATTCTTTTCTCTGCATATATAAGTAGAAAATATAAGATTCAGAAATGTTTTAGATTTCCAGTTTTCGATGAATTTACACGTTTTGAGATTTCCTTGCATTTTAATTAAGTGAAATTAGTGAAATTGACTACTTATTTTTATTTTTTAAAAAGTCGATTTATTATTCTTTTCTCTGCATATATAAGTAGAAGATATAAGATTCAGAAATGTTTTAGATTTTCGGTTTTCGATAAAGTTACACGTTTTGAAATTTCCCGAACTCAATTCGACCATTTTTGAAAAATATCTTTTTTTTTTTTTTTTTTTTTTTTTTTTTGTTCAAACACTGTACTTTATGAACCAATCGAATTAATTTAACAGAATTTGATACTTGGTTGGACCTTGGTCTGACATGGTACCTATTAGCTTCTGGGCTGTATCACAGAACAAGGGGCGTTTTCACGTTGCGATTTTCTCTCATTTCAGGAAAGGCTAACATCTACAGAGAGAAATAGTTATATTAAGTAAAACTCTGCTGATTCAGTTAGAGTGAATATTGGCAAACAATTGCCGCAGCTGTGTTGCAATTGCATTCCGTTTAGGACAAGGCAATAACTTTGCTTTGCCTCGCTTTGCAAAAAAAATGGTCGAGTTTCGACCACTGGGCGATACTAGTAGGCATAAAAGCATGTTTCATGTAGAATATGGTATGAAAATCATTCGTCGTTCGTTTACAGGGCTACACAAAAGAACTAGAATATAGTGGGATAATACTTGGAAATTCATGGAAGTGCATTTTAGGCTGCGCTATATGTTATCAATATAAGATTATATTTAAGTGCACAATCTGATGTGTACATAATTTTTAGAAAATATGCAGGACAGCAGGACTGCCAATAATTAAGCGAAAATATTCTTCTTTATTGAATGTAATTAGTGGAGTTCTTTTACTATAATATTTTACCATGTTCAGGAAAACGGCTCAGAAATTAAATATAATTTCTCATACACATGTGATAAGTAAAGTTTTATTTTAAAAATAAATAATTAGCGTTTGTTTTTTATATATTTATGCGTCTTGAGGTTCCCTGATTAAGTCATATTTTTAAGGTTTAATCTTTGTCTATGTCTTTTATCAGAATAACTTAAAAACGAATAATTTCAGGCAATTCAAATGTTGTATTATGATGTTAATATAAGGTTGTTACTTGAAAAATGTTATCAAAATTGTTAAATTTCAAATAATGGTGCGGATTAAAGTTGTCTGAATAATTCGAAATGAACTTTTAATTTTAATAACAGCTTTTGAATTCTCTCTAAATGTAAGTTCAATATATTAAAACGGGAGTTGAGGGGTCGGTAGCCCCCTCATACAGAATTATTTGTCAAACGAAACTATTCCGAAGCCTATTTTAACTAGTTTTTAACGAAGGTTAACACAACAGTGTTCGTTATCTTATCCCTTAAGGGCCCTCTTCACTCACCGCCGCCGGAAGCCGAAGCTAATGTTACTCTATGGGAAATTTTTCTTTACAAATAACTTATTAACTAATACATATTTTTAAATTCTGTTTTCACATTCTGAAAATTCTCAGCTGTTAAATTGACGGACCTTTTTTAAAAAATCATTTTTTTTTAATTTTTTATATTTTATTTTGAAGCTGCAAAATACGAATTTTCAATATGAGGATTTTTTCCATTTTACAGCTTAAAAATAAACTATTAAAAATTAAAAAAATACATTTTTAAAAAAGGTCCGTCAATTAATAGTTGGGAATTTTCTGAATGTGAAAACAGAATTTAAAAATATGTATTAGTTAATAAGTTATTTGTAAAGAAAATTTCCCCATAGAATACCATTGGCTCGGACTTCCGGCGACGGTAAGTGAAGAGGGCCGTTAATTCCCAATCAGTCTTGAAGGTTCTTGAATTTAAGGGCAAGAGAAAGTCGTGTAGGTGACACACCAGATTATTTTATAAATTTTGTTTTATTTTTGCTTAAATTTATTTATTTATTGTTGTAACTACAAAAATATTTTTTTCAACATTTATTTTATTTTATTTTTGATTTATTTATTTTGATTTATTTTTTCATTTTTTTCTTCCATGACAAATAACTCAACCTATACGAAACAGCTCATGCATTGGCAACAGAAAAGTGACTCTATCCTCCACTTAACTCAAATTTTCTAATTTTTTTTTTTTTTTTTTTCCGCCTTTTTCGAACCGTGAAGATTGGAGGTGTGCAAAAACAAGGAAATTACAACACTTATCAAACCATCGAATAACGAGGATCGTTCTTGTTCGATGTGTATCGTTAGATCGTGACGTTTTTACAACATGCTTCAATGAATATTTTGTGCTTTTTTATTTCTGTCTTTTGGAGAGAATCAGGGGATGATTTCAACCACTGGACACCTGTTAGAGATATTGTCTCTCAGTCTGAATATTTATCAGAAGGAAGGAAATTGGCTTTTTCATTTTTAAACAGCAAATTATTATTATTTTTTATTTTTTTTTTTCCGGAAAATGTGACAAATATTATAATTTACCATGTCACAAGATTTTTTCTATTTCATATCAATATAGTTAAGTAACAGACAGATTATTATTATTATTTTATTTATTTATTTTATTTTATTTTATTTTTTTCAGTTTTATGAATATTATACAGAAATATTCGTTAAGTTCTACCCAGTATAAACTAAATAATACTCAAACGATCTAACCATGCGGCATAGTACAATAATATAAGTACTAAAACTTCTTCTTTGCTCTTTTCATACTGCTTGATGTTTTTTTTTTTTTTTTTTTTTTCCCCTCTAATGAAGGGTATTTTTATATAATTTTGTGCTTAATTATTTCTGCTTAAAAATTTTTTGCGAGTTTTTATAGTTTACAGTGTATTATATATTACATATTAAACATTATCTCTAAAAAGGGTTAATTAAACACGTGTCATTTGTTATTTCTATTAAAAACACTTGAAAAACACGTAAAATCAATTTTTATTTAAAAATTTTTAACAATATTATCCGAAGCTTATCACTTTGAAATTCCAAAGCATCATCAGGGATTTTTATTGCTGCATTTCAGCAATAAAAGTCCTTGATGATGCTTTGGAATTTCATAGCGAAAATCTTCGGAAAATATTGTTAAAATTATTTAAATAAAAATTAACTTTACGTGTTTTTAAAGTGTTTTGAATATAAATAACACATTACATATGTTTCAGAAATATAACCTGTCGCGTGATCAAAGTGAAATTTATATTAACGGGTTTTATTAAGTTAAAGTTCTGGTGAAATTCCATCAGATCAATGACGAGACACAGCTAGCATTCACATCATGTTGGTGTTTCTAAAAACAAAATGTTGCTAGAAACAAAAGATTATATAGAGTTTCTAGGAAAAGTGACATAGTAGCGCTACCTATTGTGAGGCATAAATCAAAATTTAGTCAGAATACTAGTTTTAACTATTTTTCAGGGAAAGTTCGGTTCATTCCTATCCCTTGAATGTCGAAATGATATGCACCAAAATTGAAGTAAAGTAAATAACATTTTAAGCATCAAATATTATAATTCAGTAATAATAATACATGCTTCAGTTCCTGTGGCGTTGAGCTTAAAGTCAAAACTTGCATGAAATAAAATAATGATAAACAATGTTATAAGGGATATATATATATATATATTATACGTGATTAATGTATACTAGTACTGTTATAATGCTCACATAACCACAAATGTACATTGCTAATTCATACATTTGTTCCCTATCATCGTATAAAAAATTTTGATACTCGGGAAAATTTTCCACATCGTTTTTTTTTATATTAGTTCCCCATCATACTATAGGTATGGGGAACTTAGGTAATCGTGAAAATTTTCGACCTCGGTTTTTTGACTTTTTTACACGTTTTCAGGTGTGAGGAATCCGAAAATGACAAAATTTCTATGGTGTCTGTCTGTAGGGTGTCTGTTAGTCTGTTAGTGTGTAAGTCCGTTAGTTTGTTAGTCTGTGTACACGATATCTCAAGAACAAATTGTCGCAGAGAGGTCAGATAAGTTTTAAAATATTACTTTCGATACTGGCAAGAACCCTATTCATTTGCAACATTCGAATTTAAAAACTTCAGCAGTTATTCGAAATTTACGATTTTCTTAACATGGGAGAATAGGACAAAAATCCACTTAAACGTGCATTAAATGGAAACTTTTTACTGTAAAAATGTCAGACCAGTTTTAAAATATCAGTTTTGATGCCGGAAGGAACATCAGTAACTATAAATATGCTACTTTGAAAATTTCTCAAGTTATTGGAAATTTACGAATTTCTTAACATGGCAGTATAGGGCAAAATTTCACATAAACGTCAATTTTGAGAGATATTTTCATCGTGAAGACGTCAGACTACTTTTGAAATATTATTTAGGACACTGGCATGAATATTAATGACTATGAATTTTCCAATATAAAAATTTCGTAAGCTATTGGAAATTTACGAATTTCTTAACATGGCAGAATAGAGCAAAATTTCATATAAACGTCAATCTTGAGGGATATTTTCCTCGTAAAGATGTCAAACCACTTTTGAAATATTATTTAGGGTACTGACATGAATACCATAGAGTATGATTTTTCCCAATTTAAAAAATTCGTAAGTTATTTTGAATTTACGATTTACTTAAAATGGCAGAATAAGGCAAAATCGAGCATAAACGTCCATTTTAAGGATCATAAATATATCAGACAATTTCAAAATAACATTTATGATACTTGTATGAACATGATTGACTACAAATATTCTAATAGGAAAATTTCGTAAGTTATTCGAAATTTAAGATTTTATCAACATAGCAAAATGGTGAGATATTTTATAAAAATACGTATTTTTAGGAAAGTTGCATTGGAAATAGTAGCATGAAAATAAACTACGAAATTGATCCCAATAAAATAAATTAATGGATTAGAAAAAGATATCGAACTGAATGGTGGGTAGCCTATTAGGCGAGGATTTCGTTCTGTCACTGTGTCAAGCGTTTGGTCAAATTCATTTCTCTTAACATGTATATAATAAGTCCTGTACAAGAAATTTATGAGAACATACATATGATGGGGAACTGAGCAGAGTCCACCTATGCCAACTAGTTTTTATAGGTTTTGGCGTATGGGAAATCTGAACATTATAAAATCGAACTGGTTGTCGTCTGGGCCGTTGAAAAAAAAAAAAAATAAAATAAAATAAAATCTGTGGGGTTCAAACTTTTGCACATAATGTTGAGTGTTAAAATAAAATACAACGGAACTCCAAAATTTTCGACAAATCTTAAAATTTCAGGGGATATTTGAACGCCCCAAAAACCCCCTTTGGCTACGGCCTTGTTCACCATCTGTTAGCTAGTCATTCAGTTAGTTGATTACTTTATTAGTCTGTATATACATTATCTCAATAATGAATGTCTAGAAAAAAGGTCGGAATTTAGTAAGATTTTCTTAACATAGCAGAATAAGGTAACATTCTGCATAAACGTCCATTATGAAGATTATTTTGATCGTAAAAAAAAAGAACTGGACTTGTTTTTAAAATATCGTTTATGATACTGTCCAGAAGCCCTTTGAATTTTGCTAAATTCTCCACACATTCTATTTTAAATTTTTCACATGTTATTCGAAATTTCAGATATTTCCTAACATCTCAAATTAGGGCCAATTTTCGTATGAATGTGGGTTATGAAGGTCGTTCTCCTCGTCAAATAGTTGGTGTACTTTAAAATAATCCTCTTGATCCTGGCTAGAAATTAAATGAATTTCAACATCCTATTTTAAGGCTTTGTAAATTTATCGCAATTGAAAATTTCCATAATGAGGCAGAATAGATCGTTGAATAAATTTGCATTATAGGGATTATTCTAAGAAAATAACATAGAAATGCATGAAAATTGAATACCAATAAAATTATGCAGCATATTAGGACATTATATATATATATATATATGTGTGTGTTACCGCTAAAGTGCAGAAATCAGTTAATCTGCAGATTAGCTAGGTAATCTGCACATTAACTAGAGCGATCCGTTAAAGTCAGGAAAATTGTTTCATTTCTCAAATTACCTAGGTAATCTGCGAATTACCTAGATAATCTGCACATTACCTACTAGACACTCGTTAAAGTGAAAATAGGATATCTGGTGTTGTAATTTTACAGCACGCTGTGTTGTATATTTGTTTTTTTCATTCGGGGGAAAAATAGTTTTCTTTCCTTTTCTTTCTTTCTTTACTTATTTTAATCTGTATGTGTTTTAATTTTTATGTCTTTTAAAGTTATATTTGTTTTAATTGTTTTACTTATTTCATCTTTTTTATTCTGTCAATATAAGTTCGAAGATGTTATGCATTTTTAATATGAAATATAATAATTTTAATAGCTTTCAATAAATTCTATTTTATAAATGAATGTTAGAATTGTAATACAATAATGATTTCTTTTCAAAATAAAAATATTTAACCATTTAAATTAAAAAAAAAAAAAAAAAAAAAAAAAAAAGTTTTATTATCAACTTACATTGCTATTACTATTTTTTTTTTTTTTTTTTAAGTTATGCACCAATTTTTAATTCGATAAAGAAATATTAAATTAGACAATTCAGAAGCAGTATTTAAGAAGTACTTCCATTAATTAAAACTGCTTTAATAATTTTTATACCGCAGGAAAATTAAAATGACTGTTTTCCAATGCTTTATTAAACTATATTTTGGAGCATACATATTACAACAACAAGTACAATTTTAGCAAATATATTAATTTTACCAAAAAAAAAAAAACTTTATTAACACATTTTATGTGATAAACTACAACGAAATTATCTGAAAAAGCGAACAAAATAAAAATAAAAATGTAATCGTGATATATAAAATATATAAAGGAAACTTGAAATTGAAAAACAACAACAAAATGTAATGAAATGCTAAAAAATGCATAAAAATTTCATATTAAGTATTTATTAAAGAAAGCCATATTTTTCAGAGTTAAAAATTAAAACTTTTTTTCCGGTAATTGAAATCATTTTTTAAACAAATTAGTTTTAAAAAGTTGTGTTTTAATACTTTTATTTCGGGAGGAAACAATTACTGTGTTGTAAATTTTAATATTCATAATTCAAAATGAAGTTTCAGGAGATAGAGCGTTTAGATTAAGATTAGATTTCAATAATAAAATGCAGTGCAGACCCTTATCAAACTTATATTGACAGAATTAAAAAAGAGAAGAAATAAAATCAAAATTAAAACAATTATAACTTACTTGTTACTTTAAGTTTTGTTTTGGCCATGATAAGAAACCTATAATAACCATGTCTTCGATACTCCAAGTTTTGCGTTTACCAATTATCCATAGCGGAAGCGGAGCGGAAAGGATGAAACTTTTGGTTTGTGTTTGAAGGTCATTCGCGTATCTGTATCACATGACTGTTTGACGTCATAGCGAATGTAAAAAAACTAAGGCTCGAAACAAACATTTGAACTTTAACGTCACAGAAGCCGCTAATCTGCAGATTACCTAGTTAAAATGCGGAAAACTCTTGATTCCACACTTTAACGGGTCATTTTAGTTAATCTGCAGATTAGCTAGGTAATCTGCACATTAACGGATTTCGAGCTTTAACGGTAACATATATATGGATGTAAAGTAAATAACATATATTATCAGTAAAGCCCTTTACAATTTCAGTGGAAAGGGTTCAAGTTCAATCTCCCATGGAGGCCTAGCCATCAGCTAGTTCAATATTCTCATCAAGAATATAGTATAATTTATAGCAGAAATTGAGCGGACCGAGAACAATTATTTGATAGGGAACTGAGCAGAGCTCACCTATACCAACTGGTTTTTCAAAAAGCCTTTTATCTATAAATTGATGCTCAAAATTATTTTCGCGCAGTTTTGTATAATGATCATTTCCGTCCGATAGATATCAAGAGAATATGGTAATACGCAAACTGATAATAGCAGGTAAAGCAGTGCCATCTGTTGTGCACCAAAACCTTATCAGTCCGAATTCATGTGAGAGCGAAACTAGAATTTGGATTCGTGTGCATTAGTTGTGAGGTAATGAAATCAAACTGCAACATACAACATACAAACATCAGCCTAAAATTAGTCAAATGATAACACAGGCCGACATGTAAAATTTTGATTTTGTAATTTTGCCTAATCTTTAAGTTTTTTGGTGTGCTGACACCCTAAGTGAAGCCAGTTTTTCTCTATCACGTACAGATTTTTGTCAATACAAGGTGCCTACCTATAGAATTTATTTCATTACTCTTCCACCAATATAATTATATGGTAAATTTTATAGTATGTTTCCATAGTTAATTAATCATGGATACCTATTGTTGTGTTTGCGCAGCACTAGTACACGTAAAATCACACCAACCAACCAACTAACTTATCGTTATGATGGTATATGTAAGAAATTGTGTCGGTAAACACCCTGTTTTGACAAAAGTTTATACGTAATAGAGAAAAACTGGCTGCATTTTCGGTTTCAGCACATCAAAAAACATAAAAATCAGCTAAATTCATCAAATCATATTTTGTCAACATTATTTTTGTTGACCTGTGTAATTAGAATGTAACAAAACATGTCGATCGCATATAAATATGCCAGAATCTACTAAAACCTGGAATCGAAAATTTTCACGAATATAATGCTTCCATTTTATGAATAAAAAAGAAAGTAATATGGATCATCTAACAGACGCGGTTTTCAATAGAAAATGTAAAACCATCGAGATTATTATTTGCGTATATATATAGTATAGCACCGTTTATACGTCTCTCGTTTATACGACTTTTACATTTATACATCTTTTTCTTTTTAGTGAAGTCCTGGTTCATTCCTATTCATTTTAAATCAAAAGTGTTTCCTTTATACACTCTCAATATCAGTTATACGTCTTTTCCACTTTTCTAAACTTCGCAAAATTTCTCCATCTGTCATTATTTTCAGTTTTAAATAAGATGTAAAATGCGTTCTTTCAATTTCCATGTGAATTTGAACTCTGATACCGATATCGTGGAATTCGGAATTATTCACAATAGGTGCACTAACTGAAAACAAATTATCTGGTGCTAATTTAAGCGATTTTGATGTAGAATGTGAAGAAGTTATTCCACCTTTTTTCTAAAGTGGCGGTGGACTGTGCTGAAAAATTTTGACCTTATTTTGTGTATCAAAACAGAAGTTAAAAAAAAAAAAAAATAATAATAATAATCTATATAATGTTTCTCTAACTTGGACCAATTTAAATTAATTTTTGTCGAAACGATACGATAGTGTTGAAATTAATAAAATACGATAAAAATAATATTTAACTATGAACAATATTTAAGCACGTGGATTCAGCTCAATGATCTAATTCGATAACAGGATGACATTTGTATAATGACATTATTTTATGGAAAATATATTTTTTAGTTATTTCTTCACAATCTTTGCAAGCGTCATTTTAAACCTAGCAATATTTTAAAGGTATAAACAAAATATGAATTATTATCATAAATCGATTAAAAAATGCAATCATAAAAAAGTATAATCATAATAGGATTTTTTTTTTTTTAACAAAAATTTACGCCAAATCAAATAAAATGTCATTGCTTACTTGGCGATAAAAATTAAAAAGGCGTCATGGAGGTCCTTTACTAAAACTGTGCTGCCTGCGGAAGTATGAAAACTGAGTCGTCAACCATGAATTTTATTTTGAAACTTTTCTTTGAATGTTTCTGGTTTCACTATCCGCGTTTGTAATGATCGATAGACGGCGCTTTGTGAACACTGCAGTTGTTAGTAAACATTAGCCACGTGTGTTCCAATAGTGTTCTTGTTATTCTACTTAATATTCGTACTATAATTTCTCCGCCATTACATTATGGAAAATTGATTGCTTTTGGAAAAAATACTTCAGTTTATTCAAAGTTCGATCGGAAGTAGATTTTTAACTGAAGTTGAACAAATATTAATTTCAAATCATCTGATTAATTCTTTACTTCCATTAGCCGAAGCAACTGAAATTTTAAATTCGTCATTTGGAAATAAATGGAAGCTCAATTCTGGATTTCTTGATGCTTTGAATTTACACTGTGGCACACAAAAGTATGTGTTATCTTTTTTACCGTATTTATTCATTTTTATTCAATAAATATATGTGAAACTAAACATCGGCTAGCAATGGCGGCTATATGGAATTCGAATTAAACCATGTTTATTGTAATTTCACCGTAGCCCACCAGAGGGCGAGCATTTCATTACAATCGCGGATTGTACAATATGTATTTAGTTATAATAATAATTTGGTTTCTGGTAAATTAAAATTTTAATTAGTTTGTGAAATTGATATAATATTTATAAGTTTCAAATTTTAAAGGTAAATAACAAAAGAAATAAAGTGCGAAAATTTTGCACGGGTTTGCTAGTAGTAATAATAATAAACTCAATTCAACTCACAATTCATCCAGACAATCAGCACATCAGGCGAGTATTAAAGTTTTTTAATATAATTAAATAACTACCTGTACGAACATAAATCGTATGATATTTATTATTAAATTAAATAATATAAGATTAATAAAAACTTTTTATATACCAGGTTTTAAATTTTCTCATGAATCATAGAGCACAACTTTTTATAATTTTTTAACGTTCACGTTTAATTAAATGTATTTATTTTTATGTCGAAAGAAAATGAACTCGTAATTTTTTTTTGGCAACAATTAAATTATAGCTAATATTTTAATGGCTATTTTAACGCTATTAGGAGGTTATTATTTTCATATTTTAATTAATCATAAGAAAACTAATCAAAAATTCGAAAATCGGACTTCGATGTATTGTGTTGTCACCGGGTTCTGAGCTACTGTGAAAGTTTCAAATGTCTAGCTAGCAGGGAAGTTAGTTAAAATTCGATTGCAAGATTTGTACCGGACAAACAAACACACAAGCATACAAACAAACAAACAAACAAGGATAGAAGTTAATAAAAACATGGTAAAATACATAATGTATTATTCAAGATGTGTTCATATAGTATTCAGGATATATAATGATATACTCGAGAAATGAGGTACATAATTAGCACTTAAGTCATGCATTAATGGTTTGATTTTTCTCACTTTTTCTAATTTTATTATTATTGTTGTTATTATTTACTTATTATCGCCAAATATAAATTTTACTACAAAGTAGTATAGTACTTACTATATTAAAAACTTCATTAATAAGCATTTTGACATAAATTTTGCTTCTGTGCGATTAAATTTGTAGTAATCAAAGTTTTTTTTTTCTTTCTTTTTTTAATTTCGGTTATACGTCTTTTCATTTATACGTCCTTTTACGTCAGTCCCTTGAAAGACGTATAAACACTGTTAAAAAAATGCAGAAAGAATACAGAAATTCTCTGTAATTTCAGAAAAAAAGTCGTAAAATACGTTTTGTCTACGTAATTTTTCCGTAATTTACGACTTTTTTTCTGAAATTACAGAGAAATTCTGTATTTTTTCTGCATTTTTTTTAACAGTGAACGGTGCTTTACTGTACACTGTTAAAAAGTAAAATTATAGGGGAAAATAAACGAAGTTGTTAAAATACTTATTTTATACATTCATTTTAATAACTAATATTAATTTAAATAATTATTGGTGAAACTATATTTCGGACTTGGAATGCTTTTTCTAAAGTAGAAACAGTCATTTTTAATTTTAATTAAATAATTAAATAATGAAATTACGTAAAAATACAGAATAAAGATTGAGAATCTCGTTTATTCACTTTTAACTAAGAATTACTGTAAATTTACAGAGACTCTGGATAAATATTTACATTAAATTTACAGAAATTTTTAACAGTGTATATGGAAAGGTTGGTGTAAACATGTTCAAAATTAATAGTAAAGTTATTTTAAATCAATCAGATTTAATGACAAATAAAGCAAAAACAATCAAAAGCTATAGGTTACTCGTTTTAGCGCAAGCTATACCAGAACCTATCGATCAATACAAAATTAATTCACATCGCTTAGAGAAAAAAAGAAGAAGTTGAAAGTTTAGTTGCAGCACTGCTGTCGGTGTACAATAATATACTCTTTTTATTTATTTATTTTTTTTTTTTTTGTAAAAGTTCAGATTAAGATTGCATTGTGCAGCAGCTGTTAAGTAAAAGCCCATATTCACTATAAGAGGGAATTGACTACAGTCCCAGGCTTCTTCTTCTTCTTCTTCTTTTTTTTTTTTTTTTTTTAATAGGTTTACCCAAATCTTCAAAAAAAGACAAATCTGGTGTTCAGGTGTATTCTCCGGTTCAGGTGAGTATAATTTGAGGTTACGAAAACCTTATGCGGGTCCCTAAAATTTTTGCTCCAGATTTTCCAATAAACTTAGGGCACTGAATTCAGTTCATATATATGAGAAGCAAATATTCCAACTGTGTTTTCTCATTCGAATACAATTTTTCAGACAACACAAAAACTAGTAAATTAAAAACTATATAAACTTAAAACCCAATTATCATTTGTTTAGGTGTACTTCTAGATATTAGGGAAATATGAAGACAAATCTTGGAAGATATGTAGGTGTGCTATTTTTATGTTGTTTAAAGAAAAATCACATTTTTTTTTTTTTTAATGCTTGCTCTTCATATATGTATATTTACTGACAAATAATTATACAAAATGTTTTTGAAAAACACTGAATAATTTCTGCATTACACAGTTATTAATGCATGTAACTTTACTATTTCTGTTTTTATGCAAATTGGCCATTATGCAATCGAAAATTTACGCTATTTTTTTTTTATTTTTTTTTATTTTATTTATTTATTTTTTTTTATTTTTTTTAAAAAGAAAAGAAAAGAAAAAGAAATATTTGGCATAGGTAGACTCTGCTCATTTCCCCATCATATGTATGTTCTCATAAATTTCTGGTGCAAGACATATTATATTCATGTTAAGAGAAATGAATTTGTTCAAATGCTTGACACAGTGATAGAAGGAAATTCTCGCCTAATAGGCTACCCACCGTTCAGTTCGATAGATTTATCTTATTCTAATCAGTTAATTTATTTTATTGAGGTCAATATCGTAGTTTAGTTTTCATGCAACTATTTCCAATGCAACAATCTCAAAATGCATATATTTATATGGATTATCGCCCAATTTTGCTATGTTGATAAAATCTTAAATTCCAAATAACATACGAAATTTTCCTATTTGAATATTTCTAGTCAATGATATTCAAATACGTATCATAAATGTTACTTTGAAGTTCTCTGATATATTTATGATCCTCAAAATGGACGTTTATGCTCAATTTTGCCCTATTCTGCCATGTTAAGAAAATCGAAAATTCCAAAACACTTACAAAATTTTAAATTAAAACATTATTAGTCAGAGATGTTCATGATCATGTCAGTATCCTAAATGATATTTTAAAAGTGTTTCTGACATCATTATAATGAAAATGTCCCTCAAAATGGACGTTTATGCAAAATTTTGCCCTATTCTGCCATGTTAAGTAAATCGTAAATTCCAAAACACTTACAAAATTTTTAAATTGGAAAATTCATAGTCAAGGATGTTTATGACAGTACCTTATATAATATTTTAAAAGTAGTCTGACATCTTTACGATGAAAATATCCCTCAAAACCGACGTTTATGTTAATGACATTCACCTTGGCATCAAAACTGATATTTAAAGCTGTTCTTACATCTTTACGATAGAAATATTTCTTTTCATGCACGTTTCAGTGAAATTTTGCCCCATTCTCCCATGTTCAGAAAATCGTAAATTTGAAAACTTCTGAAGTTTTTTTAATTAGAATGTTGCAAATAAATAGGGTTCTTGCCAGTGTCATGAATAATATTTTATAGTAGTCCGACCTCTCTGTGATCATTTGTTCGTGAGATATCGTGTACACAGACTAACAAACTAACACACTAACGGACTAACAAACTAGCAGATATCCTACAGACGGACACTATGCCCATTTTGATATTTCTGGGTTCCTCAAACCTGAAAACGTGTAAAAAAGTCAAAAAACCGCGGTCGAAAATTTTCACGATTACTTGAGTTCCCCATACCTATGTGTGATGAGGAACTAATAAAATTATACTTTTAAAAAATTAAAGAACACGCTTTTATTGAAATGCGAACTAAAAAGCACAAAATATCTATCTTTATAGTATTAAAATGCAGGGTAAGAGAAAATCAAGAGAGTGATACACCATAATATTTACATACTTTTAAATCTTTAATAAATAAATAATTTAGATTAGAATTAAACAAAAATCTAGTTTTAAAAAAATCTCCCCTGTCTGGGCTCGAACGTTAGAAATTTAGATTCATAGCCCAGAGCTTTACCTCACAGGTTTTTAACACTCTTTTATTAGCTTCACCTGTATGTATGTTTGCATGTATGTTTGTAACCTCTCTGGGAGCAAACAAAAAATCTATATTGTAAAAAAAGACTTTCCCTACGTGAACGCTGTAGCTGTGAGGTAAAGCTCCGCGCTACGAACCTAAAGGTTTAGCGTTCGAGCCCACTCAGGGGACATTTTTTAAAAATGGTTTTTGTTTAATTCTAAATTATTTTAATTAGAGATTTAAATGTATGTAAATATTATGGTGTGTCACTCACACGATTTTCTCTTACCCAGCATTTTAATACTAAGATAGATATTTTGTGCTTTTTAGTTCACATTTCTATAAAAGCGTGTTCTTTAATTTTTTAAAACTATAATATTATTACAATATAGATTTTTTGTTTGCTCCCAGAGCGGTTACAAACATACATACAGGTGACGCTAATAAAAGCGTGTTAAAAAAGAACTCTATTGGGGTCACTCACATACATACACAGTACACACATATGCATTCATACATACATCGCTGTACAAATAGTAAAAATGAACTCAATAAAAATCTAAATTTTCTCATTTAATGAAAATATAACCATCGAAAATTGCGGTTAAAATAGAGGTGTAAAAAAATCAATCACCACTTATAAAGAAATTACAACCGCTAAAATTGAAATATGAGTGTGCTGCGTTTCCATCTCTCTTATAAATCACGAAGAGATTGCGATATTACTTTTATTTCTAACAGCCATTTATTTGTATACTGTGATATCATACAAGCAAAAGAAAAAAAAGAAATGTATATATATATAGGCGTTTAATTATTAGATCATTCGAGTTTGAAACGTGATCTTTTGTCAAAGTAAAATCCATATTTAGACATCAACTTATAATCTGCTGACTCCTGTCAATCAACGTCTAAAATAATCAGACATGTAGTTGATATGATATCACGATAGGATAGAAGTCTCACGACCTTGCTTTTTTATAAATGCTTCCAAATATCGGAAACCTAGTAAACAAGGCTTAAAAACTTCATTTTTATCAACCCCTTTAGATATGAATATAATAGGAAAAATACGCGCACGTTCTTAAAATTTTAAAATAAACATCTTGAGTAAGAACGACTTTGACAAAATACGCAAGCGAAATGTGACGTCACTGACCGTCCGTAGATGCAAGAAAAATATTTCCTATGTTAATCGCCCATTGGATTTTTCGTAAAAAATTATTAAAAATCGAGGAAAATTATTTCCCGATTTCAATCTCCATATTTAGGTACAGATATGTATTAGTACTCGTGTGCATGCGTTAGATTAAGTAGTTTTTGCTGTAAAATTGATAAAATTTGAATTTTAAATTTCAAATTTTTAGAAAAAAAAATGCCAAACTTCCATATTCGATTAAAAACATAAATATTTCATTCCAAAGGATGATGTTTACACAATAGATATCCAACTAATATATTAATTAAAAGGAAAATGATAAATATTCTATCATAATTTGAAGACAAATTTGTTTTCAAATGTCTAAATAAAGTATCTGATATAAGATACTAATATGTTGCAGTGGAATAGATTTCATATCTGTCATCCTTGGCGGAAAAATAAAAAATTGCCAAATTATCTGGCGAACATATTTAATTCCTTTCAAAAATCATGGTTATTTTAACAACGTATATATTAAGAAAATAATCAATAATATGAAACAATATTTCGTACAATACATATTACGAAAACATACATCTGGTATGTTATTTTCGTATTATGTTTTTGATCGCCAAATACAAAAAAACGTCAAAGACGACAGAGTTTTGAAATTTAAAAATCAAATTTTTTGAATTTGACAGCAAAATAACTCAATGTAACACATGCACACGATAACTAATACATATTTATACCCAAATATGAGGATTAAAATCGGGAAATAATTTTCCTCGATTTTTAATACTTTTTTACAAGAAATCCAATGGGCGATTAACATAGGAAATCTTTCTCTTGCATCCACGGATGGTCAGTGACGTCATCACTTCGCTTGCATATTGCGTAGAAGATTGTCTAAGATCAGTATATCCTAGATCAAGGTTTTTGAAACATCCTGTATAGTACAATATACCTTTAAAGGAAGCTTAAAATATTCATTATGAAAGATAAAATTCCTATACTTAGCTTAAAATATTTTGGTTTACACTAAAACAAAAGAACCAAAGAAATGGTTTGATTGACTCATGCTATAAGAATAATAATTTACTACCTACAAATTTCTCGCCGGCAATATTTTTCTTTCTTTTCATTTTCAATTAATTATTTTCAAAATTTTTAATGATTAGAATGTTATGCAAAATGATTGCAGTATTTACTTACAACCTTCATCAATATAAAACGAAAAATATGTAACCTCTTCTGAAGTACAATTAGTGAAACTTAAGTTTTGTTGATGATGTTGGGGTTACGGCCAACTGACTGCCCTAGAATGCTAGGCATGTGGGGCTTGCCCTCCACACAGTGTCTTTCTATGGAGTCCTAGCCTGTATTAACGCGAGATTCGAAGAAAACCACGGAAAACCGCGAACGGCTAGGCCGAGAAACGAAACCTGGGTTAGAACTTCATTTTTCTAGCTTGTATGTGACTTTAGTCTTTATAGAGGAAATCTAAGGAAGTGCTTTTTTCTTTTTTCCCCTAAAAGTTTTTTTTTTTTTTTTTTTTTTTTTAATGTATACTTCCGGAGGGGATCTTCCCCTAGGGGGGCAGCGATGTTCCCATAAGTATAAATTTCTAGTCGATTGCTAATATTACAATATTTCTCTAACGTGGATTAGTTTCAATTGTTTTTGTCGAAACGATACGATACACGAGGATAAAAAAAAATAACATTTATACATGGACAATATTTAAGCACGCGGACTTAGCTCAATGGACTAACAAGAAAAAAATGACGACATTTGTCTGATGAGATTATTTTACGAAAAAAATATATATTTAACAGTTCTTTCTTCGGAATCTTTGCAAGCGTCATTTTAAACCTAGCAATATTTTAAAGATATATATAAACTTTTGCGTCATGAATTGACTAAAGAACACAATCATAAAAAATATAATCAAAATAGGAATTATTTTATTTTATTTATTTATTTAAAAATAATAATAATAATAATAAAAAGTCATTGCCAACATGACGACAAAAATTTAATAGGCGTCGTGTGAGTCCTGTATTAAAATTGTACTGTCTGTGCAAGTATGAAAATTGGATCGTGAAAAATGAATTTTATTTGGAAACCTTTCTTTGAATGATTTTGGTTTCACTATTGTACAATATTAATTTGGTTTTAATAATAATTTGGCTTCTGGTAAATTAAAATTTTAATTAGGTGGTGAAATTGGTATAACATTTATGAGTTTCAAATTTTAAAGGTAAATAAGAAAAGAAATAAAGTGCGAATATTTCGCACGGGTTTGCTAGTTATTGTTAATTTCGCGATTTTTCGTTAATAATAATTCTCATAATGTACATTTATACAAAAACTGTTTTAGACTGCGTTATTAAAAATTATGAAAAAAAAAAAAAAAAAAAAAAAACAGGATGGCAACGACACCTGTTGGGTGATTTTCGCCAAAAATACATGGGCAGTAATTCATGCCAAATGCATTTACATATAAATTGTAAAAAATTCTGTTTTTGAAGTAGTAGGGCCATGAAAGTTTTGTCACACACACACGCAAACACATAGTCAGACATTTTCTGAAAACGGACAAATCGCATCCTAAAACGTATAAAACCATCGAAAACTGTAAATGGAAAATTTTTATGAAACCAGCACTTTCTTCTACAGAATATATTGATTTTTTTTAAGGGGGCGGGGGGGGAAGGGGAGGGGACTGCAAATTTTACACATACTTACAAAGGGATCCGGAATTTTCGCCCCCAGCATCTCGCCCCCGGCATTTCGCCCCCAGCATTTCGCCCCCGGGAAATTTCGCCCCCCGGAAATTTCGCCCCTTGGACATTTCGCCCCCGGAAATTTCGCCCCCATGATGTAAAGTATAAATGTAATTACAAATAAATATATAAACATACATGCGGTATTTCCCAAAATATTACCATGTTTTTATTAACTTCGATTCTTCTTTGTTTGTTTGTGTGTCCAGTACAAATCTTGCAATCGATTTTTAAATAACTTCCCGACTAGCTAGACATTTGAAACTTTTAGAATGATTAAGAACACGGTGACAATGCTTTTTTTTTTTTTTTACTTTTAGTTAACTGTTTCGGGTCCCTGCTGCCTTCGGCAGCATTTATGTGGTTCAACAGAAAATTTATTTAACTAAATTCCCGACTAGTTAGACATTTAAAACTTTCAGAATAATTCAGAACACGGCGACAATGCATTTTTTTAATACTTTTAGCCAACTGTTTCGTGTCCCTGCTGCCTTCGGTAGCATTACCAGTAAAAACCTTGCAATCAACTTTTAACTAATTTCCCGATTAGCTAGACATTTGAAACTTCCAGAAAAGCGCAGAACACAGTGACAATGCACTTTTTAAATATTTTTAGCCAACTGTTTCGGTTCCCTGCTGCCTTCGGCAGCGTTCCTATTATTCAACAGAAAATTTATTTAATAACTTCAATCCTAGCTAGACATTTGAAACTGTCAGAATAGTTCAGAACATGGTGGAAATGCATTTTTTAAATACTTTTAGCCAACTGTTTCAGGTCCCTGCTGCCTTTGGTAGCGTTTATATAATTTAACAGAGAATTGAATTTACTAACTTCTCGACTAGTTAACCATTTGAAACTTTTATAATAGCATAAAAGACGATAACAATGCATTTTATTTAATACTTTTAGCCAATTGTTTCGGGTCCCCACTGCCTTCGGTAGCATTTATTTGAATGAACAATTGTAAAATTTTCTGACTAGCTAGAAATTTGAAACTTTTATAAAAGCTTATAACTCGATGACTATGAGTTTTTTAATACTTTTAACCAATTTTTTCGAGCTCCCGCTACCTTTGGTAGCGTTTATATGATTCAACAACCATGTTATTTCCCGACTAGCTAGACATTTGAAAGTTTCAGAATAGCTCAGAACACGGTGACAATGCATTTTTTCGTTACTTTTAGCCAAATATTTTTGGTCCCCGCTGCCTTCAGTAGCGTTTATATGATTCAACAGAAAATTTAAAAACATGTTATATTAAAAGTTCGTTCTTTTTATCTTGTAATAATTTGTTGTATAAAAATATGAAGTTTATACAATATTGATATATGTTTTGATTTTGGTCATAACAAGGGTTCACAAATAGCATGGCGATAAAAATATGCGTGAACGAATATTGAATATATTCATTCACGCTAAAAATATTTACTATTTCTCTTCTAACATCGTTCATAAATTCTGGTCATTTTTAAGTTTCAATAAGCAAAATTCAATAAGCTCCTCAATCCAGTCCGTGGAGGTCAAAGATGTTATGTCATGTCTTCGTACCACCTTTAGCGGCGAGACGCAGACCGTCGCACAGTGTGGTATTTGACGAATCTGGCTGGCCAAAAGTCGATTTCAAATATTACAACGCAGGTGTAAAACTATGAGTGTGTGATAAAGATAAATAAATGGGGAATCGTGTGATACCACTTTTTTCTCGTATAAACAAACTGGGAATTCTCAGTATAAGTTGAAATTCGAATGTTTCGTTCAGCAGATTATTGCTCATTAGTTGCCAACTGCGATGTTTCGTTTTAGAATGAGAATTATTTTAATTTAGGAATTGTATGAAATTTAATTGTTATGCAAAAGAACGAGGCAGATAAGTGTGTAAAGGTTTTTATTATTTTAGTTGAGGGAAAAATATTTTTTATACTTGTAAAGGAAATTTAAAATAATGCACTTTTTCTCTTTTACTTTTATACTATATTTTGAAAATTCGAAGGATTATAATTATATTCCCCTGTCTTTCCCTGCAAAGATTTTTCTTCTAGCAATAAATATAGACCCATATCTTGTTATTTTTGTAAAAATTAGTTCCGCTTTTTTCCGCTTTTTAAAATAAAGGCTGTTCAAAAAATGCAGGTCTAAATTTTTTTCAATGCATTTCAAATGACTAGTTATAAAGCTTCGAAATTTTTACATTTTATAAACTGTGCTGCAAAGCAAACTCTTAGAGATAATAATAAAGTGATCACATATGTATATTTTAAGCCATTTTCATTTGAATAAAGTAAAGTATTATTTGTTTTAAAGCTAGATTAAATTGAGGCATTTATTAAATTTAGATTTTGCTTTTGCATTTTCCAAAAATTTGAAATAATTAATTGTATTCCTTAAAAAAATATTTTTCTGTTGAGTAGAGACATCTTTCTTAATGTTTAAATTTGCGTAATTTTTAGAAAAAAAGAACTGAAGAAAAAAAAAAAAAATTGTCGACCACATAACATTTATGTTTTATTCATTTATTTTCATTTGTACTATGCCTTTATTTTGATCTAGGACCATCAAATTCCAAAATAATTACTCACAGAGAATTATTTAACATTATTCTGTGGTAAAATGCATTGAATGTAATCAAAAAATTAAGATATCTTGAAAATTACTCTTTTCAAATCATTGTTTTTTTTTTTTATGAAGATGAAATAAGAAAATCTATCAAAGTTTCTCACGTTTTAAATTTAAAATGAAGAGCAGATGAATTAACGTCTAATATTAAGCACATATATTTATAGAAAAGAATAAGGATTGGATAGGAGATTTGAAATTCCTAGATGTGTAAACCATTCTGAGAGGCCAGTAAGAGATTTCACTGAATGAAGTGAAAGATCTAAACAAGAAAAGCTGAACTTCTACGTACTCCACAGACGTTGAAGTGCTCACACATGCCAAACAAAATAAGTTGGAAACTTCTGTAAAAAGATGTGCTGCTTTCATACTCAAAGAAGTTACTTTTACTCCAAAAAAAGGGAAAAAAATGTCAAAACACATGTGAAAACGTACACAAATATCACCATTGCAAGCCATGTTATTATAGGCTAATTTTTCAAGAAACCAACACCATAGGTGCCAAGTCTCCTATTTTTAAGAGAGACTTCATACAAGAAAGTTTTTATAAATGTTTTCAGTTTATGCAATCACAGAAAATATGCTTAAAAGATTCCTTTATAAAAATATTGGTGTCAAATCTGATTTAAAAATTAAAAAGTTTGGCAGCTATGCAATACAGAATTATAAGAAGTACTCAAAGAAAAAAGTCCTTCATGTATTGTTTTGAAGCGTGTTAAAATGGTCTGTTATCCTGAAAAGAAAAAGTCATTTATAATAAAAGAAACTTGTGCTGATATTGATATAAGGGATTTAGTTCAGTTTACAGCGTCACGATTACTTCAAGTAACCACAGAGTTCACGTGAAAAAAATTACGGAATATGCAGAAAAAACAACAGAACTCTATTAGAAATATCCTTCACAGTAAAAAATAGTTCCTTAAAAATGAGCTAAATTGTCTTAAAATAGCTCCGAAACAATACATACTTAAATTTGAAAACCCATGTACTCATTTTTAAGTATACTGACATGCTCAAAAATGGGGTTGACCAATAAGAATCCCGATATCCTATGTTTGACATGTCAGTATATCAAAAATGAGTACATGGGTTTTCAAATTTAAGTTGTTTCAGAGCTATTTTGAGGCAATTTAGCTCGTTTTTAAGAAACCAATTTTAACAGTGTTGGTATCGTATCCAATATCACCCACAATGCACAAAATAATAGACAACCCCACTGTAATCCAGCAAGCTATATTACCAATTAGCAATTGTTTGAAGAAACAGCCGAAGCACACACTAATTATTTTTGCTTATTTCGAAAAAGAAAAAAAAAAAAACTGTGCACGAAAAATTTTAAGACTTTTTTTTAATCCTGATATTCTTTATAGATTACGTTTGAGTTCAGATTTAGTGTTAACTGGAATGAGATCCACAATACGAAAAAAGTAAAATTCTTAAAAAAAAAAAAAAACTCTAAAGAGTTATTACCGATTGCATCTTCTACAAGCATTTATGATACAGTAGATAGAGTTCCATGTATATATAACTTATATATGTATATAGAATTCCAATTACAAAACAACAGATGATATCTCTTTAATATGCAGTGATGATGAAATTTTTCCTTACTTATTTATTAATTGTATGAATAATTATTTTATTTATTATCATTTTTATATGAATATTTTTATTTCTTATATGCTTCTATTTATGATATCTTAAATGATATGTATTATTTGAGTTTATATTATATTTATTACTTTAGTATATATATATATATATATATATATATATATTGAAGTATTTATTGTTTTACAATAAATAAACATTCCAAATAACATTTTTTTTAATAAAAATATTAATATGCATTAAAAATAATAGTTTTGTGACTAAATAATTGATTTAAATTGGTTTTCAACAAAAAAATAATTTTGGCCAGCCAGATTCGCCAAATACCCCACTGTGCGTCGTCAATTGCCCATTGCACAGCACTAGTGCGATGTAAAAACCCAACCAACTAACTCTGCTCCTCAAAGGGTTTAAGAACTGAGATTCGAAACTGAGGTTGTTTTCAAATAAAGTACATTTTCAAAAGTAACTGTTAACTTTAATAGAGCACAGAAAGTTTTATTATTGGTTTACATTTATTATTTTACACTATTTATTAGTAATGGAGCATATAATTAATTAGATTGCATTAAGCCAAAATAAATAATGCTCGCTTACTAAGTAAGTTTTCGTTTGTTTCGTAATTCGTAAACATTTCGTCTATTATCAATATCATTACAGGCTTTATCTACGAGCTGAATATTCATAAATAAAATCCATTCGTCGACTAGAGCATTATTCTGTCCTAAAGAATCAAATTCGAAAAGCTAAAATGTCGACAACTTTCGCAACAATAAAATTACGGGTTCTGTATATGGGCTAAATATTCATTTAATAAAGTGCATTTGTCGACAAGAACTTGCTTATGTCTTTACATATTACTTTATACACGCAAAAATGTCTTCAACTTTCATAATAATATCATTACTAGCTCTATCATTAGCTTCTTTTGAAATCTCTATGATGGTAGGTCATATTTAATGGCCAAAACCTTTGTATTCTTGGTCATTATGAATATAATTCTCCTAAATATCTCGAAAACGGAAAATTATATAAAGTCTAAAAAGAGAGGTGCACAACTAGATTTTTTAAGAAACCCTTATACCAATTTGCAACGTTCTACTTCTGACAATTATTGCGATATGCGAGATACATTACAGACTCTATCTACGGGCTAAATAATCATTAAAATAAATAAATTAAAAAAAAAGTCATTCATTGGCAAGAACCTATTTATGTCTTTAAGCATAATTTTCTACACGCAAAAAGTCTTCAAGTTTCATAACAATATCATTACTGGCTCTATCATTAGCCTTTTTTTTTTAAATCTGTATGATGATAAGTCATATATATAATGTCCAAAATCTTTGTATTTTTGGACATTATGAACATAATTTTCCTAAATATCTCCAAAACGGAAAATCATATAAAATCCATAATCATATAAATCATATAAATAGAGGTGCAAAATTAGATGTTATAACGAACCTACATACTAATTTTCAACGTTCTATACGTCTAACAGTTTTTGAATTATGCGAGATACATACCCCCTCCCCCCCTCCCCCCCTCCCCCACACACACGTATTTACATACGGACGTCACGAAAATTCGTGTAAAATCGTTGATATTTTTGAAATGGGAACTCGTACTGAAACCAAAGTTCCAAGTGTACAATTAGACATTATAACAGTTATCATATAAATTTGCAACCTTCTATGATTATTCATTTTTTGAGCTATGCAGAATACAAAATCAATTTCGCACATCGGAATTACTAACTTTCTTATACTTTGTATAAGGAAGTAAAAATGGTAGACTCATTTTTTTAAACACCAGTTTCCGACCAACTAAACACCAATTTAAACACCGAAAACTGGCCTACTTAAGTTGGATGACTGTTAATTTTCCTCTTATAATCACGTAATACATGAGAAAGGATATGTAAAATGGATTTATGTAATAATTTTCAAGAAAATCGTTAGAGCCGTTTTCAGATACAAACTTTTACCAAAACTTAGCAAACTCAATTATTGACCAGAAAACAATAATTACATGCAAAAAGAGGTTTTAAAAGGAGTTAATATAACGAGTTTAAAAAAAAAAAAATCGTCCAGTCGTTTTTAAAGAAACGCCCTTGCGAAGATTGGAATTGAGCTATTTTTACCGTACGCCTATAAATTTTCCTGAACTAACCAACTATATTATTTGAAAGGTCATCTAATAGAGTGTTTATATAGCAACTTTGAAGAAAATTGATAGAGCCGTTTTTGAGATACGGACTTACGGACTACTTCCGTTTTTCGCTGACAAATTTCCGGTTTTTCAATTTCCCCCAAAATTTGAAAAAATTATCTGTATACCAGACCTGTCTCAGTTCTGAAGCTTCGTAGTTCTATTTTTGTTAGCTTCGGAGACATGATACCCAGAAGATTCCGCGCATACATACACATCCATACGTATACTTACATACACACACTCTGACCAACTGTCAGAAACTACTTTTCTAGACTCAGGAGGCCTTAAAATGTATAAATCAGGTGAAAACTCGATATCGAATTTTCGGACAGCACATTAGAATGTAGAAAACGAGGGGAAAAGGCTGAAAATTCATAGAAACAGGGGGAAAAAGGAGTCAAAATTCCATAGAGAAAATCATGGGATAAAAACAGAAAAACTCACAATGCGAAGTGTAAAAAAAAAAAAAAAAAGGGCTAACACCGGAAAGGATAAAATGACAAAATTGATTAGAAAAAGACATCGAAGAGCGGTAACGGGCGGGCTGGGGCGTTAAATATATCGTCGGGGGTTAATACGTCTCGCGTAGTATAAGTTCATTACTCTACAGTAGTAGGGTAATGAAAATTTCTTGCTTCTGTAATCTTATTTCCTTATTTATCAGTAATTATAAAATTGATTAATAACTAAAACAAAGTAAAATAATATTTCATAAATTAATAAAATTATTATGTGTCCACTAAAAATTTAATAAATAAATATATACTATTACTGTGCAATTAAACTTTCTTTTAATTATCAGCGATAAAAAATTAATCGAACAATTTTTCCATTCGAAAAACCTTATTTTAATTAATATGTTTTATATTGAAATTAAAAGGAAAAATAGTGTGAATCAAACAGAAATATTACGAGAATTACTACATGTATATTTATATTTTTATTTGTCATTACATATATATTTTCCACAACTCGGGGGCGAGACGCTGGGGGCGAATTTTTCCGAAATCCACTGCTCGGGGGCGAAATTTCCGGGGGTGAAATTTCCGGGGGCGAAATTTCCGGGGTGCGAGATTTCCCGGGGGCGAAATTTCCGGGGTGCGAGATTTCCCGGGGGCGAAATGCTGGGGGCGAAATGCCGGGGGCGAGATGCTGGGGGCGAAATTTCCGTAAACCACTTACAAAAGATGTAAAACACTCCTGTTTTTCATGTTGTTAACATCTTGTTTTGTTTAATAAATAAGGTGAAAAAGATAATTATTGGGGAAAATAATAAAAAAGTTCCCTTTTTTTTTTAAACCACTACAGTTTGTCTAAATAAAAAATATAATAAATTTGCGGGAAATTAAATTTCATCCTCTAGAAATGGTGTATCATTATTTTCTTTTCTCCGTGAGGATATCCAGAAAATTCTGAAGAGCACGGTATCACCATGGTAACCATATTTTTTTTGAGTGAACAGATTTAAAAAATCTCAAATATGAGGCAAAATCAAAAATACTTTTCCCTTCTTAAGAGAAAAAAATTCAATCACTAAGAATATATTAATAATCTTGGCAAGGAATCATATATTCTTTTTTTTTTTTTTTTAACTTTTTATCAAACTTTCATCGTAATATATTATTTTGCAGGAGATATTTTCCAAAATACCAAAAGATTAAAGTATAAAGATATTGAAACATTTTTAGTGTAGCATAAAAATCTTTCAAAATGTTTCATAGCTTACTTAATACTTACAAGCTTTTTTTTTTTTTTTTTTTTTAAATCTTGAAATATAAAATAAACATATATGTATTTATTTAATCTTTTTTATACGTTTAATGGTGGTTCTTCTTGCTGGTATGATGATACATATATATTTTTTTCAAGAAAATTTATTTATTTTTAAATAATTTCCATGGTACATGCAGAAACTTTGGATATATTTAGTATAAAAATGTGTGAATGTGTGTGTAATACATATGGATGCATAACATGTGTGCATGTTTGTATTATATACATGGATATGCGTATAAAAATGTTTGTATATATAGATATAATAAAAATATTTGTGTATATATATCTCAAAATGTGTATGTGCGTTTGAACTAATATCTGTTTTTTTAATATATATGGATGTATAACATGTATGTATGTATGTTTGTATTGTATACATGGATATACGTATAAAAATGTTTGTATCTAATTATTTAATTGGTGCCACATGTTCTCTTAATCATGCAGTTAAAACTTCTTAAATACACTCCTTATAGCATTGGTTTGTTTGATGCTGGATTAATTTAACTGACTTATTGTTTATCTAGCTAAACGCTAGATGGCGCTTGCTCACTGCTGACTTAATGTCTTCTTTCTTTAATTTCCTTTCTTTGAAAGTTTTAATGTTTCTTGATTTACGTACAATTTAAATTAACATTTCATTTAACTAGTTTAAACTTTAAAATAAAATTTCAGTAACTCAATAAATAATTACTCTGTGTATTTTATCGTTAATGAAAATGCTCACTCGTTCATTCTTTATCGATTAATCGATGTTTGCAAAGCTTTTATTTTTAATTTCTTTTTTTTTTTGTTGTTGTCGTTGTTGTTGTTGTTGTTGTCTGCATCATCCTATCCTATTCTCCAGTTTGTGTAAATGTTTTACATGTGGCTACTTTGCTTTTTTCTAGTTTTCTCTCTGGATTCCATGAAGAATTAATTTAATAATTTATTTAATTTCTCATTCAGTATGGTTTTGCTGCTTCGATCGGGGCTGGAACAATATAAATTGTTATGATTAGCTATATTGTTTTACGAAATCGATGCAGCTTTCACAGCTTTATGAAATACATGCCCCCTGATGAGTATTTACTTCTAATTTCAAGCATTTTTATCCAATTATTTCTGTAGTCATTTATTTATTTTCTCTGTCATTAAGTTTAATGGTCCTTTTTTTTATTATTATCATTCATGTCGGCGTAAGTAATTTAAATTGTTTTTGTCTCTTATTTGGTTCTTAATCTCTTATTTGATTCTTATCGCAATATTTTTGTGTCAGTCTTTCCTATAAGTTAAAATCAGTTCTATTTTTTTGTATTGATATTGTTTTGTATCTATAAATTGCTAAATTTTAAGATTAAATTTTGTTACGATATCTATCATTTATATATATATATATAATAAAATATTGGTGTATATCTGTCAAAATGTGTATGTGCGTTTGAACTGATATCTGTATTTTATCAACTAAACTAATATTTCAAAATGGTGTCCGTCGGAGATATTACTGCTGACCGATTGGAATCGATAACAAGCAGAGTTTATGAATCGATTGATCAATAACGAACGTTACACTAATTATTTATATAGATAAAGCTAATTGCTTTGTTTGTTCGGATATTTAGTTCGCTATACAAATCTACACCGTTCAATCGATCGCTACGAAAAGTGGTATACTTATTAATCAAAACAAAATCTAGCGAATGCAGTATTTTTTAGTACAATCGGATAATTGCATCAAAAGATATTAAATAAAATCCCCATTTTAAACTTAAAATTATTAAAAAGAAAGAAATATTTGATGCTAAAATAAACAAATAAAATATATGTTTTTCTTTTTTTTTTCTCTCTTTTTTTCGGAAATAAAATAAAATATTTTTAATTTCGTGTGAATAATAATAAAAATTAGGGGGGGGGAGGTATGCTACAAAAATCGGTGCACTTTTTATTTATTTATTTGTTTGTTTTATCAAGAATTCACGTGTAAATAAATATTTTCAAAGAGGTATTTGGCAATAGCTTAAAAATTTTATTTAACCCTTTAACGGCCGAGTTAATTTTGCAAAATATATTTTGATAAATATTTCAATTCTGAATTAATGTAGACAACTGACAGTAAAATATATTAAATTTAAATAATACTTCTGATAGTTTTAAATTTAAAGTCTATCCTCATTTGAAGACGTTTGGTGTTCTAGAGAAAAAACGTCGAGATAGAAAAACTTCGAGATAGCAGATTAATTTCCTATTACATGCTGATAAAGACCTCGAAAGTAAAATATTATAATATATATTATTATTCAACTTGACTTAAGTTGGTATATCTGTGCAAAAACAAATTTATATGCGATGAATGAAAAGTCACAAAACTATCCAGATTATGTAATTATAATTAATAGCAGATACATGAAACTTTTAGGTATTATCTAGAGTGATGCTATAGACTGCCATTAAAAAGCAGAAATCATTCCAAGAAACTACAAAAAATATACTTGCTATTTTATTAGATATCCTCAAATGGGGACGCTGGGCGTTAATGGGTTAATTAGGTAGGTAGTACTTTTCTTTTCTACAGTGAAACAAAATTTTTCGTTTTTATTGATACTTTATACGTAACTTATGTTATCATCTTAATAGTAAATAATTACGATTAGGATATTCTTATATTTTATTTATTTTTATTTTGTAAATATCGTAGATCTTTTTTTTTTTTTTTTTTTTTTTTTTTTAATGGAACAGCTTCAGTTTGGCAAAATTTGAAACTTGGCACCGAAGTAGCTCGGACATTTCTCGCCACGATCTGTAATTATGCATTTACGATTGCCATTTCAATTCATCGCAAACATTCCAAAATATTTAAAGGCGCCAAAGGAGTCTCATACTAAAGGTTTGTCTTTTGTATTTATTTATTTGTTTATAATATTTTCGATTAAAGACTTCGGAACACTTTTTTTTTTCCATGCATTTTTCTTTCTATTTTACAACTTTGTTCCGTTCTTTCATTATTTCAAAATTCTATAAACACTATTTCAACCTGGACAACGCCGGGTAGACTTGCTAATTATATATATATATATATATATATATATTCCTTTTGATAGTAGAAGCAAAGAATAGTCAAACAATTCACCAAAGAGACATACACACGCCAAACAAAATATATATAACAATGATCCATCAAGCGTAGAAAAGCCAAGCAACAGACACAAGACCACCGAAACTACAAAGACCAACAAGAATGAAAAATTCCCTCCATGCAGGAGAAACTCAGATAGGTGAAAAAAATTCATCAGGCTATGAAAGACACATATCCAAAGAAACCAAATTCATCAACCAACAGCCCGCAAAACAAACGAAACAACAAACCAACTCAACAAAATCCCAACAGAAAAACTTAAACTGAAATGAAATTCATGAAAAAAAATAACCCAAGAAACTCAGGAAGGAGGCAGGTTGCAAGACATATATATATATATATACACACAACATGAAAATTTTACCAAAATTTTACCAAAATTTTTTAGATAATACCGCATCTAGGATACTACATTTAATTATTACATAGCTATGCTTCAACCATTCCTTTTCAAGTATTGTCGCGTTTTTTTTTTTTTTTTTTTTTTTTTTTTAAACACTGATTTTGAAAATTTACACCCCGAAAAGACACCCCACTCCTTTCCCCAGAAATGGCACAAGATTTTTTCCACATGTACAAGATTTTTTCTAGTTGACTGTTAATAAAGAGACTTATTAATTGGTATACATTTATTTCCAAATAGAACAAATAAATGAGCCCATTTTCAAAAAAATCTGAGGGCGTCAGGTTAAACACGCAGGTTTTTTGTGTTGATTTGACATGGAATGACCCTACAATTGAAATTTCCCTATACAATCAAACCTCTATATGGGACAAGGGCGAATCCAAGGGGAGAACCACTGGGGAGGTCATGTGCCCCTCTTTTTCTAAAATAACAATGGTTCTACACAGCAGCATGTATTTCCCAAGAAAATACACTTTATTGCTGAGGGGGGGAAAAATACTTCATTTGTATTCCGACGGATGCGACTGATTCTAAAGCATGATTTAAAAGACGGAATAAAAATATGCGTTTGGAATTTAGCAGAGAATTATGACGAATAGCATAGCACCGACCTAGGTGAATCGAGTCCCATATTCGACTGCATTGTACATTTTATTTATTTCGATTATAGCATCTGAAGGGAGAGAGGAGGAAGGTACAAACAAACAAACAAAGAATCAAAAAAATATCGCAGTAAGATTTTATTTATTTAAATTTTTTCCCAGGTAATTTGAACGACATAGAGCGAAATTTTATTATATAAAAAGAAATTGATTAATTGGAAAGAAATCCATGAGATTCCAAATCCAAATTTGACTGTTCTGTATATTTTATATTCGATTAAAAATTCTCAAAAAAAAAAAAAAAAAAAAAAAAAAGAAAGAAAGAAAGAGGAAAAGAAAGAAAAATGTATTTTGGCTTGGTAATTTTCTGTTCGTTTGGTTTCACTCCCCAAGCAATTTGATCAACATTCTAATTGCATAAAAAGGATTTTTTTTAACTGAAAGGATATTCAGGTGATTCTAAACCCCAACGCCCTCAAAAAAAAAAAAAAAAAAAAAAAAAACTATATTGTGCTTTTTATTAATTTCGACTATAAATCTTAAAAAAGAAATTTAAGAAATACAATTTATCTCAGTGAGTTTTTATTTATTTATTTGTTTATATTATTATTATTATTATTATTATTATTATTCAGATAATTTGAATGACATGGAATGACATCTAACTATGTAAAAGAAACTGATTAATTGCAATGGTGTCCGCACATCAACGTCCGCTAAACCCCATGCCATTCTATGGGTGAAATTGCTTTTAGAATTACACATTACCTATTTATTGTTTTTAAATTCCGTTTTCACATTAAAAAAATGCACACTGGTTAAATAATTAGGCCCCTGCACATTTAAAAATGAAACCGGTACTAAAATGAGATAATAATATATTCTTTAAAATAGCATAGACTTGACTGATCAAAAATGTCAAGAAATAGTAGTCAGCTTCGAGAATAGGGGACAAATTTTAGCGGTTTTCTTATATATGCTTTTTCCAAAAAATTTATTTTATTTTTTATTTTAAAATTTGAATTTTGATTTTTTAAAATGTGAAAAAAAAAAAAAAAACAACAGTTTTTGGAAACAAATATTAATTTAATGGTCGTGAATTTTCTGAATGTGAAAACGGAATTTAAAAACACCACTCAGGTAATGAGTAATTTTCTAAACAAATTTTGCCATAGATTAACATGGGATATGGTGACCAGAGACGGCGAAATCGTAAGAGGGAATTAACAGCCGTAAGTGCAAATTCAACTGAACTGTAAGTTTTATTGCTTCGATCATAAATTAAAAAAAAAAAAAAAAAAAAGACGAATTAACGGGAAAAATAAATAAATAAATATAATAATAATAATAACAATTTAGATCAGTAAATTGTTGTTCTGATATTTTCCTCAGATTTTTTAACAACATTCTAAGTCATTTAAAATAATAATAATAATAATAAAAGGAATAATTGCAAGGGTATCTGTAAGAAATTAAGCTCAAATTTAATTATACTGTACCTCTTATTAGTTTCAAAAACAATTTATAAATGTATATCAGTAAGCATTTAATTATTAGATTTTTTTTTTTAAGGTAATTTGAGCAAACATGGAATTATCTTAACACTAACCATATAAAAAGGAATACATCAAATGTAACATGTACGATCTTTAGCCCACTTTTGACATTTTATTACATTCTGTTATAAATTCTGAAAAAAAAATGAAGATGATAAAGAAAAATATTTTTTAGATTATTAAGTTTTTATTCATAAGATCTTTTTTTGGGCAATTTAAATAACATTCTTACAACATAAAAAAAGAAATAGATTAATTACAAGAGTATCAGTATGATTTACAAGAGTATCAGTATGATGTATACCGTACCTTTTTTTTTTTTTCGACTATAAATGTTAAAAATAAAAGTAAATAAATAAATACAAATCAGCTCAGTAAGTTTTTATTCATTTAACCCTTTTTTTTTTTCAGGAAATTTGAACGTCATGGAACAACATTTAATTACATAAAAATGACTAACTGCAAAAGTTTTCTCACGACGTACTTTTTACCTAAATTTTGATTATAAGTTATAAAAAAGGGAGATGAATTATATTTTACCCAAGATTAATTTCAATGACATTTTTATTACGTAAAAAGAAATGGAAATAATTTCAAGGATATCAGTACAAATTTCAATCGAAATTTGATTACAATGTACCTTGTAAAAATTTCGATTATAAATGCTGAAAAAAAAAAAAAAAAAAAAAAAAATCTGGAGTGACTCCACTCGACTTTCCGAACATTGAGTAATTAACAGTTTTGTAGATAAAGTAAAGAAAGGGGAGTTGTTAAACAAACAAAAAAGAGAAAACCATAATACAGTGTTTGAGTATTTTTCTCCATATATTACACGGTGTTTTATTTAACGCTACGGAACTTTAAGCACATAGATCATAACGATAAAGAATTTTTCGTTTTGTCCCTGTAAAAAACCTATAAATGCTAGATTCACCAAAATGCTGTAGTTAGTGCAACAGTGATTTATAATATTCATATAAATTTTCAGCTCAATTGAATAAGGCGTTTAGATACTATCGCACTTTTAAAAATTGGGTCCCATAGGCCATAACGATAAAGAATTTTTCTTTGTGTCCCTGTAAAAAACTGTAAGTGCTAAATTCACCAAAATCTATACAGATTGAGTATCTGTGACCTATAACATGTGTACAATTTTTTTGCTCAGATTAATAAGGCGTTTAGACGCTATCACACTTTTAAAAATTTGGCCGCATAGGCCATAATGATAAAGAATTTTCTTTGTGCCCCTGTAAAAAAAACTGTAAGTGCTAAATTTACCAAAATCTATAGCGTTCTTGCAACTGTGACCTATAACATGTGTACAATTTTTTTGCTCAGATTAATAAAGCGTTTAGACGCCATCTCACTTTTAAAAATTTGGCCCCATAGGCCATAATGACAAAGAATTTTTCCTGGCGTCCCTGTAAAAAAACTATAAGTGCTAGATTCACCAAAATCAATAGGATTCGTACTATGGTGACTTACAATATACGTACCAATTTTCAGCTTATTCGAACAAAGCGCTTAGACGCTAGCGTGTTCACTCACAGACATACACACACACACACACACACACACACTCACACACACACACACACACACACACACACACACACACACACACACATACACACACATACATACACACATACATACATCATCATAAAAATAGTGAAAACGGACTCATTGGACCTCGAAACGTATAGAAACATCAAAATCTCAAATTCGGATTTTTGACATGATTACAATACATTCCTCACTATAGTGTTCGGAAAGTAAAAATTATTTCGGTTAATTTGAACGATAGGGTGCAGTATGTAATTGCATAAAAATGAATTTATTAACTGGAAAAGTTTTCTTTTGCGACATACTTTAAATCTAAATTTTACTTTAATATACATTTTATTAATTTCAATTATAAGTTACGAAAAGAAAAGAAAATATAAGAGATATACATTTTAGATTATTAATTTTTTATTTTTTTATTTATTTATTTATTTTTTTATTTTGAAGCCTAGATGATTTTAAAGACATTCTAATTATATAAAAAGAAATTGATTAATTACAAGGGTGTATCCGTGCCACACCAAATTCAAAAAATTAACTAGATTGCACATTTTAGCATTATCGCAATTTCAAAAATAAATGCTGAAATAGAAAAAAACGCAATTTACTGCACTAAGTTTTCATTTGATTGACTTACATAGGATAGGTGCTCCAGTGATTGGCATGCTCCAGTAATTGACATCTATCCCGAAATAATTATTAAATAAAAAAAATAATAAAATCATATATTTTACATGTAAGAATTTTAACATTTTATGTCAAACACTGGAGCATAGGGTGCTAATAACTGGTAAAATGAATAACTAGCAGTGTCAAATATTAGGTCGTTGCAAAAGTTCGTGCGGACGCGGATCATTTTATTGTCTCCAAAGACGAGAGCTTCTATCGCCGTGGTATACATTTGCTACCCGAAAAATGGGCAAAGGTTGTAGAAAGTAATGGAGAGTATTTTGATTAAAAATTGTCATTTGATTTGATGTATTTTTATGAAATGAAGCAATAAAAAACCGCAAGAATTTGTGCAAAGACCTAATACTTAAACATAAGGTGCCAAATACTGATAAAATTAAAAACTGGCAGTGTCAATTACTGGAACATTGAGTGGGTGTCAAACAAAAATTTATAAAAAAAAAAATAATTGTTATCAAATGTATATATTTTAACATATATGTGGTTCTGAATGTCTTTCATACCCTATGTACTAACTTAAGATTTCTAAAAATATTTTCTGATGACTAGAACATTAAAAACATCAGAGATTGCTCTAAAAGTGTCTATCACTGGTGCACTTACCCTATAAAACCATCGCGCAAAATTAAAATCTGTTTTATACCGAATTTTATATCTGTTACTTAGAAAACAAAAATAGGTATAAGTTTTTAGTTTTTACTATTTTACTTATTTATTTATTTCAATTTATATATATATATATATATATATATTCGTGTAATTTAAACGACATGGAAATCTAGTAATTATACGAGAAGGATTTGATTAATTGCAAAAGAAAATAAAAACACGACTTCCCTTAGCAACAGAAATCAGCATATTGACAATAATAATTTCGCAAGAGAAAGAAAAATGACAAAAGGATTTTCCTTGCTAGTTGCGATAACAATTATTAATGGTAATAGGTTTTTTTTTTTTTTCCTTCCTTTGCTTACAAAACATCCGCTGACCTATTCTATATGCTTATTTTATCGCGATATTTCTAGGAAGTGCCTTCTGAGTTTATTTACAGATATTTCTGTCATATTAATGCAGAGCGTATTAATAAAACTAAAACACCAGAAGTATTTGCTAAATCTTTAAACTAGTATTTCTCAAAAAGTGGAATGGACTTAAATCGAAATATATTATTTATTACATTAATTATGAAATAATTTTCTTTCTTAAATGCACTGCATTTATAATTAACTCGCCTAGGAACCAAATAGAGTTTTCATTTTTATACACACGGATTACTTTAGCAATGAGAATATTTTGAACTGACGATCACCAAGAAAACTGCACTGAAATAAAATATATACCGTCTTTCTCTAGAATGAATAAGTGACCATTTTCTAATTCCCTTAACTAGAAATATAGATTTCCGAGCTATGCGCATAAGGCACGCCAATAAACTGAATAGACGAAAGGATCGAGAATTTCTAGTGTACACATTTCTAGATGGTGAAACAATATTCTGAATACTCTAAATATTCTGAATCTTTTGTATTGCGAGAAATTCTCGCTTGATTTTCTAGAATTGGGTCATAAACCAAGATTATAGTTGCTGAAACCCGCCTCTTGTAGTCTCATTTATTTGCAGAGATTTTTAAATAACTTTGCCCTAAAGAATATAGGCAAATGCTTTAGAATTCTAATAGGGGCTTCTAGAACTCGCATTCCAAGGGACTAGAATTTATAAGGATGACATGGAACTATTTATTTTAGAGCCACAATTTAGATTCTAGATGTCAGTTACAGAATTTTTTCTCAGTGTGCACATTTATGATGTACTTAGCACATTACTTTTTAGCTCCCCATCATGCTATATGTATGGGGGAACTTAGGTAATCGTGAAAAATTTCAACCTCGGTTTTTTGACTTTTTTATACGTTTTCAGGTGTGAGGAATCCGAAAATGACAAAATTTGTATGGTGTCTGTCTGTAGGGTGTCTGTTAGTGTGTCAGTCTGTTAGTGTGTTAGTCCGTTAGTGTGTTAGTCCGTTAGTTTGTTAGTCTGTTTACACGCTATCTCACAAACAAATAATCGCAGAGAGGTCAGATCAGTTTTAAAATATTACTTTCGATACTGGCAAGAACCCTATTCATTTGGAACATTCGAATTTGAAAACTTCGTAAGTTATTAGAAATTTACGATTTTCGTAACACGGGAGAATAGGACAAAAATTCACTTAAACGTGCATTAATTAGAAACATTTTACTGTAAAAATGTCTGACCAATTTTAAAATATCAGTATTGATGCCGGAATGAACATCAGTAACTATAAATATGCTATTTTGAAAATTTCGCAAGTTATTGGAAATTTACGAATTTCTTAACATGGCAGTATAGGGCAAAATTTCACATAAACGTCAATTTTGAGCGATATTTTCATCGTAAAGATGTCAGACTACTTTTGAAATATTATTTAGGACACTGGCATGAATATTAATGACTATGAATTTTCCAATATAAAAATTTCGTAAGTTATTGGAAATTTACGAATTTCTTAACATGGCAGAATAGAGCAAAATTCCACATAAACGTCAATCTTGAGGGATATTTTCATGGTAAAGATGTCAAACCACTTTCGAAATATTACTTGGGATACTGGCATGAATATCATAGACTATGATTTTTCCAATTTAAAAAATTCGTAAGTTATTTGGAATTTACGATTTACTTAACATGTCAGAATAAGGCAAAACTGAGTATAAATTTCTATTTTGAGGATCATAAAACATTAGACAACTTCAAAATTACATTTATGATATTTGTTTGAACATGATTTAATACAAATATTCTAATGGGAAAATTTCGTAAATTATTCGTAATTTACGATTTTATCAACATAGCAAAATTGTAAATTTTTCATATAAATATGAATTTTGAGGATTATTGCATTGGAAATAGTAGCAGGAAAACTAAACAACGGAATCGACCCTGATAAAATAAATTAATAGATTAGAATAAGATAAGTAATATCGAAGTGAACGGTTTATAGCCTATTAGGCGGGGATTTCATTCTGTCACTGTATCAAGCGTTGGTCAAATTCATTTCTTTTAACATGATTATAATATGTCTCGCACTAGAAGTTTATGAGAACCTATATATGATGGGGAACTGAGTTGAGTCCACCTATGCCAACTAGTTTTTTTATTTATTTATTTTATAACTGCGTTATATTTGAATACAGACTCTAGAAACATTTTTTATTTTTATTTTTATTATTTAGATTATTAATAAAGATATTATGAGTGTGGTAATAAATCGTGAAACATAAATCGATTTTTAAGAATAACAATAAAACAGAAGGTTATAATCTTGTAGTTATCTGATCTAACCAAGATGTACTGATTTAAAGAATAATCATTAATGTTCTTAAAAACCTAAATCATTCATCACTCCCTATGAGAAGAATCAAAGTTGGAATGGTGTGTCTCCGGACCATCCCAGACCGTCACCAATTACCCATTATGCAGTACTAGTGTAACGTTAAACCGAACCAACCAACCACCAACCAACCTTTCATCATTTCTATAATGAAGCTTTTAATTCCGAGTATGCTTCTGTCGAAAAATAATGACGCAGGAAAATTCGTGTTATTAAACTAGTTCAAAAAAGTAATAATAATAATTATAGTTATATTTAATTAATTATCGTCAAACATTTTCTATGTAGATACTCTCAAGCTCTCAAGATATGCTAATGAGCCGCGATAAAATCACGAAAATCATGAAATTAGAAATTACATTACACAGGTCGACATGTAAAATTTTGATTTTGTAATTTTGAATGATCTTTGTGTATTTAGGTTCGCTAAAACCGACAATGAAGTCAGTTTTTCTCTATCACATATATATTTTTGTCAACACAGGGTGCCTATCAATATATGTCTCCCCTTACTCTTCCACCAATATAATTATGTGGTAAGTTTTATAGTATGTTTTCATGATTAATTAATCATGGATACCTAATAATGTAATAGCGCATCACTAGTGCGATGTAAAACCATACTAACCAACCAACCAACCAACCAACCTATTGTTATTGGTTTATGTAAGAAATTGTGTCGGTGAGCACCCTGTATTGAAAAAAAAATCTATACTTGATAGAGAAAAATAGGCTGCATTTTCGGTTTCAGCACATCAAAAAACATAAAGCTCAGCTAAAATCATCAAATCAAATTTTGTCAACTTCAACTTTGTAGGCCTGTGTTATTAGAAAGATTTTAAAAGACCATTTTAAAATGGTGAGCAGTCAACATAATTTTCAAAATTTCTTTGTCATCATCAAAAATTTGACATCTACTGCAATCAGGGACTGATTTGGACCGGGGCACACATTATTTACACTTACACCATTATTTTTTAAGCAATACTTTCCTCTTATAATAAACAAAAAATTCTCATTAAAAATTATTTTAAAAGAATTCTGGTGCCTAATAATCAAGAGTAAATTCGATTGTTTTACACCGTTCATTTTTTATAAAATTAATTTCCTAGTCAAAACGTGGAATTCTTATGATATGCAGTAAAAAATAATTGTAAAAATATTCCGGTGAGAGAGTGCCCCGGCCTAAATCAGGCTCTGACTGCAATTGTAATTTCAAAAAGAAAAAAAAAAAAATTCTAAATTTTAATTATTTCAAAAAGAAAGAAAGAAAGAAGAAATATATATATATATATATATATATCTGTATATATATATAAATTACGTGTCACGATGTTTGTCCGGGGTAAACTCCTAAACTAAGGAACCGATTTTAATGAAATTTTGCACACTGTGTGCAGTTTGGTCCAACTTGAGAGATAGGATAGTTTTTATCTCAATTTATTGTCACAATATTGTTTTATTGCAATTATTTGTTAATTATAGATCTTTATTAAAGTTGCTCCAAAATATCTGTGAGTTCCATTAATTTAATTGTTGCCAAAAAAAAAAAAAAAAAGTCGAGTTCATTTTCTTTTGACATAAAAATAAATACATTTAATCAAACGTGAACGTTAAAAAATTATAAAAAGTTAAATTATGCATCTCACGAAAATTGACATCATAATCAATTTAAAGATTTTATACACATTGATAAAGTGCTAATGTAGTTCTATCATAGATATAGTAATATATATAGATCTCTCATCCCCATGTTATCGTACAAAGATTTTTGATGCCGAAAAAATAAATAAATAAAAGCTTTGGAAACAGCCATTAAGTGGTATTGAAAAGAAAAGAAAAGAAAGAAAGAAATATGAATTTGAAACTGTATCTGAAGTCTTCCATTCCCCTTTAGCAAATAAATTATTCATAAATTTTATTTGCTAAAATATTAGTATGTATTCCCGTGTGTATTCCCTGGGGGAAAGACGGCCATATTTTGGTAAAAACGTCGTCTTTTCCCAAATGAAAAGGAATAACTTTTTTCTCCCCAATGATCACTCTATTCTATATATGCTATACTATATCTATGAGTTCTATACGCAAGCGAAGTGTGACTCACTGACCGTCTGTGCAGCCAAGAAAAAGATTACCTATGTTAATTGCCCACTGGATTTTTTGTAAGAAATTATTAAAAATCGAGGAAATTTATTTCCCGATTTTAATCCTTATATTTGGGTATAGATATGTATTAGTTATCGCGGGTGTTAGATTGAATTATTTTGCTGTCAAATTGACAAAATTTTAATTTTAAATTTCAAAACTCTGTCGCCCTTGGCTTTTTTTTTTTTTTTTTTTTTTATTATTATTATTTGGCGATCAAAAGCGTAACACGAAAATATACATGCCAGATGTATGCATTGTACGAAATGTAATATGTATTATTCATTGTACGTATGTATGACATGTAATATGTATTGTACGAAATATTGTTTCATATTATTCATTACTCTTTTAATATAAGTTGTTAAAATAACCATGATTTTTGAAAGGAATTAAATATTTTCGCTAGATAATTTGGCGATATTCTTTTTTTTTCGCCAAGGATGACAGAAATGAAATCTATTCCGCTGCAAAATATTAGTATCTTACATCAGATATTTTATTTAGACATTTGAAAACAAATTTGACTTCAAACTATGATAGAATATTTATCATTTTCCTTTTAATTAGTATATTATTAGTATATTAAAATTTAAAAGCATGGTATATAAAAAGGTTTTTTTTTTTTTTTTTTTTTAATCTTATAATTATTCTTATCTTAATCCTCAATGTTTCCCATCTTTATTAACTTGAATTTACTATTAAAATTTTAACATACACAAAAACTTCTCATCACTTCGTTAAAATACACTAAACTTTTCCAAAATCTTTTTCTATTTAAAATGATACATGTATTTACTTTAAATGTCCAATATTTTGTCCAATATTTCATAAGATTTCCAATTTTAAAGTTTTAAAATATTTATCAAATTTACTTATTTTTCTGGTTTAGCCTTATTGTTTTCCTTTTTATAACTACAGCTGTTGCCCTCTTTAAAATATTTAAATGATGAGGTCATTTTATATTTAAATTATCCATTATAGCATATATTATATTTCACTCCTCCATAAAAATTGATTTTAAAATCGTCTGTTTCTTTTATACTTTTATTTTAATAGAATTTTAATAGAATTTAATTTATATATTAGTCATTTTAGCAATTTTATTCAAAGTAGCATTAGAAATAATATATATCACTTCTCCATTAAAATTTATAGGACCCTACAATAAAATTAATTTGTGCTTAATATCAACACTACGAAAATTTTTATCAATCGCTTCCAAATTTTGACCTAAGTTTCAAATCTCAACCCTGTGGGTTTTTACATCGGCTACAACGTTTTCGTCTTTGTTCGTAAATAATAATTTGACCGTACTAAATAGTTTACAGCCGTATAATTCAACGTATAACTTAGTCACAGCAACGCGTGGCCGGGTCTGCTAGTATATATATAAAACAAACTTTGAGAGTTTTATTTGAGTAAAATTTTTGGGACTAAAAGTTTCATTATAAATAATTAACATGAAAAAAAAAAAAAGAAAAAGAAAGAAGAAAATGAAAAAATATTATGTTGTATGTTGGCACTGGATTTTATATGGCCAACAGTAAATCTTAAAAATTATTTTATGTAATGAGCAATTATTTTAAATTATTTCGCAATGAATGTATGTTTTGCTGATGCTTTACTCATTACCATGGATGAGCAGCCTGTTCTATTTCCTATTTTTAAAAAAAATTAAATGATTGGAAAAATCATTCTCCTGGCCAGTCCAAATCGTTTTCTCAAACTTTATTTATTTATTTAAAAATATCACATCAACATAGCATAAACATAGCTACCAAGTTTTTTAATTTATTCCGGAATGTTATATGCCCCGCCCTTTTTTCATACCGTAATATTTGTAGAAAAAGTTTCTTCAATATATAACTATGATTAAATATGAAGAAAATTACTCTAAAAAGATAACGGTGTGAAAAAAGGGCAGGGCTAAGAACATTCAGGAATAAATTAAAAAACTTGGCAGCTATGCATAAACTAAATTAATAGTAGTAAATTATATATACTTAAATGTGTAAAATAGTATTATTTAAATCCTTTTAATCACATTTAACTTATCAAGGTATATCATTTTAAACTGGTTTCCATGTCATTCTCCTGGCTTAGGGAAATTTTCAAAAATTTTAGGGAAACAAAAAGGGAATTTTGAGCCTGGTGCTTAACACCATTATTTATTCACAACATTTCGTTGGATTCATAGCGTGATTTCAAAATCTGATTCAGTCAACGTTCTTACCCTAAAGTTTCAAATTGAATTTTTCAAAAATAATACCTGTAACATTAACATATATGTAATTAAGCACAGTTAATAATAGATAAGCGTTATTGTTAAATATAAACTTGGCTCTAGGTCTGAGTAATATCTGGCCTAATATAAGAAAAATTTCATACTCCTGGCACGTAAAAATGTTATTTTTCTGGCATACTTAGCATAGTTAAGCATAGCCAGTTACTTAGAAGCGAGTTCACTTTATTTCTCCTTTGTTAAGTGTCTTATAAAGAGTAAGTATATATATTTTTTTCTTGGTTTTTTAAAACACTTTTCTTTTTACAGAATTTGTAAATTGCAAATGCTAAGTTTTTGGAGAATTAACCGTTTACATATTATAGAGTTGGGGACAAAATCTCGCGGGACAAAATATCGCAAGGACAAAATATCGCCGACGTAAATGAATATAAAGCAGAAATGAGTTGGTAATTATTAGTAATGTTGTATAAAATTTCATGATAACACATACCTTAGTCAGAGCACTGACATTCTGACAAACCTACAACAAAATTTTTTATAAATTTTACTTAAAATAGTTTAAAAACTATATTTATTAACTTTTGTCAAAATTAGTTATAATGAATTCAATCGTGCTTATTAATTTAAAAATTTTTAGTTCAAGTTCGTGAACAGCATTCAACTTTAATGTCAGCAGTGATGTACACGATTTTTAAAACGTATTTTGAATAGTGAAAAAAAAAAAAAAAAAAAAGATAAAATAATTTAAAAATAAACATAGATAAAATAATGAAATTCAACTCTATGATTTATTTAATTATTTATTTTAATTAATTAAATAATTAATATTTATAAGGCCCTGTGGCCCCCGCCAGAGATCACACGTGAAACAAAATCAAATTTTCAAATACATCATACTATTTTTTTGACGCGATATTTTGTCCGGCGAGATTTTGTCCCGCTATATTATGTCCGGATCCCTATTATAATAAACAGTTTAATTACAGTGATAAATTTCTAATTCCTTATATAAGGCTGTATTTACTAAGTCTAGTAATATGTGTATTATATTGTTAAATTATTAAAATCTAATCATCGGAAATTCCATTTTTGAAGAATTTGAATATTCTAATAAGTTTAGAACAGTTCCTAGCTATGAATCAAATGCAGATGAGAAATTCAAAGCAACAACTGTGCCTAATATTTACAACTAAAATTTTTGTGACAAAAGATTATTCTATTTCTCTGATCAAGAAAATTCTGAATTCTAATGTTGGGAGCATGAGTGACTCAAAAAATTCTGAAGTTAAATTTAACAGCAGGGGCGTAGCAAATCAAAAATCATGCGAGCTGCTCAAAAAAAAAAATATATATATATATATATTCATTTTAAAAATGTCTCAAAATTAATTTTAAGAAAATCAATTAATAAATTAGACGCGAATTAATATTCACTAATTATTAGTATTAATTATAAAATATCATTAATTATGAACATTTCTAACACATTAATTTTGGTTTTAAATTTCGTAAAACTAATAGGGAGGCTTGAGCCCCCTAAGCCCCTTCCTTTCCTACCCCCTGAACATCAGTGTAATTTCTAAGAAAACACTAAAAATGAAAATAATGTCTATATATTTCATGAGGATTACCGAAATTTTGTCGCGAACTACCGGTTGCCGTCCATTGTTTTAAGCTTTATTAATAAACATATGAAAGATACTATGATTTCTACCAAGACGGAAGTGACTTAAGAATGTTGCCATATTTGGGCATTTCTTATCATCGCACAGCACCTGGCGTCTGCAGCGGATATCTGGCTAGTTTTGGATGACACAGTGAAAGAGAAGCTCGCCAACTCAACTCAATAAAAGAGAATTAATAAGTGTAATGAGATAGAATGCCCACGGGCTTCTTTTTTATAGCATGTAATTCCTAAAGAAGGTTAAAAGTCAATTTTTTTTTCCGGGACACACCAGATAAAATCAATGCAGAATGGCGGCGCCTACCGGTGATGCCAGATGGTCGAAAATTATTTCCCCAAACAGGTCTTAAAATTTCCCCAAATCAGGGGGTTTTTTCGAAAAAATCCCCAACTTGATTTCTACTGAAAAGGAAAATAAAATTTTTTTCATAAAAAAATATCAAGCAGATTTTTTTTTATTTGAGCTCAGATTTTTCCCCAAATGAAGGCAATTTTTGAAAAAAAATCCCCAAATAACAATAAAGCTATTTAAAGTCTCTAGTCGTAGGGATAAATTATTACGTTCCCGTTGCCAACATTGACAGAAAATTGAAGAACTCCCCAGATTTGTCCCCAAAAATTTTAGAATTCCCCAAAAAAGTCTCCACAAACATTTGGTCCCCAAAATTGTCCCCCAGAAGCCTCAAAAATCTCCAAAATGGGGACAAAATTCCCAATCCGATATCTCTGGCGCCTACTCTACATTATTTAGAACTTTATAGAAAAACAAAACACAGTAGTGGCAGCTGGTTTGGTTGAGAATCGCAAGCAGATAAAATTCATTAATATATAAAAGAACTTCGATATTACGATATATAGAAATTTCGATGCTGTGAAACTTCTATAATTACGCCTCTATTGAAGGGCCACCTCTCTTTGAGGTCAGCTTTTCCCAGGCCCAAATTTTCTCATCCATAGGACTCAATACAAATTTTCTTTGATTAAAGGCCTATGTACAATTTTGTGCCTTTCTTAGAAGGTCATTAAATATATATTTATACTTTAAATAAGTTTTTTTTTATGCAATAGAACTTTTTTAACACGCTTTTATTAGCTTCACCTGTATGTATGTTTCTTTGTATAATGTATGTTTGTAACCGATCTGGTAGAAAACAAAAAATCTATATTGTAAAAAAAGACTTTTCTAACGTGAACGCTGTGGCTGTGAGGTAAAGCTCCGCGCTAAGAACCTAAAGGTCTAGCGTTCGAGCCCAGTCAGAGGAGATTTTTTTAAAAATGGTTTTTGTTTCATTCTAAATTATTTTAATTAAAGATTTAAATGTATGTAAATATTATGGTGTGTCACTCACACGATTTTCTCTTACCCTGCATTTTAATACTAAGATAGATATTTTGTGCTTTTTAGTTCACATTTCCATAAAAGCGTGTTATTTATTTATTTTTTTTTTTAACTATAATATTATTATATATAATTTTCTGCATTGAAGATTCGCATTAAAATTTAGCATAATAATACTCAGAATAATTCAAAATATTGAAATATATCACCAATATTTGTTTCAGTACCATAAAAAATATTTTCCTTTATTACTGTAATCTGGCTAAAGAGAAATTACGGGGTCGTCATGGACAAAGTGCAATTTAATATAAAATAATAATGCTTCACCATTTATCAACCTCTTTATGAGAGATAAAATTTCCGGTTCGTCGTGAAACTGGAAAAGGAAAAATTCGACAGATAGAATTTCTTTTAGATATATAGAAAAACTTTATTTGTGTAATGAATGACCACGGTACATTAATAAATTTTCGATGTAAGGAAGTTCGATATATACAGAGATTTCGCTACATAAATATTTCCCATGTTACCTACCAACAATATTTCGTTAATTGAAAACCTAGTCTTGTCTGTAATTGGTAAATATCAAGCAATTCTTTCCCAATTTGTGAATCACAAACTATAAAAGATGAAATAATAGACAAAATTAATGTCTAATATTCCTAGACTTAACTAACCTTCAAATGATAAAAACATTAAAATGAATAAGAAAATTCGTGAGATGTTTTCTTTCCTTATAAATAATTTAAGAGGAATTTCTGAAAACAACTATTTCCTGTGTAGAGAACCTTTAATGTATGAAACATAAACTCACGTTTATTTGTACATTCGATTTTTAAAAACGTGCCAAACTAACCATAAAAACAGAAAATTACTGATAATTTCAATTTATTTTACTTTGTAATCGAAGACGAAGGAAAACAAGCGGATTTAATATGATTTTCTAACAAATCATCTTTGCATGCTTACGATATTTGTTTTATCTCTTTCAAAGGTGTACGCATGTAAAATAACCTCCAAAATTTTGAATCTTTTTAATGGAAGAATTAACCTTCGCGGGTGTCTGACAGTTAAGGTTATAGAGAGAAGGACTGGATGCATGGAAGGATAAACTCCTTCAAGGAACCGGAGATAATAAAAGAGCGTGGAAAAAGCAATGTGGAAGTGGAGTGGTGAAGTAAAATATTGTTTTTAAAATACACAGGCGAGAGAAGGAGAGATAACACAGACGAGCTACGGCTTTCTGTATTTACAGAAAGGATAATGGCAGCGTTTCAATGACGGAATTATGTTAAGCTATGAACAGTTTTTCTTTTTTATTATTATTTTGTTAGAAAGAAAAGGTAGCTGAGTAAATGAAGGATAAAATGTACTTTTAACATGATTCATAATTTAAAAAAATTGACAGCCTTTGTAAGTTTCTGCGAATTTTTATTAATTTATTATTATATGTATATATTTTTAACCGTCACCTACATTCATAGCACATGGAGTTGCATTCATAAAAAATTTCGACTTCCGGTTTTCGGTAAATGTACACGTTTCTAGATGTTCTGATTACGATTTGACATCTTTTAGAAAATGTTCACTTGTCTGAGCGTCTGATAAAAAAATTGTGGCTGCTCTAGATCAAGAAGTAATGCGCAGAATTTTATAAAATTAATAAATTTAGTTGCACCTTGACTGGTGTCTATCAGCATTTGGTACATATCACCCAAAAGTTGGTGCTGCTGTGTTATGATTTCCCCCCTTTATTCGAAGACTTTATGTCAGTTTCTATAGTGTATAATTACACAAAACTTCATAAGTGAGAGTATCATTATGAGCTATGCTGATTCAATTTGGATTATATCGGCCGACATGTCACCCATCTATGCTACAATTTCCACAGTGAATGAGAAGGCCATAACTCAGCTTCTATAGCGTATTAAACCGCCAAATTTGATATGTGAGATATGCATTATGAAAAATAATGCTCATTTAACTTGGTGTACATCGGTCCAGAGGTGGCGCTGTTATTAATCACTTTCTGAATTTTTTCATGAGACTACATCTCAGCAACTATTGGTTAAAATTGCACCAAACTGCACATGTAAAATTTTTATTATGAAAAGCTAAAATTAAATTTTTGTGCGTTTTAATCCCGTAGGTGGCGCTGTTATATGGAATGATATAAAGAAGATTTTGCCATGGCAACAAACAAAAATTTTATTTTTAATACTTTATTTATTTTAATTCATTACAAAGTAGAGGTAGCTTTGCAAATGAAGAATAAAATGTACTTTTAATATGATACACAACTGGGAAATTTGGTAACCACATGGCATCTTCAGGAATTTCTTTCTTTTTCTTCCAGAAATTTAAATTTATAAAAGGAATTTAATTTGAGAAAAAAAAAAAAAAAAAAACTGTCTGCAATTGCTTTTTTTTTTTTTTTCTTTTTTCTTTTTTCTTTTTTCCCCAGAAATCTAATTCTATAAATAATTTCCCACTTAATTTAAATACTTTATTTAAAATATATATATATATATATATATATATTTATTGTCAATAGGTTTCATGCCATAGTAAAGGTGAATAACATACATTATTTTTAGAAAATTCTTAAAACATTTACTGAAATTTAATCGTAGAAAGACAGATGGGCATACATTTAAAATTAACCAAAATGAAAAAAAAAAAAAAAGGAAATTAAAGGGGACTAATGTGCAAGTTGTACCTGACGGGACTAAAGTGAAAGTTGTACCTCAAGGGACTGACTAATGTGAAAGTTGTACCTCACGGGACTAATGTGCAAGTTGCACCGAACGAACAAACTATTTCTTTCAACGAAAATGCCTACTAACCCTGGACGATAGGTCTAATATATCGTATCCTATTATATACCGTATTTATCGTAATATAACTCAATACTTATTTCGCTTCCTTCTTCGACTCGTTTTAATACGCATTTTTTATATGCATGAGCAGACCCCGAAAAACAAAAACATTAAATCATTAAATTCATTTTTTTTTTTTTTTACTTATTTTTATTTCATATTATTTCACGCGCACTTTTTATTTCTTAATTCAAAATTATTAAAAAAAAAAAAAAAAAAAAAAAAACTTTTTCGATATCGCTTGTAACGACACTGATTTTTATTAATTTTCTTTTCTTTTTCTTTCAATAATAATAATAATAATAATAATAATAATAATAAAAGATTTTGATGAAATTCTGGCAAAAGCAGAATTTAGTTTAGGACGGAGGACTATTAGTTTTTTTTTTCTTCCCAATTATAACATCGCTTTCATATTATTCAGTTATATTTTCGATAAATTTTAGATTTTCGATAAATGTCCAACTATTGAAAAATGATTTCGACAAATGTCCAACTATCGAAAACGACAACGCAAAAAATCCCAGATTGAGACTAATAGGCCCTCAGTCCTTAAAAAAGGAAAAAAAAAAATAAGGAATGTTTTATTAATTAAACAGTAACATGCAGCGACATCAAATGGTTTACAACTAAAATGTTTGGTGATTTTATTGCATCAAAATAATACATATGTAATAAAATATAGTAATGAAAGCTCGAAAACATAAAATTTTTCTAAAAGAATTTTCATGCAGTTTATTTTATTTATTTTCAGACCTGTATAATTTTCGGTAGGCGGTAAAAATGCCACCGGTAAAAATGGCACCGGAAAAAATGGCACCGGTAAAAATGGCACCGGAAAAAATGGCACCGGTAAAAATAGCACCTGGTAAAAATGGCACCGGTAAAAATGGCAACGGTAAAAATGGCACCTGCGATTTGCGTAACATATACTACAATGAAAAACAGCCGCATTATTGCTAAAAATTAAGTATTTTAAGCTTTGTTTGACTGTCGTGATATATTTGGCCATCACATACAAATACCTGTATTATGAATTAAAAATATTGAACTTTTTATCTTTTATAGAAGTATTATAGATATATTTTATAGAAAGTACTGATTTTAAGTAAAATTTTAGAAGGAAAATTAGACATTAGAAATTTAAATTAAATTGGTACAACATTCACTTAGTATATGTCTGTTGAAAGTTTGGTTGTGGGGGGGAGTTAGGAGACGACTGAAAGAAAATAATTATTTTTATATCACCATCTTACTGATTTTAATGAAACTTTGTATAATAATCACTTACTATTTATGAAAAAGCTACAGTGTTCCATATACGGGAGGCGGGGTCAGAGGTATATGTATTGAAAACTTTTTCAAACAATGCTATACAAATATGAATCCCATTGAGCATTATATAGAGCTGAGGGGGCCAAGAGGGTGGTGCAGGCATATTTTCTTTTTCTTTCTTTCTTTGTAATCATTCTATTATTTATTTATGACTCTTCTTGTTTTTAAAAAGTTTTAATATTTTACTTTAAATGTGTGATATGCAAAAATTAAATAAGTTGAATTTTATCACTTTTTAGCTTCAAAGTGAAATATTAAAAATTTAAAAATTCAATATTTGGAAAACGATAAAAACGGTAACGTTTACGTATTTTTCAAATGTGAAAACGGATTTAGAAAAATTAGAAATGAGTAATTTAAAAAACTAATTTCTCCATTAATTAACAGAGTTACACTGGCAATCAAATTAGGTGAAAAACATAGTTATTAATAATTATTAATACTTTTATATAATTGATATCTTTATATATATATTTCTTTTGTGCGTGTGTATGTCACAGAACTCCTCTTAAACGGCTGGACCGAGTTTAATGAAATTTTCTGTGTGTCTTCAGGTGGATTCGAGAATGGTTTAGATTTACAATTCAGTTCAATCGGATAATTGGATAAAAAGATATTAAATAAAAACTCCATTTTTAACTTTAAAATGATTAAAAAGAAAAATATATTTGATGCCAAAATAAACAAAATTCACGTTTATTTATTTTTTTCCGGAAATAAAATATTTTTAATTTCGCGTGATAAAGGAAAAAAAAAAAAAAAATAGAAAAAAAAATTAATATACTATGAAAATATTCGCGTGTAAATAAATATTTTCATAGAGATACTTGGTATTAGCTTAAAATTTTTATTAAATTTAGTAGTACTTTTCTTTTCTACAGTAAAACAAAATTTTTCGTTTTAATTGATACTTTATATGTAACTTATAAAGGTTCTTTTATGTTTTCACCTTAATTGTAAATAATAATAATTTTGAATTTATTAGAATTTTTTATTATTATTTTGCTATAACAGTTTTTTTTTTTTTTTTTTGTATGGAACAGCTTTAATTTGGAAAAATTTGAAATTTGGCACCGAAGAAGTACGGACGTTTCTCACCAAGATCGTCAGTTACGCAACTGAGATAGCCATGTAAATTCATCGCAAATATGGCCAAAAATATTTAAAGTCGACAAGGAGGGGGGGGGGTGAGGTCTATACTAAAGCTGTGCCTTTGTATTTATCTTCATATATATATTTCTTTTGTGCGCGTGTATGTCACTGAACTCCTCCTAAACGGCTGGACTGAGTTTAATGAAATTTTTTGTGTGTCTTCAGGTGGATTCGATAATGGTTTAGATTTACAATTCAGTCCAATTTAAATTGTTTATTGCCGAAACGTCAGTGGAGGCCCTCTGTTGAGACTCAAAACGGTTTTGGGCTGTGTCTGTCTGTCTGTTTGCCGCGCGATAGCGGCCGCAAAAATAGCGCTATTGACTTGAAATTTGGTACACGTGTTCATGATCCCCACGAAATTAGCTGTATAGTTTTGGGTGTGCATTCCATTTGTAGTTCGTGTACAGGGACACGCCAAAGTTTTTTTTATCATTACGGCCTATGGGAAGAATTTGTATGTACCGCGATAGCAGCCCCAAAAATAACGCTATAGACTTGCAATTTGGTACACATATTCACGAGCCCAACGGAATTAGCTGTATAGTGTTAGGTGTGTATTCCCTTTGTTGTTCGTGTACAGGGACACGCCAAAATTTTTCTTATCCTTACGGCCTATGGGAAGAATTTGTATGTACCGCAATAGCGGCCGCAAAAATCCTTCGATTGACTTGCAAATTGGCGCACACATTCCAGCTTTCCATATAAGTAGTTGTATAATTTTCATTGTTATATTTTTTATAAACTGTGTACAGGGACACGCCAAAATTCTTAACATTACGGCGTATGGGGTGAATTTCGTTTAAACGCATTTTAATATCATTACTTTGCAATGAAGAAAATGAAACTAGAGTACGTGAGTAAGATGCTTAAACTTATGTTGCTTGAAGAAAATATGTGCTCTTAAGCTTTCTAATTAATGTACAGGACCTTACAAAAGTGTTCTGACAATGTCACTTAGTCATCCAAACGATGTTAAATTTAGAACAATTATTAATTTTAAACGCAAAATAAGCTGAATAGTTTTTACTGGTTTATACAATGTTTATGGTTCGTTTACAAAGACACACGAAAGAATTTCGTAACATTAGAGCCTATGGACGAATTTTTAATTTAAGCGCGCACTTTAATGCGTTTATGCTGAATTGAACTTAATAAAGTTAACATACATTATAAAGATGCTTAAAATCATGTTTACTCTAAAAAACGGTTATGTATAGACTAAATAATTTATGGGACCACACAAAATAATTCCGAGTATGTACTGTAATCATCGAAATGATGTCAAATTAGTTTGCAAGATTAATGAGTTATAATTAATTAGATTTATTCTTATTATTGGCGTTTATAATGACTGTGGCTACTTTTCCGGGATACATAAAGGAATTTCGTACTTTTATGGTGTATAGTCGGTATTTCTTAAAAGTGTAACATGGTTACACCCCATCAAATATAATGAAATTTTATTAGAATTTTAAAAGCCTGTTTTCATGTTGAAAATTGTGGGCATAGAATTGATAATTAGTTTAAAGGTTACGCAAAATATTTCCGATATGCTATGTCATTTTTTTTTTTTTTGTGTGTGTGAAATTCGGTATTTATGAATTTCCGGGAAATAATACAAGACCGTCGTTTAATAAGAATGCATATTGTTGCGTACTTGGGGGTTTGTCAGTTGTCCGAGAATGAAAGGCGAAACTTGCAAAAATTCAGCGATTTATTCACAGAAAGTTCCAGAAGAATACAGGTCTATAAACCAAGTATCAGCTTCAATTCAACCAGTAAACATAGCTTAAACAACAGCCGTTAACAGCAAAACAACAGTACAAACTGTTTAGCAATAACACATAAAGCAAGTCTCATTCAAAGAGGCTCAAAGCAAAGCAAGCATTTGACGAAACCGACACAGATCTGAGATTGGAAGCCTTGGCTAAAAAAATGCTACTTTTATACTATTCTATCGAACACAGACTGTTCTGGAAAATTATCGTATCTCATCAGCCAATGAGATTAGAGCTTCCATATTTGGTATATCCCTAATAAGGACTTTCTCGCCAAGGTCGCCAAAAAAATCGCCAAGGAGGGAAACAGTCGCCAAATTTGGCGCCAAATCCATTTCTTCCCTTATTGGAGCTTTTCAATTCGTTTTTAAAGGAAAATTAGGCTATTTTAACGCTAGAACGACTAGAAATGCACAAAATTAGCATTTTATCCACTTGCTCAGCCTCTTTGAAAAAAATTACTCAAAAATAAATGCAATTATTTACAATTCCGTAACACTTTATATGATATACAAATAGGTATAGAAAGAGAGATACAGCGGGGGGTTGAGGGGGGCGGTAGCCCCCCTCAGGAATGTATCTGATTATGGTAGTAAGTCGACCGAATCAATATATACTATTATATAATACGAAGTAAGTAAAAATGACCTATTGAAAAATGTCTGATGCAAATAGGACGTTGAGGCTCCTGATCTGCAGATCCACTAGTTTAATTAATTTATCACTTATAAATTGTTGTTGATTTTGGAATGTTTCACATTGGATCCGGCAGACTGCGCTACGATCGTAGTATCGAATATTCAATAATACGCAAGCGAAGTGATGACGTCACTGGCCGTCCGTGGATGCAAGAAAAATATTTCCTATGTTAATCGCCCATTGAATTTTTTGTAAAAAATTACTAAATATCGAGGAAAATTATTTCCCGATTTTAATCCCCATATTTGGGTGTAGATATGTATTAGTTATCATGTGCATGCGTTAGATTGAGTTGTTTTTGCTGTAAAATTGATAAAATTTGAATTTTTAAACTCAAAACTCTGTCATACTTGGCGGAAAAAAAAGTATCGCCATATCATCTGGCGAACATATTTAATTTCTTTCAAAAATAATGGTTATTTCAACAACTTATATTAAGAGAGTAATGAATAATATGAAACAATTTCGTACAATACATATTACGATAATATACATCTGGCATGTATATTTTCGCATTACGGTTTTGATCGCCAAATACAAAAAAACGCCAAGGAAGACAGAGTTTTGAAATTTAAAATTAAAATTTTGTCAATTTGAGAGCAAAATAACTCAATCTAACACATGCATACGATAACTAATACATATCTATACACAAATACGGGGATTAAAATCGAGAAATAATTTTCCTCGATTTTTAATAATTTTTTCTAAAAAATCCAATGGGAGATTAACATAGGAAATTTTTTTCTTGCATCTACTGATGGCCAGTGACGTCACACTTCACTTGCGTATATTCTATTGTAATTCCAGTTTGTCCCGACAGTTGGTGCTGCGATCAACTTCAGGAAAATATTTTGTAACTTCGTATTATTATTGTTATACAAAAAATTGTGTCCTAATTGAAATATTACATCAAGATGTAATTAGTGTTTCAAGAGTTTTGAAGTGTGCATAAAAAACTATACATTTTGCAAATTTAGTGCGGAATTGGAGTGAGTATTTTATATAATTTTCTATCAAATTTACACGCGCGTTGATTAACAACCACCCTAACCTACAAATTTATTTGTGTAGCTAATTTATTATATTTTATTTATTTATTTTTTGTATGGAACACTCTTAGTATCGGATCCCTTTGGCAAAATTTGAAATTTGGAGACAGAAGGATAGAAAATGAATGTTTTATACCCCAATGCTTTTTATTTTAATAAAATGCATCATAAATATCATTTAATTTTCAGGAAAATTTACGTTGACTGTTATATATATTTTGAGGAATATGGAGGGAGCAGAAGAAAAAAATGATTCATAAATACCACAATGCTACCAATTTTAATTAAAATTTCTACAGTTATCACCTACTTTTAATGAAAAATTATCGTGAATGTTACCTATACTTGGGGGGGGGGGGGGGGCAAGGGGATCAGGGAGGGAAAGAATGTTATTTTTAAATCACACCACTTCACATGTATAGAAATTTTTTTTTATAAATATCACTTATTGTTTATGAAAAATTCTAGAAAGGGATGCGTATCGTAGTATCTTTCAGTTCCTAAGTTAGTATGCAAAAATTCAATGTATTATTATTATCAGACATTAGTTAAAAAGTTAATATCAAAAATTGTAAAAAGATTATTCTGAAACAGAATTTTTTTGTTTAATCTGTCCCATCCTCCCCCGTCCCCCCACTACGTAAAACATAAAAATTTCGCTATCGTTCATGTTTAGCAAGTATTTTGCAAGTTACACTTAAGAAAAGTGCCCTTTTTCCCAGATCGCGGAAAAAAGGGCACTTTTCACAATAACTGCTTGTGAAAAATATGTGTCATGGAAATTATTTAAGGGGTTCTAAGAGGGAGAGGAAAAGAAAATGATGGTATGATGTAAAAAACATTATTTAATTTTCTCTGCACGCTAACCTCTAGATTTTTTTTTTTTTTTTTTTTTTTTTTGCATTCATACGTGTATTTTACAAGCAGCAATTGTAAAAAGCGCGGAAATTTTCAACATGTAAAACACATGCTAAATATCAATGAGAGTGTACATTTTTTATTTCTACGGGGGGGGGGGGGGGCAAAAAAGACAGATTAAAAGATGAAATTATTTTTTTTTTTTTAATCTTTTTATTTATTTTTTTTTTATTTATTTTACAGATTTAAATCATGCATTGAATTTTTGCGTACAAACTTATGAAGAGACAGAAACTGATACGCAACCCGCACTGTAAGGTTTTATAAACAAGTAAAATTTCATTAGATCGACAACAGGGTGGTGTAAAAATATATTCTTTCCATGTGCCCTCTAGCTCTCAGTCGATAATATAACCCTCTCTTCAATTTGATAAACAATAAGAGATATTTATACAAAATTTCCTATAAATGTAAAGCAAAGTGATTTAAAAAGAACTTACTTTTCCCCCCCTCAGTATTCCACCTCCCCGCTCTCCTGAGTATATGTAACACTTTTGAAAATTTTCATTAAAAGTAGGTAATAGTTGTTATAATTAATTTAATTTTTATGATTACATTTTATTATTAAATTGTTATAATTAATTTTAATTTTTCCCCCATTTTAACTACTTTTTATTCTATTCATTTATTTACTTACTTATTAATTTAGTCCAATTGAGTTCATTGTAATTTTTATGTAGTATTAAGCTTTTCATTTTAAATTATTGATAAATGAAGAGTGCGTTACGAAAGACGATTCATATTATATGCAATTATAAATTGAATTATTGTATATGCAAATATCGGCATATTTATATATACATGTAAATTATTATTATTATTTTATTATTATTATTATTTTATTACATTTAAACGAAAAAAATATTTCATTACTGTAAGATTCTTAATAAGTAATAGCTACAAAAGTTAATTTTAATATAAAGCATTATACAAAAATTATTTTTTTCAATCAATTAATATATTTTGTTTTGTACCGTATCAATTAACTAAGGGTAAAAAAGGATTAAATAAATAAAAATAAAAATAAATAAATTAAATTAAATTAAAATTAAAATTAATGAAAATATATATGGTTTATTACTTCCAAATTATTATTAGGTAAGAGCGAGAAAAAGTTGTTTTTATAATAATAAATTATTTTATTATATAAATAAATCAATTACATTTTTAAACTTTCGCATATGACATTTTTAAAGCAATCTCCATTAAAATATATATATATATATATATATATATATATATATATATATATATATATGTATAAATATTTATCAATCTGCGTATATTTTTTTCCCATCATGCTATAGGTATGGGGATCTTAGGCAATCATAAAAATTTTCATCTTTTTTTTTTTTTTTTTTAACTTTTCTACAAGTTTTGAGGTGTGAGAAATCTAAAAATCACAAAACTGATATGGTTTATCCGTTTGTGTGTTAGTTAATTAATATATGTACTCGACATAATAAGAATTTATTTTAAATTAAAAACTTCTTATACATTAATAAATTAAAAATTAATAAATTTTTATTATTAATTTTAAAAATAAATTTTAATTTTAAATAAAATTTTCAAAAAGTTAAATTTTTCATATTTGAATATATAATATATATATATATACATATCTTACAAAAGCATCTATTAACTCATACATACATACACACATATATTATATATACACACACATATGTAATCATAAGTCATTATTTTAATTCTTTAATTCATAATATATATGATTGATTTAGTTCATATAAATTTGGTTTTTAATTATCAGTAATTATTATTGTTTTTTTAACCTAATAATAAAAATACTTGTTTATCCTGCTCCACCAGTCTTAAGCCGTGGTGGCCTCTGCTCCTTCTTAGTTTTGTTTGAGTTTCATTTGTTTGAAATACTGTCTCTATTTCACATAGTTTTTCGTTTTTATACTAAACATGTGTACTCATCACATACTCACTCTAAAACATTCTTACAAGTTTTTAAAACGCATTTTTATTTATGTATGTTCTTTTATTACTTTTTTATTGTGACTTTTTTCCCGCATGACTTTCTTTCCGGTGACTTTTCTTCCGGTGACTTTTTTTCGTGACTTCTTTCTCAGGTGACACCGTTTATACGTTTTTTAAGGGACCGTTCCAGAAAAACGTACAAATGAAAAAATCGTACTACTGAAAATTTGTTTTAACACATTAATACATAATAAAGGATTATATTATTATTAAAAATCAAATTAATTTTCATCTTTTCCTTTACATTTGTTCGACTAAGATAATTTTTAATGAAATTTAAAATAATTTTAAAAAGTAGGATAAATTTTAAAGATAATTAAAAATGTAGAAATTCAGGAAATTTCCTAAAAATTTTGATTTTAACCTTTAAAGACAGTCTTTCGTTTTCTAAATAAAAATGACATTTTTGCAAACGGTTAAGGAAAAAAAAAAAAAAAAACTGCTTTGTCTCTCCAACAGCAAGATGTCAAATAAGAATAAGCATGATAAGAAATAAGAAAATCTTCTGGTATCCTATTCAAATTTACCCAAAGGAAGTGAGTAATAAACCTTTAAGTTTACAAAATGCCTATGAAGTTGTGAGATTTTTTTTTTTTTCACATCCCGTCCCTAGAATGCAAAAAAAGGAGAGAGTGGGACGGAGGTCTACAAGTTATCAGTTTTCTTTCTCTCAAAGAAATCCTGTCCACTTTTATACTTACCAATTCACCCAGTCCCGAATGCTTGCTTTAGAATGTTTCACTACCCCCCCCCCCCCCCGTCTTGCAGGCTATCAGCCCTACTTGGGCGTTATTGAGTTGCGCTTAAGAATAGGAGGTACTACTCAATTGCGCTTAGGGCCTTCATCCTCATAGGCATCAGTTGCGTCGAGATCCTATCCCCCCCCCCCAAAAAAAAAAAAAAAAAAAAAAGCATAAACGCATCAATTGCGCTCGTAGGCTTTTCAAAAAACCAGGAAAAAAATTCTAAATGATTTTGACTATTCAAATTTGCATAATTTGTCGATAAAGCTTTCTGATAATCATTAATATTTGTTTGTTTTAATTTTTTGAAAGCTTTTCAGGAATAAATTTGTTTTTCGAAACACATTTCGCATACCAGAACAAATTGTTCAGCTTATTCTGTCATAAGTTATTGATGGTATGAGATTTTTGGATTTATTTTTGAAGTACTTATGTTTCATTTAAATGGGAAAATATTTTGAAAACTTTACAGGTAAGACAAAACTAAATAAAAATATGGTGTATATTCAATATTTAAACTTGAAACTTCTTCACAGACCATAAAATTTAATCCAGCGCAACCGTTTTCGAAAGCACTTGGCATTTCTTCATCAGGTGCAAAAAACATGTGCTACTGCCTTGGAAGCAAAAGCAAGACTTGCTTTTATTTGTGTATTATAAATATTTCTTTAAATAAATAATATAATATAAGCATTTTTTTAATTGATGTTGTTTGAATTTATTGGAGCCTATTATCTTTACCCAGGAGATAACACGAGAATAAGTAAATAATTTTTTCCTTCCTAGAAATTATCATTCGTTACCTCCCGGTATACAAGAGGAGGGAGGGATGACAATGAACGTTATCAGTAATTTTTCTTGCGAGCGCAATTGATGTATTTTTAACAATGGGGGATTAACGTAAGCACAATTGACGTGTGCTCCTGTACTTAAATGATATTTTAAACTTAGGAAAAGCTGTATTACGATACCTGACAGGATACTTCATTTCGTATATGCCCGCCTTTTCTCTCTTTTATAGTTAACCATGTAAACCTATCTGTTACTTTATTTGAAGTATGACAATGTCCCAACTGAAAATACCTCAATGTCATGACAAAATATTTCTTTGTCCTACCAAACACTAATATTCGTTATGCAATGCCTTTTTTTTTTTTCTTTCGATTGTACAGTATTATTATTGTAATTATTATTATTATTATTATTTATTTTTATATAAATATTGGAAAAATATAATTCAATAAATTAAAATTGAGTTTTTCCGTAATGCACTTTTTAAAAGAAATTTTCTTATTTCATAAATTAATTTTTCTTTCCTTAAGATTTTTTTTTTTTAGCGGGTTGTTAGCTCGAATATTGTGCTAACTTAGCATTTCATTACCTAGATAAATGTTTCTGAAGGCTACATATATCATGTTGACCAAACAAAACTCTATCTCCTAATTTTTCTCAATAATGCGATCATTTTTCATTTTAGCATATGCTTCGCAAATCGCAGGTGCCATTTTTACCGGTGCCATTATTACTGGTGCCATTTTTACCGGGTGCCATTTTTACCGGTGCCATTATTACCGGTGCCATTATTACCTGTGCCATTTTTACCGGTGCCATTTTTTCCTACATTCATAATTTTCTAGAGATGAAATACATTTAAATGTTTCACAGTATTGAAACAAAAATTTATTTCTAAAATGTGGGCACAGTTGGCCTCGAACACTTTCTGATGCCCTTTCCTAGAAAAGTATTTATGCATCAGAAAGCGGAATGATAGTTGAAACAAATAATGAAATAAATATTTGGTTATAATACGATATTTTCAGCACATTTTTCCAATCATACATTTAATGTATTTAAGTAGGGACTGTTTTCCTCTGATTATTTTCCTAATTCTTAAATCTTTTTTTAAAACAAATTACTGTGTAAAATTTATGGTTTTACATATTATTATTTGAAATTTTATGTTAGTCGAACCTAATCTTACCCAATGCCCAGAGCCTGATTAAGGGGGAAGCACACATTATCTCCGCTCTCACCGGAATATTTTTACAATTATTTTTTACTTCATGTCATAGAAATTCCACGCTTTGACGAGGAAATATTTTTTATAAAAAATGAACGGTGTAAAACAATCCAATTTACTCACCGTTATTAGACACCAGAATTCTTTTAAAATAATTTTGAATGAGAATTTTCTGTTTATTATAGGAGGAAAGTATTTGTTAAAAAATAACGGTGTAAGCATAAATAATGTGTGCTTCCCCCTTAATCAGGCTCTGCCAATGCCCTTTTATAAATAATATAAACTGGCGAATTTTACGAACATGATAAAATGACGAAAAAAAAGTTCCAGGTATATTTTCAGGTATATTATCCCCAGTTCCTTAAACAGAGAAGGTAAATCAATAAATAAATAAGGATTGCTGTATCCAATTATAATTAATTTATGAATATTAAAAAAAAAAAAAATCTCTAAATAAAATTATGTTTTCTTTTCTTTCTTTCTTTCTTTTTTTTTTTTTTTTTTCTTTTTTGTGTGTGTGTGAGTGTGTGCATTCCAGAAGTCGTAAATTTAGGCATTTCAACGAAAACCTATTCAAAATTTTACTCTTAACATTTTTTTTTTTCCAGAAATTTCTTTGGCATCAAGGTTTTTTTTTTTTTTTTTTTTTAAAGGAAGATCCCATTCGATTAAAAAATAATCTAAAAAGTTAAAAAAAAAAAAAAGAAAGAAAAAAGAAAAGAAAAAGAAAAGAAAGAAAGAAACCCTCAAAAGCGGTTTTTAAAATAAGCAGTTTTGATTTACGATTAACCTTATTGGTTATTCGGGACAATTCATTTAGCCCATTCCTGATGATTTTTACTTTCACACATCAGTTATTAAATTATTATTTATTTATTTATTTATTATTAGCACTTATTGCATTGTTTCGAAATTAAGTTTGGCTTTGTTAGCTTTCCTTTTTTTTAAATTTTAGAGTATTTACTAATGAGCCATTCAATAATTTAATTAAACAGAAATATGTGCTCATATTTCTTTCAATACCTCCTCTAATTTTTATTTTTGTATCAATAAATTTAAAGCATGATTGGACAGACTGATAGACAGCGATGAAATCAGTGAGTACTATGGAGAGGAGATAATCCCTCTGGAGATAAAAAGTGTTCCCTCAGCAAACTAATACCACTCTGTTCTCCCCACTCAGGATTTTTAGCTTTCTGCTTTTCGATTTCGTACCATGATAATACTGCTGATCTGTCAGCCCTGTTATCCCAAGAAAAATAAAAGCTCCCCTTCTTTCAGGGTTAAAGATCCCTAAAAATCTATAATAGTATAAAATCAATTCTGGATGGATAGACCCGATATTCGACAAGCACTGAGTCAGCCACATTCACAGACATCTTATACATTTTCCAATTATTTTGGCAGTCATATTTATAAAATCTTCTTCATGAGAAAAGCAGATAGTTTCATCTTAGCTTGATTTTATCTTTTAAGGCTTGAATGCTATCTTAGTAGATTATTTAGATAAAATTGACAGAAAACTACAAACTCGAAAAGACTTATTTATTCCAAAAATGTGTTCCGTGAAGAAAAACGAACATTATAATAAGAACAAAAGTGTATCTGTTTCCACCCTCCCAATTTTCCATTCCCTTTCTTTCAAGGGGTGAAGTTCTATTGCTGGAACTGTACCACGTGATTCCACACCTGTACGTTTTTCATCAGAATAGATTCCAGTTCAGTTAGTGTTTAATTTTGAATATGTAAAGTGAGATCATTTCTCGCTCCTTTCTTTTTTATTTTACTTTTACTTTCCTTTTTTTTTTTCATTAAATATACAAGTTAAAATCAAAAGATGGTATCAATGGTGTTTCTTCAAACAATTAATACTATTATTATTTTACAGAGAAGAAAAACAAATAATAATAATAAATAAAACATTGAGCTACAGGTTCATGGGACAGCCGACTCCTCAGAACAGAAAAAGGTAAGCTCATAACTTTCATTACTTCTGTTTTTGAACAAATGAATAATTACTTTCATTTTATTTGATTAGCGCAGAAAGCGCAACCGAGTGCATAAAATTAAATATTAATAAAAGATTATGAACGACTGACCATATTAAATAAATGAAAAATGTATCATTGTTCTTAAGTAACATATTAAAGCTTACCTAGATTATAAATTGTCTGGCTGTCCCAAAGATAAAGGGAAAAGTATATAAAAGTAAATTAATATGAAAATAAAACATGAATATTAAATAATATTATTATTTAACAAAACAAAAGTATTTTTGTTTAAAGTAAAACAAAAGTATATTCAGTGTTTGAAATCATATTAAGAAAATGCAAAATAAAAATTAAATGCATTTATACATTTTTTTGAATTAAGAAAATTAAGAAACCCTGTTTTCTGAAAATTGAAGAATTAATAATATCATAAAAACAAAACAAAATAAATTCTTCTCAAAGATATAGTATTTACTATAAATAAAAAGAAATCAGAAAATGGCATCCTTTAAGGAAAGTCCAACAATTGAGAAACTAAATTCTGAAAATTATTCAGTTTGGAAGTTTAAAATGCAAATGTATCTTATGAAGGATGAATTATATGAGGTTATTACAGATGACCCGCCAAATCCTATAACAGATGTATGGCGAAAAAAAGACAATAAAGCTCGAGCAATCATAAATTTGTTCATTGATGACGCTCAAATCATCCACATCAAACAATGCCAAACAGCTCTAGAAACATGGAATAAATTGCGTGATATCCACGAAAGAACGAACTTAAGTAGTAAATTATACTTATTGAGAAAATTATATAGCACGAAGCTAGAAGAACGTGGCGATATGCAAATCCACATAAATAAAATGTTGGAAATCATAGATAAATTGAAATCAATCGGGGAAGAAATTAAATTCGCGCACATTTCTGCACTGTTACTATGCTCCGTACCCAAAAGTTATGAAACCTTAATTATAGCCCTTGAAGCTCGCCCTGAAAATGAACTCACACCTAACTATGTTAGCAGCAAATTGCTAGATGAATTCAATCGTCGAAAAGACGTCTCCGAAAACAATACAAATTCTTCTAAAGCTTTTCATATAAATAAAAAACAACAGTATAATAGTAATTTCAAAAAGGAAAATAAATACTGCACGTACTGCAGGAAAACAAACCACAATAAATCGGAGTGCTGGTATCTGAAAAACAGAAATGCTGATAACACTAAAAACAAACAATTTAGAAATAAATTCAGAACAACCAATTCCTCACAGTTAGTGACACACAATGATGAGTTGCCACACACACATACACATCAACAAAGCCATTCAAAACAAATGAAGCAAATAACATCACAAACAAAACAAATGGCTTTCACAACTCAAAACACAATGACGAACAACTTTATAATTGACAGTGGTTCCTCATCGCACATAAGCAACAATATAGACCTTTTCGTTAATTTAGATGAGTCACAAAAATCGCAAGTATGTGTAGCAAACGGTAACACCCTCACTTCACTTGGTTCAGGAGAAATAAAAATTGAATACCTAGATCCAAATAAACAAAAAAGGGAACTAACACTAAAGGATGTTTTATATGTTCCAGAATTAAAGGCAAACTTAATATCTGTACACAAAGCCACCCAAAATGGCTGTAAAGTCACATTCACTAAACAAAAGTGTTACATCTCTATGAAAAATGAAACAATTTTAGAGGGTACAAAAAATAACAACTTATATGAGTTAAATTTGCCCATGCCAATAAACAAATATAACACATACCTGACTAAGAATGCCAAAATCCTAACTGTATTACTCTATGGCATAAACGCATGGGACATAAAAATTTCAACTCCATTAAAGAACTAAACAAAAATCAGTTAGTTCTGGGAATAAAAATCAATAACTGCAAACACGAGATAACATGCGAAACTTGCATCAAAACAAAACTGACTGACACCCCGTATCCAAAAACTGCAGAAAATAGGGGAAAACAAATACTAGAATTAGTACATAGCGATGTTTGCGGACCTATTCAGGTACCAACAATAGGTGGTAAATCATATTTCTTGACTTTTGTTGACGATTATTCTAGGTATACAATGATTTATTTTCTAAGTAAAAAGAGCGAAGTAATCGAGAAATTAAAAGAATACGTCAATTTTACCACAAACAAATTTGGAAAGAAACCAGAAACAATAAGGTCGGATAATGGCGGTGAGTACATGAGCAAAAATGTAGAAGAGTTTCTTAAAGAAAATGGTATTCACCATCAGCTCACCGTACCACATTGCCCAGCCCAAAATGGGGTTGCGGAAAGAAAGAATCGTACACTAATCGAAATGACACGTACACTTTTATCAGAAGCTAACTTAGACAAAAAATTGTGGGGAGAAGCTTTAAGCACCGCCAATTACCTACAAAACAGACTACCTACAAAAGCCACTACAAAAACTCCTTACGAATTATGGCATGGTAGCAAACCAAATTTAAATCACTTAAAAACTTTCGGCTGTAAAGCCTATGCTTACATTCATAAAAGTAAACGGGGTAAATTAGATGACAAAGCCCAAGAAGGCATTTTTGTCGGCTATGATAACAGCGCTAAAGCGTATAGAATCTACCTGAAAAACGGCTGTGTAATACTTGCAAGAACAGTTAAATTCATTGAAAATACTATAAACAATTCAGGAGAAAACAATGAAACAGAATTACTCTCAGGAAACAATAAAAAGGAACAGTCCGACACAGAATCGCACATATGGCGCGAAATTGTCAAAATTGACATAAGTTCACCAGATCAAAATATCACTAGTGAACACGACAACACAAACGACACCTTGAGACGGTCAAATAGACACAATAAAGGTGTACCTCCCGAAAGGCTTATTTACTTAACAAAAAATTTTGAGGCAAATGAACCTAAAGATTATAATGATTTTCTCAACATAACAAACCCACAAGAAAAACAGAACTGGTCAAACGCAATGAAGAAGAAATGAATTCCTTAATCCAAAACAAAACATTCACATTGGTAGAACCTCCACCAGGAAGAAAAGTATGGGTCCAAATGGACTTATAAGGTCAAATATGACTCCTCAGGCAAAATAGCCAAATATAAAGCAAGATTGGTAGCGAAGGGCTTCAGCCAAAAATATGGCGAAGACTTTCACGAAACTTTTGCCCCGGTGGTATCCCATAGTACCATTAGAGCTTTTTTAGCCAGTGCTGCTCACAGAAACAGACAGGTTCACCATATTGATATTAAAACTGCCTTCCTGCATGGAGACCTAGATGAAATAGTATACATGGAACAGCCTAAAGGCTATATTTCACCAGGAAACGAAAACAAAGTTTGGAAACTTGAAAAGGCCCTTTATGGTCTTAAGCAAGCCGCCAGATCATGTCATTTGAAAATTGGTGAAACTCTAAAAGAATTCGGTTTTACACAAAGCACAGCAGATGCCTGCCTGTTTAGGAAAGATGAAACAAACCCCATACATATAATTATTTACGTGGACGACCTTTTAATATCAGGGTCGGACCAACAAATAGAAGAAACTATCGAAAAACTTAGTGCAAAATACGAGCTCAAAAATCTCGGGGAAATAAGCTACTACCTCGGCATTAATATACAAAAATCTAAACAAGGAGAATACTTTATAAACCAAAGATCTAAAATTAAAGAACTAGTGGAAAAATTCAATCTTCAAAACGCTAAGCCCACAAATATACCTATGAATCCTGGTTATCTGGATAATGCCTCCGACGATAATCTACTAAACAACAATACAAAATACAGACAAGCCATCGGATCCCTATTATACATTGTTACTATCTCTAGACCTGACATTGCAGCAGCTGTCAATATTCTGAGTAGACGCAACGAGAAGCCCAGGCAGCAAGACTGGGATGCTGCGAAAAAGATTATATGTTATTTAAAAACCACTGAAAAATTGAATTTGGTTATAAGTGGAAAGGAAAAACCTATCCTAACCTGTTACGCCGATGCCGATTGGGCCGGTGATAAATCTGATCGCAAATCGATGACAGGAAATCTATTCTTAGTAGGAAAAACACCAATCCAGTGGACATCGAAAAAGCAAACGTGTGTAGCTCTGTCTTCTGCAGAAGCAGAGTTCGTATCAGCCGAAAATGCTGGACAAGAGATATTATGGCTCACCAGAGTGTTAGAGGACCTTGACTTACCACCTTGACTTATTTGAGGACAATCAGTCAGCTATTAAAATGATTGAATCGCCCAAACACACAGCACGCTCCAAACACATAGATATCCGTTTTCACTGCGTGAAAAACCTGTGTGAAAATGGAACAATTTCTCTACAATATCTGCAGAGTAAATTAATGACTGCAGACGTGTTGACAAAACCTACTCCTAAGCCAATTTTCCTGAAACACCGTGACAATTTGGAACTAAGACAGTATTCCTCGTTTGAGGAGGGGTGACAGAAAACTACAAACTCGAAAAGACTTATTTATTCCAAAAATGTGTTCCGTGAAGAAAAACGAACATTATAATAAGAACAAAAGTGTATCTGTTTCCACCCTCCCAATTTTCCATTCCCTTTCTTTCAAGGGGTGAAGTTCTATTGCTGGAACTGTACCACGTGATTCCACACCTGTACGTTTTTCATTAGAATAGATTCCAGTTCAGTTAGTGTTTAATTTTGAATATGTAAAGTGAGATCATTTCTCGCTCCTTTCTTTTTTATTTTACTTTTACTTTCCTTTTTTTTTTCATTAAATATACAAGTTAAAATCAAAAGATGGTATCAATGGTGTTTCTTCAAACAATTAATACTATTATTATTTTACAGAGAAGAAAAACAAATAATAATAATAAATAAAACATTGAGCTACAGGTTCATGGGACAGCCGACTCCTCAGAACAGAAAAATTTAAGCTCATAATTTTCATTACTTCTGTTTTTGAACAAATGAATAATTACTTTCATTTTATTTGATTAGCGCAGAAAGCGCAACCGAGTGCATAAAATTAAATATTAATAAAAAAAATTACTCTTGTAAAATTTGTGTGAATGCAATTGTTTTCTTATCTTTGATATACAAAGTATCTGACATGCATGTGTAGATTATTTTTTATAAAGGGATAAGATGAATGTTATCCAATTATTGTTGCCGAAATTTATACATGAAAATAAAATTTCGAAATGGTTTTGGATTAACTTTGAAATTAAATAAAATAATCTTTCAGAATCATTATTAGAAATACTGAATAAATAAATTTCAAATAAATTAAAAAAAAAAAAAAAGTGATTTTATTTACTTAAAAACAAAATTTTATTTTTAAATAAATAAAAAGATAGCATAGTTGTAATTGCAACAACACATTTGATGCAGGAAAGAGGTTTACTTCTTTACAACTTGTAAAGAAGTAAACCTGCATCAAATGTGTTGTTGCAATAAAAGTAGATTTACAGTCAAAGTGGTTTACTTCATCGTTTACTTCACTAGCTTCTGATTAGCGCATGGGCCAACAGGGCCGTGGCACAGGGGTCAGAAATTTTGTTTTCAGTTCAAAAAATTTTTAAAACATATAAAAATCTTCCTGAAAACAACATTGCTTAAAAATTTTATTTCTAAAATCAAAATGAATTTTTTTACAAAGGCAATATTTACTCAAATATGTATTTTTGGATGAAAAAGTGTTTATTTACTTATTTATCATTATTTATTTATTTATTTATTTTTCAAAGAGGCAAAAATTGTTTTTTCAAATACTAAAAAGCGTCTCGCCAATATTGACTTATATGCTCATATAAAGCAGTTTAATGCATTAAAAAAGTTTATTTTTATTTATTTATTCATTGATTTATTTTATCAGTATAGTTAAAAATGAATGTTCCGAAAGCACATTAGGCTTTGGTCTCCATTTTTGGCTTGATCAGGCTGTATACTTCACTTTTATGGTACAAGTGACTGTTTTATTAGACTGTTTAGAAAATATTCGTTAAATAGTTACTTTTTTAATGCAGGAGTGACATTTTTATAAGACTGTTTCGAGACTATTTGTCGAATTGAAAGTTTTATTGGACTGTTTCGAGAATATTTGTCGAATTGACAGTTTTATTGGACTGTTTCGAGAATATTTGTCGAATTGACAGTTTTATTGGACTGTTTCGAGAATGTCGAATTGACAGTTTTATTGGACTGTTTCGAGAATATTTGTCGAATTGACAGTTTTATTGGACTGCTTCGAGAATATTTGTCAAATTGACAGTTTTATTGGACTGTTTCGAGAATATTTGTCGAATTGACAGTTTTATTGGACTGTTTCGAGAATATTTGTTGAATTGACAGTTTTATTGGACTGTTTCGAGAATATTTGTTGAATAAAGTGCATTCATTGACTAGAACATGTCTGTATTTTTCTTTTTCTCTTTTCTTTCTTTCTTTCTTTATTATTATTATTTTTTTTATCCAAATCTTTTCTCTTTACACAAGCAAGTGTTCACTTTCGTAATCATAAAATATTTCTTTTAATCCCATAGAATTCCACAGGAAAAACGTTACCTTTTTATAGAGTTGGGGGTCATCATTTTTTTAACACGCTTTTATTAGCGTCACCTGTATGTATGTTTGTAACCGCTCTGGGAGCAAACAAAAAATCTATATTGTAAAAAAAGACTTTCCCTACGTGAACGCTGTGGCTGTGAGGTAAAGCTCCGGACTACGAACCTAAAGGTCTAACGTTCGAGCCCAGTCACGGGAGATTTAAAAGAAAGAAAAAAATCAAATTCTTAATTATTTTATAATTACCCTGTAATATCGTGTGTCACTCACACAATTTTTTCTTATCCTGCATTTTAATACTATAAAGATATTTTGTGCTTTTTAAATCACATTTTTATAAAAGCGTGTTCTTTAATTTTGTAAAAGTATAATTTTATATTCGTTTCATTTACATTTACACATGCAGTGTAATTATAATTAAACTTTCTTCATAAAGTATTCTGTAGCTAAAACAAGTGAAAGGATTGTTTCCAAATTTGGTATATTTTGGATTCGTGAACTGAGCACCAGGTGGCGGTTCATGTGTAAAATGTCAATATTTAGCGAATGAATCAAAAATTAATTAATAAATGTTCAAATTAAGTTCTGTATAAATCATTTTCTTTACTATACTTTCCGTTTCGCCATTCAAAATACGCTCTAGTGAACATTTTTAAGCACCTTTTTTTAATTTCTAGAGCGCATTTCAGAAGTAACAAATTTGGTGACAATCTGTTGTTCACCCGTTTCAGCTGCAGAAAGCTGTGTATAACGGAAATTCTTTTTTATATAGAAAATTGTCATACGCTGTCGTTAAAATGGCGATTAGAACAAACAACCGATTACTTGGTAAATATTAATTCGCTTGGAAAAAATAATGGTTACCATGATATGAGCTATAACTTTTGACTTAATAATGTCAAAGGTCATAGACGAACCATCTCCATCATGATTTAACTTTTTGACCAATCTGATGCAACTCTGACCAAAATAATTTCTTTCTTTCTTTTCTTTTTTCATAAAATTTTAAGTGAATGTTTGTGAGAAGGAAGTGGATTTATGATAATTCTACATAGTTTTTACTTCTTTTCAGATTTAAAAAGAGCCTTTTTTTCCTCTTTATAATCCACGTTATAATATTTTTGCTTTAAGTTTTGGTCATTAGGATGAAATTACTATAATTTAATTAAAAAAAAACTAGTGATTTAATGCATGATTTAATAAAATTATAGCTTAATTAGAATAAATTGGATAATTAATTATAAATATAGCTTAATTAGAGTTGTAATTATAGACAGATTTTTCTCAAAAACATCTACATTTAAGAACATTTTCGCTACTTGATATTCCCAATTTTATCTTAAATAAATAAATAAATAAGTATAAGATAAAAAACTTTTTATAAACCACGTTTTTAAATTTTCTGTTGAATCATAGCTATAGAACTAACTACATTAGCACTTTATCAATGCGTATGAAATGATAGTGACCGATAGTGACGTCAATTTTTGTGAGATACATAATTTAACTTTTTACAATTTTTTTAACGCTCACGTTTAATTAAATTATTTATTTAATCACGTTTATTTATTTTTATGTCGAAAGAAAATGAACTCGTAATTTTTTTTTGGCAACAATTAAATTATAGCTAATATTTTAATGGCTATTTATAAGGTATTAGGAGGTTATTATTTTCATATTTTAATTAATTACAAGAAAATTATTCGAAAATTCGAAAATCGGACTTCGAAAAGTATTGTGTTGTCATCGGGTTGTGAGCTACTGTGAAAGTTTCAATTGTCTAGCTAGTAGGGAAGTTAGTTAAAATTCGATTGCAAGATTTGTACCGGACAAACAAACAAAAAAACATACATACAAACATACAAACAAACAAGAATAGAAGTTAATAAAAACATGGTAAAATATCTCTGCGCAGGTGTGGTTAAGAAAGGATAACTTGGATGAGAAACTGTCGAGTAAGGTATCAATACTTAAATTATATACGGGACGCAAACATTTAAAAGACTGAGGGCTAAGGTATTAGACCAGTCACCAGACCTTAAATAAATAAATAAATGAAAAAAAAAAATCTATTAAAGGCGATTTAGAAATAATTATGTCTTAGCTAGTGTCTATTATAAATAATAATAATAATAATAATAACATGGGCTTCAGCATCGGATCAGGCCTTAATCATATGAACCATTGCCCTCAGTAGACACCTAGTGACTAGGGTGCATAAAGTATAGTAATATTAGTTAGTACAGTAAAGCACCGTTTATACGTATTTCGAGGGACTAACGTAAAAGGACGTATAAATGAAAAGACGTATAATCGAAATTTTATTAATACCCCTTTTGATTAATACACATTTAATGACAAATAATAACAGAAGACTTGGCGTTGGAATATTAAAACACGAATAAACTACTACGTCAGAAACGCCAAAAGAAAAATATTTTCGATGCATACAGCTGTTTCGGTATCCTTAAGCCTACCTTCTTCAGTGCATAATGAATTCTGAATCTGGAGAAGTGCTCGTATATATATAGGAGAGGGACCGAATTTAGTTCAACCAATAGGATTACGGGAAAGGTGGTGTGTGTGGCCAATAGGAATTTAGGAATGTTAGCTGTGTAAACAGTAGAAAAATTAAGAAAATGTGGGCTGAATGTAAAATTTACAACAATCAGACAAATAGAGAACAGGAATCCATTCATGAACTCGATTTCTTTGAAGCTTTTCATATTTATAAAATTTTTTAAAAAACTTATAAATTGTGATTTCGCTGTTCCCTATTTGTCTGATTGTTGGAAATTTTACATTCAGTCCACATTTTCTTAATTTTTCTACTGTTTACACAGCTAACATTCCTAATTCCTATTGGCCACACACACCACCTGTCCCGTAATCCTATTGGTTGAATTAAATTCGGTCCCTCTCCTATATATACGAACTCTTCTCCAGATTCAGAATTCTTTATGCACTGAAGAAGGTACGCTTAAGGCTACCGAAACAGCTAGCTGTATGCATCGAAAATATTTTTCTTTTGGCGTTTCTGACGTAGTAGTTTATTCGTGTTTTAACATTTAATGACAGTTAAGCAAAATTTATATGAAAATACTAATTAATAAAGTTTCTTAAGTTAGTAAATGTATATTATAATTTTTTTTAACTGGATAATAATAATAATAATTATTATTATTTTTAAGATTTATTACAAAAAGTGAGAAAAATCATATTATTTATGCATGACTGGGTACTGATTACATATATCATATATTGAGTATTAGTTACATTTCTTAAAAACTATATGAACATATTTTGAATATTAATTATATATACATTGCGTATGTTTTAATAATAAGCATACGATTTATGTCCATACAGATAATTATTTAATAACATCAAAAATATTTAATATTCGTCTGATTTGCTGCTTGTCTATGAGTATTAAAAATTCTGTTGTGAATTCAATTGATTCTTTGATCAGTATTCTTTGACCTTTCCTGAGTTCCTCCATTTAAGATGCTTTCTAGGAAAAATCCGTCTTATTTAGAATAGAAAATAATAACTGGTCAAGAAATTTTTCGAATTTTAGTAAAGTGGAAAAGACGTATAACCGATATTATCGGCGTATAAACGAACGATTTTTGCATTAAAATGAATAGGAATGAATCGGGATTTCACTAAAGAGACGTATAAGTGTAAAAGACGTATAAACGAGAGACGTATAAACGGTGCTTTACTGTAGTAATATTAGTAAGTAGTGCCATTCTAGGCACCCTACTAGTGACTAACTACCGTATAAATGGCAATGCCTGAACTCGTACACTTTACTATTTTTGGCTTTCTCGGAGTTTGTAAAAAAAACACCGTGAAGCATTTGCATTTCGATAAATAAACGTAGACAATTTCCAATTATATAACATGATTTTTTTTTCTTTTTCGTGTTCCTGAATATAATTGTAGATCAGGTTACTTCGATTACTAGATCTCTTTGTCATTCAAAAGCTGTTATTTAGCTATACATTTATTTATTTCTTTATACTTTATTTTGTTTGTTCAATGTATTCTGTATCGTGTAAATGGAATTCGACTTGAATGTATCTGAGACAATTATAGATATTATATATACAATATATGTATAATATATTGGTGTGTGAATATAAAACTATTCTCTATACCAGTGAGATCTAGTCTTGGGTAAAATGTCCTCCTTGGCAGGTCTTTCTAAAGGAACCCTCCTTACCCACACTAGCTTTAGAGAAAACCAAAAAAAAAAAAGACTTCTTCGATCCAAGGACGATTGCGCCCTGGGAGTGAATTTTCTCGGAGAAGAAAAAATATGCTACATTGATCAGATTTTCAAAGTTTAGTACATCTGCACTTATGTATAATAAGCAGAGATACTAAAGGAAAGCACGAAATACGTGTGAGATCCAAGAAAGTTTGTTTAAAATATTTTCCTTTAAGAGTCTTTAAAGTACATAGTCTTTAACCTGTGTAAGTTTGACATTACATCTGTATTTATGTGTGTGAACTGAACCATATCAAATATATTATCAACTGTACTTAATAGAGCTTATCAAATACATATGAGGTTTGTTCTTAGAAGGTATAAGTATCTTAAGAAAGTATCATTCATTAGACTTTCATTCATATAAGATAGGTTTTTAACCTGTGTAAGTTTGACATTGCATCTGTATTTATGTGTGTGAACCATATCAAATATATTTCCAACTGTACTTAATAGAGCTTATCAAATACATATGAGGTTTGTTCTTAGAAGGTATAAGTATCTTAAGAAAGTATCATTCATTAGACTTTCATTCATATAAGATAGGTTTTTAACCTGTGTAAGTTTGACATTGCATCTGTATTTATGTGTGTGAACCATATCAAATATATTTCCAACTGTACTTAATAGAGCTTATCAAATACATATGAGGTTTGTTCTTAGAAGGTATAAGTATCTTAAGAAAGTATCATTCGTTAGACTTTCATTCATATAATATAGGTTTTTAACCTGTGTAAGTTTGACATTGCATCTGTATTTATGTGTGTGAACCATATCAAATATATTACCAACCATACTTAATAGAGGTTTTCAAATACAGTCGGTAACAAAAGTCTCCGAACACTAGCGAAAATTCCTATATAAAAAAAGTACACTTAATACAGTTTTGTTAAATAAATCCTTGTCGAATCCTGTTCTTAGTCAGTCTAAAAACAGGATTCGACAAGGATTTATTTAACAAAACTGTAGTAAGTGTACTTTTTTTACATAGGAATTTTTGCTAGTGTTTGGAGACTTTTGTTACCGACTGTACATATGAGATGTGTCCTTAGAAGGTATAAGTATCTTAAGAAAGTATCATTCATTAGACTTTAATTGATATAATATAGTTTTTTATAAATTGAATTTTGGCAATACATTTCTTTTTATGGAGGCAAATTAAAGCGGAAGTACTAAACCTAATCAAGTGCATGACTTATATATATGAGACCTTTCCTCGTGAAAGATTTTCGCGCACACTTTTTATACATGAGAATTTCGAATGCATGATGTATACCTGCCGAAAATTTGGCATCACATCTAATCTTACGTATGCGAATTAAAGCGATGTTACTAAACCTAATGCAATGTATCAAATGCACGTAACCTTTGATACGCAAAAATTTCCTCTCTGAGTCTTTCAAATTCCTAGACTTTATCCAGTAACAAATTTCCTTTTCCGCTTATGAATTAAAGCAGATATTCTAAAAACATTGCATGCTAGAAACATATGATATTTTTCCATAAAATGTTTCTTGAAAATATTTTTACTCATTAGATTTCCATATATATGTAGGCTAGTCGTCTTTAATGCGGCACTACATTTATTTTTACGTATGCAAACCAAAGCGCGAGTACTGAGGGTATCAAGTACTATTAATATATGGGAAATTTGCTCGTGTAAGGAGCTTTGCTCAATATATTCCCTAAACATTTAGTGCTGCTCTAAGTAGGCTAAAATTCATCATTGCATTTACTTTATGTATAAAAAACAAAGCTGTGTTACAACTCCTAATTGAAGATATAAAGTTCATGTAGCCGAGAAAGGATTTTTCTAAGGATTTCCTTTCACGAAAGTTTAGCATGTATGATCTATATTCGCTGAAAATTTAGTGCTGTTCTAAATTGGTACAAATACATGGCGATACACTTCCCTTTACTAATGCATACTAAAGAAGGAATATTAAACCTTAATTGTAAGTATCAAATAAATATGAAATTTGTTCGTGAAAGAATTTTCTTGGGAATTTCATTGGGACATCAGCTCTGTAAGCATGATTTACATGTTATTGAAATTTTAGTATTGCGATCTAGAACAATAATACTAAGCTTAATTAAGAGTTATTAAGTTACTTGTGAATTTAAGAGAATTGATCGCGGACCTTTTTTACTTTCTCTTACCCATAGGGTCGAGAAAGTATTGTTTTAGGGTCAAATTTTCGAACGTGAGTTTTTGTTATATTTACATGTTCTGAGGTCCCCTGAAGACGAAAATCATGTTTTTAGCGAATGGTCTGTGTGTATGTTTGTCTGTGTGTCTGTTATCAGAATATCTCAAGAACAAATAGTAGCAGAAATTCCAAACTCGGTATTATAAATGTGTATCATATAGGGATGATACACTAAGCTTTTCGTTGAGATGAAGCAAATGGTTCGTGTACAGGGACACTCAAAAGTATTCAAATACATTACGTCTATGGGGGAAATTGCAGGTAAGTAGAGTTTAACATCTATAGACTGCGCTAAACCAAATGAAACGAATATATATTTTTTGTAATAGAGATAGTCAACTGGGGAAAAAAAATTGTGTATGTAGGAGCCTCGTCCCCCCCCCCCTTCGAGGGGAGTAAATTTTCATGATGGGTATCTTTCAAAAGAGCTCGCCAAATCCTTTAAAACGAATGGTTGAATCATCGATCTGCGATAATTTAAAATACGACTTTTTTCATTTTTAATAATATATATATATATTGTATTATTGAGAATAAATTCAACTTTTTTTATGTATTTAGTGTTATACTACTTCTCTAATATGGAAATCGTCTGCATTATCATAAAAGATAATCTTTCTAAATAATAATTTTAATAAACATTTTTTTAATAACCGAATTAAATTCTATATAAATGTAGGTGCATTAATGAAACGGGGGGGTTGAGGGGGAGGTAGCCCCCCTTACACAGAACTAATTATCACATAAAACTCTCCCGAAGCCTAATTTGAATTGTTTAACACAGGTTTGCATAACAGTACTCGTTATCTTACCTCTTAATCTGCAACCTGTATTTATAATATTAAATTTCAGGGTAAGAGAAAGTCGTGTGAGTGACACACCAGATTATTTTTGAGATTTTTAACCACGAGACCTACAAATGTATGAATGTTTGCAAAATTTTGTCAAGAATTATTTTTATTTTTTAAAACCAAAACGAAAAATTAAATCTCATGATATTGACCAATTTGGTCATGAAATTTTCGTTTTTCGGTCATCCTAGAGACTAATTTTATGCATTTGCTCAGAGAAAGTTTTGTGACAAAGATAGATAAATGTAAAATGCTGTGTGCATGAACAAAAGCGGAAATACGAAACTTGTTGAACAGAGTTTGAAATTAGATAATAAAGATAATTATATTTTTACTTTCTTCTATATTCAATAGAAGAAAGTATTGGATTCATAAAAAATTTCAACCTCGGGTTTTTGATAGATTTACACGTTTTGAGAGCTGTAGAACACGATTTCACCATTTTTAGAAAATGTCTGTCTGTCTGTCAGTCTGTGTGTGTGTGACAAAATTTTGTGGCATCTGTATCTCAAGAACTACTGCACACAATTTCATACAAATTGGTATGTAGTTGCACCTTGACATAAATTAGTGCCCATCAACTTTTGGTAAAAATTGTCTTACAGGTTGCGTTGCCATCCCGCTTTTTCTAAAATTTTAGCATAGTGATATAGGACAAAATTTTGTATAAATGTGCATAAAGAGAATTATTTTTTAGTAATCATTATGAAATTTACAAGAATTATTTATAATAGAGATAGTCAACTCGGAATTTTTTTTTTTTTTTTTTTTTCATGTGCAAGAGCCTCGCCACCCCCCTGGGGCGGAAGTTCTCCCTCGAGGGGGTAAATTTTCATGATGGGTGTCTTCCAAAAGAGCTCGCCAATACCTTTAAAACGAATGGTTGAACCATCGATCTGCGATAATTTAAAATAAAGTTATCGATTTTTTTCAATTTTAACAAAAAAAATAAAAAATAAATAAAAATGTAATATTGAGAATAAAATAGACTTTTTTTGGATATTTAATGTTATACTACTTCTCTAATATGGAAATCGTCTGCAATATCATGGAAGATAATTTTTTTAAATAATAAATTTAATAAATAATTTTTACTGAGTGAATTTGTATAGGAAAATATAGAAGTCATGTGGTGGCCACAACATACTAGTTTTTCCATAGATCAAAACAGAATCTACTGTCTTATCTACCTTTCGAGTATCTCTATAAGACTCACTTCAATTCTAAAACAATAATTAATTTATTTTTTCTTCATACCGCCCGTATTTAAATGGAGAAGGTTTGAATAGGTTATTTGTTCATAAAACATGCCTTCACCCTAAGCTCAATTCATTGACTTTTAAACTCTAGGTCTACTCTGTGTGGCATAACAAGAACTTCTTTTGAATTTTAGTGACCACACCTTCTGATTAAGATTCTCTGGATGAAAAACTGGAGGCAGTTTCGTCGCCTCCTTTTCTTTCACCTGCTCTGTTCTAAATCGTTATAATTATTATATTCGCGATGCTCCCGTTCTAAATTGTTTTTTAGGATTCCCTCGAGGTCCATTTGCTTACTTTGTTTACATCAAGCTCTAACTTATCTGTTCTGGATATCAACGCGTGATGGATGAAGTATCAGGAAATGAGATTTATTTAAATTAAATACATCATAATACACTTATAAATCATCACAGTCTTCAAAAATAAGAAAGTTCGTGCACTCAAATGCAAATTAGCTTTAAAATAGTGAAATAAATTGTTTACTGTAGATTGGAATGAACGGGAGTGGCTACTGTGAGTCTGAGCCTCTGAGCTACGAGAAAAACAGTGGTGATGGTTGCAGTGTTGCCAGATTGAGGATTTTGTCCCCATTTTGGGGGATTTTTCAGGCGTCTGAAAAATTTTTGGACAATTTTGGTTGGTTGGTTGGGTTTTACGTCGCACTAGTGCTGCGCAGAGGGGCAATTGGCGACGGTCTGGGACACACCCCTAGAAGTGGTCCGGAGACATGCCATCAGAATTCTGATCCTCCACGGAAGGGATGGCTCTCCCGCTTCGGTGACCCCCAGAGGTATAAATTTTGATGGGAACATGGAGGGCATTGCGGTCACGACAGATTTTACGTGCACCAGCCACCATTAGTGTAGACGACGGTCTCTGGCCGGCTCGAGTACCGAACCGCAATCTTCCAATTACGAGGCCGGCGCTCTACCGACTAGGCTACCGCGGCCCTTTGACAATTTTGAGATCCAAATGTTTGTGGGGAATTTCGAGGGAAGTCTTGGAATTTTTGTGAAGAAATCTGGGAAATTTTTCAACTGTTTTTGACTAATTTTAGTCTATCTGTTAAGTTTACAACATTGCCAATTGTATGGATTTGTCTTTTCGCGTAGGAGCTTTTAACAGCTTTCTTTAATATGTAGGAGCTTTTAAAGGTACTTCTTCTCCCCAGGACATCCTCAGGATATCCTGAAGATGAAAGCACATCTTGAGTACATCCTCAGCCCTAAAGTACTTCATACAGACTTAAAAATTTCCGATAACTAGTGTGTATTTTTATGTATGGGGATTTTTTTCAAAAATGAGCGTCATTTGGGGGAAAATCTGGGCTTAAATCTGTTAAATATTTATTTTATTTTATTTATTTATTTATTTATTTTTATTTATTTATTTATTAATTATTATTATTATTATTATTATTATTATTTTAAATTTTCTTTTTTAGTAAAAATTGAGTTGGGGATTTATTTGGAAAAAAACCCTGATTTTGGGAAATTTGAAAGCTTGTTTGGGGAAATTGACTGTCGACCATCTGGCAACACTGGATGGTTGGCACGAAAATTACAGTTGTAGTTCAATGCAGCGTCGAAAGCCATAGCCAAAGCTTTTATCTTATTCTATGAATAAATTCGTTATTTTAAAATTATTATTATTGTTATAATTTGTCACTATTTCTTTAAAGAATTACTCATGACCTAATTATTGTTATTATTTTCGTTTTTCACTTTCAAAAATTTCACAACATTTCAATTCGTTCTTGTTTTTGTGAAAATATATTTTTATGCTTTCTTTTAGAGTTAAAAGATGCAAAAAATTAACTGAATACATTTTTCGCACTTTGTAGCTTTAAAATGAAACTTTAAAAAAAAAAAAAAAAAAAAAAAAAAAAAAAAGTCTCTAGAATAGTATTTTAGAGCTGTACAAATAAATTAAACTGAGTTATGGCTTGATTGCGTAATTTAATTAAATTAGGTAGTAAATTTGTAAAAAGCTGAAATTATTTAAATGTTAACGAGTCAAATTTCAAATATATATAATTAAATATATCAATTGCATTGAGTTAATTACTGTTTTGGCACTTTATTTGCTCGATATACAATTTTCGCTTAACACTTGAGTAGCTTTAGCTGGTTTTGTTTCCCGTATAATTTCATTAACGTGCTCACTTGTTTTGCTAGAATCAAAATGAAACTATTCTTAAAATCGGTAGTGCCAGACACACAGAAGGAGAAAATTTTCGTTTACTTCACTACCACTATTACCATACAGAAATCTTTATCCTACATATATAGCAGTATTCTGTGATTGAAAAGGATAGTGGCTATTTTTAGAAAATATTGATGAGAGTGTAACTATCTCTGTGTGTGACCGGCCGACTGGCACTACATCTACAGTAGAGATGAGACGGGCTCAGCCCGAGCCCGAGCCCGGGCAGGAGCCCGATCGGGCTCAAATCTTAAGCAAGTCTTCGGGCTCCGGGCGGGCTCGGATTCAAGATAAAAGTTCCGTTTATTTCATTCTTCACTAACTGGAAAATGTAAAAAAAAAAAAAAAAATATTCATTTTGAGAGCACCTTTAGTAAGGTCATAATAGTCATGATAGGTTATAAATCACAAAATAATCGTGCAAATCTTAGTAGCTTTGACTTTCCTTTTTCTAAATAGAGCTTTTTTTTCAACGGGATGCATATTATGTCACAGTGTTATACAGTAATCCTTCCTCCTTCAATATATATAGGGCCTGATTATATCACTCATTCGGATAAATTTTTTGTCCCCCGATAGGCGCGTTATAAACAATAGGCTGCACTATAAATATATATTATATAAATATATACATGTATACAGAGACACAGATATTATAAACTGTTATAATAACATTTATAGTTATTTAAATCAAGGATTGGTAATATGAAAATTAATTTGAAAATGTAAACGGTATTTAATTTTACTATTGTGTATGCGTTGCATAGCGTACCACTTTCAATATCGGGCTCGGGCGGGCTCGGGCTCTGATCACACAAAATTTTTCGGGCTCGGGCGTGCTCATTTCAAAAATGTTTCGGGCCCGGGCGGGCTCGGATTGGCAAAATAGAGCCCGAACTCGCCTCTAATCTACAGTGGAACCCAATAGTAAAAAATTCAAAATGCTAATATGTTTTCAATGTTGATGAAAAAGAATGATGATTATTTATAAGTTTTCGAGACCTGTCTCAAAAGATTTTTTTTTTTTTTTTAATGTGAACAAAATTTATCCGTAAACGAGCCACGTATCTTAAATCAAATTAAATCAATCAACTTTTATAGCTTTTAGATGGGCTATTGTAGAATTAAATTTAATAAAGAATATTAATATGAAAAAAAAAAAAAAAAAAAAAAAAAATCGGGTGTGTAACGACCACAGTATTTTCATTACCCACTACAACATATTATATACTCTTTTTGGAAATAATGTTGTCAGAAGATATAAAGTTGATTTAATAAATCAGACACCTAACAATTTGCCTGTAAGAACATTTTGATACATACGTTTTGAATACATACAAAAGAGAGTTTACATAGCGTACTTGAAGCCCTCATTTCCAAGATCTATAACTGACCTACCAAAGAAAATCGCTTGTTAATTTTCCTGTAGTAACCAAGCAATTCATGCTAAAGAGCATCTAAAAAAAAGTTTATGTAGCAAATTTGAAGAAAATCGATAGAGCCGATTTTGAGAGATCAACTTTCGTTCCCACTGCCGATTTTCACCACAACTTGGCAAACTCATCTGTTCACCAGAAACTAACAACTACATACGAAAGGAAAGCTAAAAGTGAGTTAATATGGCGAGTTTCAAGAAATTCTGCAGAACCGTTTTAAAGGGACGCACTTGCGAGACCTAAAATTGATCTATTTACACAGGATGCCTATCAGTTTTCCTGAACTAACCAACTAATATATACGAAAGGACATTTAAAAGGGTGTTTATATAGCAACTTTGAAGAAAATCGTTAGAGCTGTTTTTGACATGCTGATACCTACGGTACCACATCGGTTTTTCAATTTTCACCAAAAGTTAGAAAAATAGGCCTGTCTTAATTCTGAAGTTTCAACATTCTATCTTTATTAGTTTTAGTTTTGGAGGTATAATAGTCAGAACCCCCCCCCCCCTCCCGCACACACACACACACACACACACACACACACGCACTGACTAATTCCAAGAACCTTTTTTTTTTTTTTTTCTTTGTTCTCTCAGACCTTAAAATATGTAAATCAAGTGAAAACTTGACATAGAAATTTTTGACCGAATACAATATTTCCATTTTGTCTAGGGATGTCAGGGTAAGGGATGTAATATATAATTTTGATGTAGTAATACGTAATTTTAATATCATGTATTTCTGTGTTGTCTCAGGCTTAAACCATTTATATTATTTTAATTATTTTAATATAATAATAATAATAATAATAATAATATATATATATATATGATTTTTATAGCGTTTTAGTACTTTAAAACTTACAATTAATGTGTTGATCGTTATGTTATTTTTTCTTAGGCAATTTTGCTGGTTGTTTGAATTACATTAATTCAAAAAACTAATTTGAGAGCTTTTATTTTCAATAAATTTCTTTTTACTTTCTCTTACCCATAGGGTCGAGAAAGTATTGTTTTAGGGACAAATTTTCAAACGTGAGTTTTTGTTAAATGACATGTTTTGAGATCCCCTGATTACGAAAATCAAGTTTTTAGCGAATGGTCTGTATGTCTGTCTGTCTGTATGCATGTATGTCTGTCTGTCTGTCTATTGTCAGCATATCTCAAGAACAAATAGCAGAAATTCCAAACTTGGTATTCTAAATGTGTATCATATAGGGATGTCACAGTAAGCTTTTCGTTGAGATGAAGCAAATGGTTCGTGTACAGGGGCACTCAAAAGTATTCAAATACATTACGTCTATGGGGGAAATTGCAGGTAAGTAGAGTTTAACATCTATAGACTGCACTAAACCAAACGAAACGAATATACATTTTTTGTAATAGAGCTAGTCAACTGGGAAAAATATTTTGTGTAGTAGGAGCCTCGCCCCCCATCCCCCTGGGAAGGAAGTCCTCCCTCGAGGGGAGTAAATTTTCATGATGGGTATCTTTCAAAAGAGCTCGTCAATACCTTTAAAACGAATGTTTGAACCATCGATCTGCGATAATTTAAAATAAAGTTATCATTTTTTTTCATTTTTAACAAAAAAAAAAAAAAAAATGTAATATTGAGAATAAATTCAACTTTTTTGGGGGGATATTTAGTGTTATACTACTTCTCTAGTATGAAAATCGTCTGCATTATCATAAAAGATAATTTCTTTAAATAATAATTTTAATAAATTATTTTTTTAAAAACAGAATTATTTTTTAATAACCGAATTAAATTCTATATAAATGTAGGTGCATTAATGAAACGGGGGGTTGAGGGGGGCGGTAGCCCCCTCACACAGAACTAATTATCATATAAAACTCTTCCGAAGCCTAATTTGAATTGCTTAACATAGGTTTACATAACAGTACTCGTTATCTTACCTCTTAATATCTCCAACCTGTATTTATAGTATTAAATTTCAGGGTAAGAGAAAGTTGTGTGAGTGACACGCCAGATTATTTACAATATTACGCCGTTCGACAACTTAGTAATAAAATTAATAATGTTACGACTCCTTATGGTAATTTAAAAAAAAACTGCCTGATGATTTAATTCGCTTATCATTGCACAAAACTATTTTTTTCTATTTCCATTCATTTTACTGGAATCCAGTATACATAGTTGCTGACTAAGAAGTCTAATAATAATGATTCGGTTGCAGAACTGAATTTATCTAATTGCTTTTTAGATATCAATCTACAACTAAAAAATGAAAAAAAAAAAAAAAAAAAAACTCCCACTAAAAGTTTGAAAAATCAGCATTTACTTTCTAAATTTATCAAACGGAGCTGATAAAAGCATAGATAAAAAGTACCGGCATGGAAAAGACAAAGAAAAATTGGTAAAGATAGGCCACTTTTTTGCTCGTCATCGTCATAACAATGAAAAATTTTTATAGATTCACTGTTTTTATAATTTTTCTACCTAAAAATATACTGTTTATTTCTTATACTAATTAAATATGTAGCAAATGTATCAACTATGGATATTTAATAATTTATTTTATTAACATAATTAATATTTAAAAAAAAAAAATCTTGATTAAATATTAGAGATAAATTTTTGTGATAATATGCATTTTGTTAGATTTATGGGTAATTAAAGCTACACTAAATCATATTATTAAGTCTATGAACATATTTTGGAAAATCTTTTTTTTTTTTTTTTTTTTTTTTTTTCCCTTTCCTTTTTCCATTTAATTATTGATCAATTTTAATTATTTGAGGTTTTTCAATTATTGAGTAAAGATGGAAATCTGGGAGATAAACGCAAATCCTAATTTTAACTTTTATAACCCCCCCCCCCCCCAAAAAAAAAAAAAAAAAAAAAATGTGTTTGTTGCAGTAAGCCATATTAATATATATATATATATGAACATATTTTGGCAAGGATTTTCTTTTTTTATTTTATCTAGTGTTTGAGGGGACTTTTAATTACTGATGGCGGGCAAAATTGGCACGTAAACGTAATTAAATCCTAATTTTAATTGTTTATAATCCTTAAAATACACCTTAATTAAATATCGTAACAATTTTGTGTTACCTCTTTATTATTTACATAAATGAAGGGGAGGGAGAAAATCTCAAACTCCCGTAAGACAAATTTCTGTTTATATAATTTATTTATTTATTTTTAACCTTTCGACTGCTAGATTTGCTTTAACTCTGGTGCAGCCCAAATATAATATTTAATGTGTTATGCAAATGAATGAAATAACAATCGAGTGTTAAATTAATATATTCGCAATATATTTAAAATTGCAATCTAATTTCTTGTATGACCATTTACCGTTGCAGCTTTAGTTTATGACACCCTTAGAGAATTGTTGCCACTATTTGACGATGAATTTTTTTTTTTTTTTTTTGACGTAATTGCTCGTTTAATATATATATTAAACGAGCTTAATATATATGATTAACATATATATAATTAATATATATAACTACTACTACTACACACACACACACACATATATATATATATCCTATTTTTTCTTATGCCCACATTTTATATTATTGCATTTTTTTAGTAAATTTAGAACAATATGTTATACGCTATATTTCTAATGTACAGCTAGGTTTAAAATGGGATTTACAACAATAAAGATTTAACTTTTTAAAGTGCATTTTTTCTACAATATGATTCAGCCAAATACATTGAAAATAGATAACTTAAGTGATTATTGTAAATATTGTAAACATTTCATTATTATTATTATTATTATTAGTAGTAGTAGTAGTATTGTCCCTATTTTGCAGCTTTTTATAATTTATCCGTATATTTTACGCATGGCTAGAGTTAAAATGGCTATCGTGGTCGCAGAAATTAAGTCCTTGGCAAAAAACGTCCGAGCTACTTCAGCTCTAAATTTTAAATGACTCTAAATTGGTCATACTATACTAAAGACGTTCTCATTTAGCCAACCATTTAAATAAGTTTTAAGTTAAAAAATAATCTTTACATAAATTGATCTAAGTTGTTTTCTCTGAAATTTCATTTTAAAGGTTTCAAGGCTTAAATTAAAACACTATAGCAATAGTTGTTTAACATGATGTTTATTACTCAATCTTTTTCACCTGACGTTAAAATAAAATGAAATATAAACTAATTTTTATTTCATCCGGATTAAAATTTTTCTTAGTATTTTAAAAAATCTCGATAATTTTAAAAAATATACTAACTATTTTCACTAAACTATATATATATATATATATATATTTTCTCCTCTCGAGCGTCTCGAAGATGCCAATTTTTCAATTTATTTAGCTTTTTTTTTTTTTTTTTTTTCCCTCTCTCTCTTTTTTTAATCATTTAATTGTTTTTAAAATAGAAAAAGGATATCTTCAGACGATAAGTTACAGCCTTAAATGAAAATATTTAAGATAACACTTTTTATTTATTTACAGACGATAAACTTCTTTGTTACCAATAGCAACATCGATAATTTACCAGTAGCAACATTGACCATTGACTTCTTCTTCTTTTTTTTTTTTTTTTTTTTTTAAGATTTTCACGCCAGAGACAGAAAAAAAAAAAAAAAACGTAATAAGAGAAACTATTTGCAAGTTGGCAAACAGAGTACCTTTATTAACACGAGGTTTGTAAGTGATGACTTCGTTAATAAAGGTAATAGAAATTTCTAATCAAGATAAACATATTCTTTGGATTATTCGCTAAACATCGGTGCCATTTGCAACGCTGAGGACCCTCTTATCTGCGAGGAGATGCGGTCGCAGACAAAAGAATCGGACAGCAGCAGCAGTAACTTTCTTTCTTTCTTTCTTTTCTTTTTTTTTTTTTTTTTTTTCAATATATAGATATACAGATATTCGAAAAATATTTTTATGAAATATTATCTTAAGGGCAAATAAATTTTTATGAAAAATTAAGCAACATCAAATGTACTATTCATTAAAATTTATTTTTATGGGGAGAAATATACCACGTTGCTTCTCCTACCTTTCAATTTATTTTTTGTGTCATTCAATTTACAATAGGGCTATTTGAATTTATTCACGGATGATTCATGCACTTACCTGTCCCCCATTTGTCCAGTCCCCGATTCATACAACATGAGTCATCGAGATGCATTATCCCTGCTTTTGCTTACCTATATTTATGAAAAAGAGGGAGGGGGAATCGATCAACAGGAAGAAGCATAAAAGATTAAACCTTTTCTTCTTTTACAAGATGAATCAACAGCTTTCTGGACTGGACGGCTTTGAACTTGAAACTCTCTCACTGGACATGTTGCAGCACACAAAGCAGCAATAGATAAAATCGACAATTGTCATTTTTCAGATAAGTGCATTTACTAATCCAAAAATTTATTAAAGTTGCAGATGTTTGTATGAATCTAGAATGTGCATGAAAATCACATTCTATGCAATCGTTGAATCGAATAAGCGGCGAAAAGTGTTATAATATTTCTTGTGCATTATATACTCAGTAATTATTATAATTGTGTCCGCATCCGCCGCTTATTAAAATCACATTCGTTCTGAGCGAAAGTGATTTTAATAAGCGGCTGATTTTTATACCCGGTTAACGTTCCTGCACTCAAGAAAAAGGTGTTACTTCCCTGAATTTGAAAAGAATTTTCAAAAGATACCAAATAATGGAATTATTAAACTGTACTAATTAATTTTTAACAGATAATTATTTAACTATACCTTCAAAATAAGAGAACTAAACACATTTCTAGCTCTAATGCACTTTTCTTTGAGTAAAATCATCATTACTTTGCTAAAGCTCACGCCTATTTCTTTTTAAATGTTTAAATTTTTTCGTTTAAACGTGTTGTTTGCTAGTTATTTCAGAATAAAAAATTAGAAATTGTCTTTTAATAATTAAAAATTAAATACAAAAATTATTGGCGAATTAAGCCAAATTTGTAACTTATTACCCCGCTTTGAAGAATACATTAATTGAAATTATTCCTATAAGACAAGTGATGAGGCGTGTTTAATTGCTGCAAATGTAAAATTTAATGTTGTAAATGTAAAATTTTCGATAAAGAGAGATAACGGATTGATTTCTGTATTTAGTTTCTTTTTTACTTAAAAAATTAAAATTCACAGTGTAAATAAGAATTTGCTCAGCATGCATATATGGTATTTTTGCTGTTGAAGAAATTTTTTTGAATTTATTAACCAGCGATGCTGATTTTTTTAAGCGGCAGTTTTAAAAATGGTTTGCATTGATTTGATTCCGGTCCTGGCAATTTGATCAGATTAAGCGGCTGATTTTATTAAGCGGCGATTACTGTATTGGAAAATAATAATAATAATAACAATAATGCAAAAATTACACTGACAAAAGTGTGAATAGATCCAAATAGTCTCTACGTAAATTGTATAAAAAAAAAAAGAGACGTAAAAAAGTAGAAAAAACAACGTGTTATGTTTTTCTACATGTATAATTTTTTTTTCTTATATAACTCGAAATTTTATGCATGATTCGTGAACTTATCTGTCCATCACTTGTCCAGTCAAAGAATTCGTAAAACGTGATTCACTGGGAGACATTATTGCTTTTGCTTACCTAGCTTTATGGAAAAAAATAATGGGGGTGGGGGGATTAATGAACAAGAAAATTCTTAAAAGATGAAATCCATTTCCTTGTACAAGATGAACCAACAGCTTGCAAAAACCACAATAAATGCCAAGGCACTTCGAAATAATAACAATAATAATTGGGGTGATATAAATTTTACAATTGGAATTAAAATACTAGCTGGAAAAAAAAAAAAAAACTGAATGGAAGAAAGAAAGAAAGAAAAGAGTGAGAGAAATTAGTTAGTGACAGTGTTATGAAATTCTTAGCTATATTTAAAGGTTAATACTCTGAATTATTTACGCGTGTGAAATTTGCAAACGGTTAGATCAGACAGAATTTGTAAGTACAAGTGTGTGTGTGTTTCATCTATACTTCTAGAAGATACATTTTCACCTAAATGTTTGCAATGCAAGAAATATTTACAGATAATACACTACCTACCAATACAATTTTGGACATTTTCGAATTTAGACTTTTGTCCAATATCTAGAAAAGTTGCTTAGGAACCATCTTAAAACTTTGGTTTAAAGAACATGTTATATCTCACTTATTTCAGCAAAAGTCGCGTCCTGAAGAAGAAAAAAAGGACCAGTTAAAAATTAAAGAATGATCAAAATGTTTTGGATCACCCTGTATAAAATAATGTTTTAAATGCGTGTTTGCTGTAGCATGTGATTATGAGGATTTTTCGCCTTATCTATATACATTTTTAGGAAGCTACCACATATACTCATGCAGATATAACCTTTTTTTTTTTTTTTTTTTTTTAATTGCAAAAAATATTGTACTTTTTAAATTATAACACGTAGGGTGTTTAGACCCAGTGCAAAGCTATTTTTAGGAAATTTGGAACACTGCATTAGACACAGCATACTGCAATTAGAATGCAAAAATGTTAAATATCTTGCGAATTATGAGTATTTTTGCTAAATAATTTTTAACTACGCATGCGCCAACTTTAAAAAAATTTCATTTGCAAAATTTAACAACCAGACGTATTGAGCAACTTATATGAAAACTCCAAACAAATAACTTGTAAATTCAAAGAGTTATGAGAGATAGAATACACAGAATTTCAGTTTCTCTAAAAAAAAAAAAAAGATGATAGGGGGTTTTATCAGTATTTATTTACAGCCAGAGAACACTGTATTACCATTGAGCACTGGTTGAATCAAAATAAAAATGTGAGTAAAACCCCTTACAGTTTAGGTTTTATTTTGAGAAAACTAGAATTCTGTTCATTCCATCTCTCATAACTTTTTGAATTTACATGATATTTGTTTGGAGTTTTCATATAAGTTGCTCAATACTTTTGGCTCTTAAATTATGGAAATGAAATTTTTTAAAAGCTAGCGCATGCGTAGTTATAAATTATTTGGTAAAAATGCTCCTATTTCGTAAGATATTTAACACTTTTGCATTCTGATTGCAGTATGCTTTGTCTAATATACAAGTAGTATGCCAAATTTTCTGAAAATGTCTTTGCACTAGGCCTAATACCCTACGTGTTATAATTAAAAAAGCTGAATTTTTTTGCAATTAAGAAAAAAAAAAAATCTCTATATCTGCATGAATATACGTGGTAAGAATTTATACAGATAATGAGAAAAATCTTCTTAAATCTTCTTCTACAGTCAAAACGTATTTCAAGCATTAGTTTTTACAAGGTGATCCAAAACATTTTGTTTTTTGTTTAATTTTTTTACTGGTTCCTTTTTTCTCTTTAAAACACAATAATAATTTTATTTTTAAAAAACATAATTTAATTCATTTTTTTTTTACATTATCATTCCCCGCAGAAAATGCTCGCCACCATTTTGAATGCAAACATGAACACGTCGAACCAGGTTTTTGGCACACTTCGTAGCATTGTTGGTGTTATTGACGAGATTTCTTCTGTTATGATCTGTTTTAATTCATCGATGTATGCAGGACTTCTCTGAAAAGCCTATGAAATGATAATGTAAATGTAAATGTAATGTAGGAATGATAATATAAAAAAATTTTATTAAATTTTATTTCCCAAAAATAAAATTATTACAGGATTAAAAAGTTGTGCGTCTCCATTTCTGTTTTACCTCACAAATAAAGTTGTAACAGTCCAACAGTGTTGGAAATTATCTCCCACACTTAACCAAAGTTCAAACAATTATAGTTCAGTGCTAGAATAGTTGCCACATCCGCAGGGGTGCGGCAGCTAGGGAGCCGCGGGGTGTCTGTGACCCCCCAACGGGGCATACTCCTAAAATCTCTCGGGGGAACAAATACAAAATTTTCAGTTTTTCTACTTTTAGCAGCATTTTTCTTTCCTTTTACAAATTTGGAGCATTCCAGTTTTTCCATTCTGTATTCAATAGAAGAAAGTATTGGATTCGTAAAAAATTTCAACTTCCAGTTTTCCATGAATATACACGTTTTGAAAGATCCAGAACACATTTTGATCACGATATTTTTAGAAAATGTCTGTCTGTTACATGATGATCTCCAAAACCACGAGGAGTACTAACAAATGGAATGGTACACATATTAACAGTAATATTATTAACAGTATTGCAGTTTTTGATAAATACTCATGTAATAAACTCTCTTTATGAAGTGCCCCCCTGTCGGTGAGGTGGTGTCCCCCCATCGGGGAATTTCTGGTGCCACTACTGCACATCCGTCATATTTAAGGGTAATAAGAAAAACCAACGGGTACTCTTTTAAATTGATCACCCTGTATATTAAAGGTATATTTATAGTGTGTGTGTCTATATATATGTATATATATATATAAATATATATATATATTTAAATAGGTTACAAAATTATAGTTTAAGACGCAGTAAAATGTAGAATAAAAAGTAACAAACGATTATACCATTGAAATCCAAATTAATCATTTAAAAATTTAGTTGATTTCTGAATTACTTTCTATTACTTTCTACTATTTTCTGAATTACTTTCTTCGATAAATTACAATTTAATGAAGATCCATTGACATAAAACAGACTGTCACTAAACTGTATATATTAGTTTAAATTTTAATAATTCAAAGCGAACCTTTGTGAATGAAGTAAGGGGAGATTTAAATTGAATTAATTTATCTCATGTATGATTAGTAATTCCATTATATTTATATTTAGAAACAGAAATATATGTGTGTGTGTGTGTGTGTGTGTGTGTGTAAATGAAATAAAAAGGTGGACGATGGATAGGCAGTTGAATGATTATGGAGGATGGGAGCGTTGTTAAGCTTGGTTAGTTCGTTGGGTTAATGGAAATATATTTTTAAAAAGTAAAAGGAAAATTGCATTTTCTTTGTGTATCGCTATTATTATTTTCCTTTTCACCCTGTTATCATACTGCTTGATTGCAAATGATCTATATTAATTTCAAATATCTTTGTAATATTTTACAATTATGATCTGTCAACTTTTAAGTATAGCTGTACAGAGTAGATAATATTTCAAAAATATAATATGAATATTGTATTTAGTTTAAATAACATTAATTTATAAATAACAATAATTATTTTAAATCATAATATATGATTGATTTAGTTCATATAAAATTGGTTTATAAATATCAATAATTATAAAATAATATATATATATATTTTCATCTAATAATATAAAGAAATCTTCATTTTAACTTTTTTTTTCTTTCTTGTCACATGATCTTGCAGAGATTTTTAGGAGAGTTGGACAACAGCAAAACTTGTTTAACACGCTCTACCCATCTTAAGCCGTGGTGGTCTCTGCTCCGTCTTATTGTTATTTCAGTTTCATTTGTTTGGACATTGTCCTTATTTCATATAGTTTTCACTATATGGATACATTTCCGCCAGAAAACTTTAAACCAATTGAAACATCTTCCATTAAATTTCAACTTTACAAATCAGTAACATTATATGCATGTTCCTTAACTACCAATGTCCTTTATGAGCGTGTACTTTTCTCTCTCTCTCTTTTGCGTGACTGGGCATTCTTTCATTTCTTTTTCTGAAATTCGTACTCTAAAATATTGATTTCGTCGAAACCAGGAACTATTTTACCAAGCTAACGGATTCGCAAATAAAATAAAACCAACCAAACGTGTTCCTTAACTATTGTCACGAGGAAACGTAATTGTTTTAAAACAGAGAGAAAAAAACACGTATAGGCATCGATTCTGATTAAAAAAAAAAAAAAAAAAAACATAACCAAGTAGAGCACCTGAAGGAGGAAATAAATAAAATAAAAGTATAAAAATGAGAGAGAGAGAGAATCTTGTATCTAGCGCAACGCTTCATATTTGCATTTTAACATCACAGCTTTTTTTTAAAAAACTTGTTTCATATGAATATGCGTAAAGTGAGATGGAATTATGGGGAAAAAAAATCGCTATCCGTATTCGATGTGAGTTTTAAATGTAAACTGAGTAAATGTGAAAATAAATTAAATTTTCAGAAAGGATGAATATGCAAGTGGTTATAGAATTCTATATATTTCAAAATTAAAACTTGCATTTTTTTTTTTTTTTTTTTTTTTTCCCTTCAAAGATTTTTCAATCTTAATTATGGAATTTTACATAGGCAAAATAGCACATAAGTGTTACATTTTCAATTAAAATTATTATTTGGAATTATTATATTAATAAGCTAAAGGCTGTTTTTCCAAAATTCTTGTTTCCTCCCATTTTAATTTCTTTCTTCTTTTCGTCCCTCCCCCATTCCCCTCTTTTCATGCATGCAACATGATAAAAGATTACTAGCCCGTTATTTTATTTATTTATTTTTATTATTATTATTATTTTATTATTATTATTACAAGATTTGTCTATTTTAATCATAGCTGCCAACATTACTAATTTTTAAATCAGATTTATCCACCAGTATTTTTAAAAAGGAATCTGCCACATATATTTTCGACGAATAAATAAAATTAAATAAACTGAAAACGTTTAAAAAACCTTTTTGATATAAAGTCTCCGTTCATTTTAACGGAGACTTTATGCCAACTTTTTTTGGCACTTATGATTTTACTTATGCACTATACTAGATAATCAAATGATATAAAAGTTTTACTCGTATTTCTTCGAAATGTTAAATATTTTAGCTTTTTAATCCCCCCCCCTCCTCTTTATTTCTATACTCTCTTACAAAATAATAATTTAAAAAAAAATAATAATAATAATTAAATGCATTGTTTTTCTTTTCCTTATTTTTTTTTTTCTTTATTTTTCTTACAAAAGTTTATATCTTTTTTAATCCTTTGTATCCCACCGAGACTTTAAAGTCCCATAAAAAAAAAAAAAAAATCCTCAATATAGCCTAAATTTACTACAGATTTCATTGGGACTATAGTTTAAGTTTTAGTCCCTATAGTTAAGCTATAGTTTAAGCTAAATTTGATACTTTCGCGACCCCTGACGTAGATTCACCTCATTTGAAAATCTGTAACTCCACCAGTGGGCGTTTCTTTCGCAATTTGTATGATATTTATTTCTTAAATATATAACCAATATTCACATTTTTACAATGAAATATACTATGGATACAAACACTTTGGTTAGAAAGAATATAATTATAATGTATATCCATTTCTAATATAAATGTGAATACAAAAAATTTTGTTCTGAAATATTGGAACATGGGAGAATAACGCCCACATGAGGATCTTACTCTCAAAAATTCAAAAACATGCTGTCGCGAAAGTGTTAATATGAGATGATTCTCATGCATAAAGAAATATAATAAAAAAGTTTCAAACTATTTTTCCAAAAATAAAATAATTTAGGATATAAAGGGTTAATAAATTGAAAATTGTTTCATTAAATTTCTACCGATATTTAATAGATTTTGCTTTCACTTTTTTTTTTTTTTTTTTTTTTTTATTATTTCATTTTTCTTTTTTCTATCTCTTTTAATCTTAATTTTTTTTTTTTTTTTTTTTCGATCTAAGATTAATAGGGTGAATAATAATTTAAAATTTTCCGCTATTTTATTTTATTTATTTATTAGGACTGAGGGCCTATTAGTCTCAGACAGCGATTTTTGCGTTGTCGTTTTCGATAGTTGGACATTTGTCGAAATCATTTTCGATAGTTGGACATTTATCGGAATCTAAAATTTATCGAAAATATAATTGAATAATATGAAAGCGATGTTATAATTGGGAAGAAAAAAAAAACTAATAGCAATCCGTCCTAAACTAAATTCTGCTTTGGCCAGAATTTCATCAAAATCTTTTTTTTTTTTTTTCTTTTAAGAAAAAGAAAAGAAAATTTATACAGTATCGTTACAAATGATATCGAAAAAATTTTTTTTAATAATTTTGAATTAGGAAATAAATAGTGCGCGTGCAATAATTTCAAATAAAAATAAATAAAAATATGAATTTAATGATTTGATTTTTATATAAAACACGATCGCGTGCTATCTTAAAAAGTAGATGTAAAATTTAAAGTTTAATTTTCTTGGCAACAATTATAAATTAAAATAAATAATTTAATGAAAGTTCGTTTTTTAGATATACGTCCGAGTAAGATGTCAAAAATTTTATTTTATTTTATTTTATTTATTTATTTATTTTTATTTTTTTTTTTTTCATAATGCCGAATGAATTTTTTTTCTTCATATTTTTTTTATTTTCCTGTCACTTTGCTTTTTAAAAAGTGAGCCTTTAATTGCTTTGCTAATGACAAAAAATTTCCAATTATATTATAATTATGTATCTTGATGATATACTTTGTGTAAATAAAACACATATCACCCATTAGCTCTCTTAAAATGTGATTTTGAAATAATTAAATCTTAAAATAGAAAGAATGGAGGACAAACTATTCAGAAATATACTGTAATGGTATAAATTAAAAGAAACACAAAACATTGTGTTGCTATTTATGCATTTTCTTTCTTTTTTTTTCTTTTTTTTTTTCTTTTTAATAAAAAAGATTTTGAAGTAATATACCAGAAAATATAAATATACATATAGAAAACACTCCCCACTTGTATACACTAAAATTGGTGTTCATTTGTCTTTAAAAAGTAGCAAATATCGATTTTCCTTCTCTTGAAATAAATATCGCAATATATCACCAATATCGATATTAACTTGATGATATATCGCGATATTTAATTTCTGATATCGTCAAGCTCTAATCTATATATTAATTTGAAACATGTTTTTGTCTGTCTCCACTGTATTGAGAGAACTACTGGGTGTAAAAATTTGGTTGAGGTGTCTAAAAAAAGGTCTTGGTCTGTAGATGTGCTATGAAAAGAGAAAAATAAAAAAAAGTCGAACGGTCCCAATTAATATACGAAAAATGCACATTTCTTTTTTAGAATGACGTCATTTTCGGAAATGCAAAAATACAGCGAGTTAATCTGAATTTTTATTGCCTTCTAAAAACAAAGTTCACGTGTTATCATTTTATTTTATTTTTTTCTTTTAGAATTTGCTTTTCCAAACTTTTGTATTTCACTTTTTTTCACCTTTACGCCTGCCTTTTTTTTTTTTTTTTTCTTTGTGTGTGTGTGTGTGTGTGTGTGTGTATTCCTTATAAGCATTACTTTAAATTCTTTTTTTTTTTTTTTTTTCATGTTTTCATATTTTTCTATTTTAATCATATATTTTTAGTAGAGGAAACAAGTGAAAATTGTTTTATCAATATTTTTCTACAGTTTTATTATTTCACTTTCTTTATTTTCTATTTAATTTTTTTCTACATTTTGCCCTATTTTATTTATTTATTTACTGTGTATAAAATTAATGTAGCAAATTATTATTCTTAATACATTGTTTAAATTATTGCTTGGATTGATATTAATTATCAATCGTTTTTTTTTTTTTTTTTTTTTTTTTTTTTTTCATCTTATTCCTTGTAAACTTATATATAAACAAAAAAAAAAAAAAAAAAAAAAAAAAAAAAGTAATATTCTAAAAATATTTACTGCAGTAAAATAGTGGACAGACAGACAGACGAACTGAATTAATAAATATTCTTTAATTTCGTTAAAAGTATTTTTAAAAACGCAAAGCGACAAAAATTAAAAAAATTTATTAAGAAAAAAATTCTGCTTTTAAACGACAGTTATGCACGTTAAAGAATAAATAAAATGTTGTAAAACTTTCTCAGCAATGATTTGTTTTGAACATTTTGAATAAATAAAATGTACCACATACACGCAATTCTTTCGGTAAAAACAAAACAGTGCTTATTTGGATGAAGCACGCAACTTCTTTTTCCAAGAGAAATTTGAATAAAACATTTTAAAGTAAATATCTTTAAAACACGGAATTTTTATATAGTACATAAAATAAATGCATTAACTAAAAGCAACATTAAAAAAAAAAAAAAAAAAAAAAAGGATCCTTTTTTTTCTCTTGTAAAAGAAAGTTCATATCCGATGCATATTTCTTAAATAATAATAATAATAATAATAAACAAATAAATAAAAATAAAATTCTTTTCTGGACAGAATTTAATAAGACCCGAGTTTTATTTTTGATGTAGATTTTTTCTTTTTTAACATATTTGTAAACTCTTAGATTATGTAATAAACTACTTCATATTATTTATAAAATTTAATAATGTATTTATTTTTTTATTTTTATTCTAAGTGTAATTTTTGTTTGATAAGAGCTGTTTTCTCGGGGCAATTTAGTCCTGCTTGCATTTTCATCGGGGCTGTTTTGACAGAGCTTTTTTTGTCGGTACTATTTCGTCCTAGGGCATTTTGTCTGGGCTATTTTTTTTCGGGCTATTTCGTTCTGAGACTTTTTCGTCGGAGCTTTTATTTTCTCAGGGCTATTTCATGATGGGGCCTTTTTTGTAGGGGCTATGTTGTTCTAAGGCTAATTTATGGGGGGATATTTTGTCCTAGAACGAATTTATCCGTATTCATTTGTCAAGTATTCGTTTAAAATATTTTTCTACCTATGAAATCGTTGGTTTAATAAGAAGAAAATTTTATGTCGTTTAAAGTGGTATGAATTCTGAGCCAGTTTTCTACCCTTGTACTTGCTTTTTTGTAGGCGATATTTTGTTCACGGGCTAACTTGTCCGGTCATGCTTTATCAAGGTTATATTATCTTGGAGCTATTTTCTCAAGGGGCTCTTTTTTCGGAAGACTAGATAACTAATAAATAAATAAATAAATAAATAATAATAATAATAAAGGGGGGCGTTAGAAAATCAAAAAGAATTGGCAAAGTTTAGAGATCATCAAAAGAAAAAAAGCAAAGTGATGTGTTTTGCAATGACGTTTTCTCCCTGTTAGAAATAAATAGGACTCCAATGTTAGTGATAAAAATAATAATAAAAAATTACAAGTTGTAACTGTGTTTTATTTGGCAATGATTTTTTTTATTTTTATTTCCTGTTATATATCTAAAACTTACTGTGAAAGAAATAATGTATATTTATTCCATAAAACTTGTATGATCAATTTAAAAATAATAATAATAATAATAAAAGTAAACTGAACTTTTCTCATAAATAACGTATTAGTAAATGTAATTAAAAATAAATAGATGAAAAAAAAATGATCAGCAATAAATTTATTAAAACGATATATGATTTATTTTCCCTTGAGTAGAATTTACATGTTAAAATACAACTTAAATATTTTTGAAACTTCAACAGCAACTTCCTATTTTTATAACTTATTCCAATTTAACAAGTAAAGTTTAAAGAGAAATATAACTTTTTATTATTCTGAATAAACAGTTAGAGATATAGGAAATTCTCAAGATTGATATAATCTAGGTTAAAAAGTCAGTTGTTTAAATATAAATCAAAAACTAACATATATGTCTTTATTTTTTTTATTATGTGTGATAGTTAGAAAAAATCTTTATAAAGTGCATAGGCACAGTTTGGATTAAACTAATTTATATCACATTCATAACCAAAGTCTGATTTTAACTATCAAAAAAAAAGTGTGTGTGTGTGTGTGTGGGGGGGGGGGGTTTAAGAAAAATGAAAAATATATTTTCTCTCAAAAGTAAAGGGTATAATAAAGTTGTGAGTGTGTACGTACATGCATATATGCATATACATATTTATAACCAATTTGGCAAACATAAAAAAATTTCAAGAGAAATAATAAAAAACTGCACGAAAGAAATGTGAACCATTTAATTTTATTATGTTTAATCACAAATTTTTAAAAGAGTGTCTGATATTATACGAAGAATCAGCCTCTCTATATATGTTTTAATGAATGTCAATAATAAAATCCATAAAGAATAAAGTATTTCTACAACTTATTTCTAATATTGCATAACACAAACAACAGACATTACTTTCAAGTATACAGCCTAATGTTTAACTAAAATTTCTTTAAAATTAATTAATTAATTAATTAAATTAAACAGAAATTAGTTTTGTTTTGTGTTTGGCTGATTGGCCATTCGTTTTGAAAAAGGGCATCCCAATGACCGCTGTGTTAGATTATTCATTGAATAATAATGCTTACAAAATTTGTGTATATTTATTCCGACAAACAGATATTGTTTAAAACGAGACAAATCATTTTAGTGATAGTCTTAAGTCCCAGACTGATTAAATATATTAAATACTGAAAGTAAAAAGTTTTCTCTTAATTCAATGTTTCCTTATAGGAATACAGGAGAAATTTAGCATATTCGCTCTAAAATATTAGATAGGAATTTTATGATAAAAACTTGTGCATTATGCACACAAATAAGCATGAATTAAAGACTAAAAATTTGCTTTTCTACATATATTTACTCTGCTCTTATTTATTTCAAAGCAATATTTGTTTACAAGTTATAAACATTACATATTTCAGTTTAACACATTTTAAACGTAACCTTTGAACACGGATAAGATTAAAGCAACACAACTTTCACATAGATTACGTAAACAACCTTATCGCGTAAAAAAGATTAACATTTATCGTTATCCACCAAACACTCGTCTTTTTTTTACAAAAATGTCTTAGCACAAATATAAGCATATAGTCAATATTTTGAGAAATGAATTCAGGGCATTATTTTCGATTGCATCACTCCTGATTGTTTAAAAGAGCAGATTCAGTCAAAGACATAATCAATATCGTGTTTAGAAACGGTACCGATAATCAATCTTTCGAGAGCATGAAGATACGATAAAATTGGAACAAACACTTGGTAAAAAAACGATATCAGAAGGGTGTGTTTAGACAAACATCAACTTATATGCAAAATCCAGCTATGGTCCGACGACAGACTTATCTAACTGTTATACATAATGTGTATACCCATTTTAGACGTTTGTATATCAGGCTTTTATCTGGAAGATTGCAAAATAATAAGATTTTTAGGAGCAAGGCTAAAAGCAACATAACAAGCGGACATCTGTCCTAAAAATTTTTAAGGCAAACAAGAAATGTAACACACATAATAAGTCATAATAATCAGGCTATATTAGGCATAAGCGTTAGGATAAGCAGATTGCATGTAGAATTAATCATTCGATGACTTTGAAAAGTAATATATAGATCAACAAGCAATTTTGTCTAAAATTTGTATATGTAATGGCAGTTTGGGAAGATAAGTACAGCTTAATATGTTGTCTCATGACTTCAAAATATTAATAAAACTCTTATCAAACATTAATGTAGGCACCTTTCTTACTTTCTTCTATATATGAATAAGAAAATATTGGATTCGTGAAAATTTTCAACCTGCCGATTTTGATAGATTTACACGATTTGAAATGTCATGAACACGATTAGGCCATTTTTTAGAAAATGTATGTGCGTGTGTGTGCATCTGTGTATCACAAATTCTATGGACGCTGCATCCCCACAAACTTATGAACGAAGTTTTACCAAACTTGGTATTTAGTTGGGCTTCAACCTAAACTGATGCTGATTACATTTTGGGATAAATTGCTCAAAAAACGGCATTGTTATCGCCTTTCTCTTTTTCTTTTTTTTTTTTTTCTTTTTTGTCAAAATTTTTAACAATATAAGACAAAATTTCGTATAAATGTACATAATGAGAATTATTTTTAATAAATGTTTGTGAAATTAATAAGAATTATTGACAATAGTAATGGTAAACTATAAATAAAATTGTGTGTTTGTAGGACGGTCGCTTCCTCTCCTAGGAGTAAAGTGCGGGGAGGGAGGGGGGGGCTTTTCAATATGGGTATCTTTTAAAAGAACTCGTCAATACCTTTAAAACGAATGGTTGAACCATAGATCTGTAATTTGGAAAAAATAAAAAAAGAGGCATTATCAATTACTAAATCATGGAAAACTCCGAACGTCTAGACCTATAAGCACGATCTGGCTTCGAAACCGACATCTCCCGTCTTCTAACTACGAGAGTGTAATCTGGTGCCACTGGTAAGGTCCACTATGTATATAAGACAGCATAAATATATATATTATATTTTTCTAATGAATTTAAAAATGCAGCAAATTTAGTTTTGTTAAACCAGAAAATGATATTTTCAAATAAAATTTATGCAACCACCCGATACTCTGAATTGAATGTGTTATCACATTAGACTTTCAAAACATATCTGCAACTTTTTTCATCTTTCTTCAGCTCCTCAACCCCCCTCCCCCCCCCCCCCCTCTTCTTTCCTCCATCTATAACAAGCAATCCAAAAAGCAATATTCCAAGAAACGAAGCACTCGAAACAATCGTCTGAAAAAAAATCTCCCTGTATCGCGTATCGGAAATGCTGCAATTTTCCCTTGGAACGTATTTCAAACCTTATAAATGCCTAATCAGAAAAAGCTTTTGAAGGTAAATTGCTGAGAAAGTTCCATCCCATACTCATATTAAGTGAGTTCATTGTCTGGAAATGTGTTTCATCACCACCGAAACCTTAAAAAAGGAATTATTTTTTCTCCCTCTTTCGTCTTTCTTCGGTTTTTGACGAATGTTGAGCAAACTTGTAGAATTTGATGGAAAGATTTGTGTTCCGTCTTATAGGAGAATTTGTCTATAATTCACGTGTGACTACTGCGTGAAGCCCTTCAAAATTAAGAAAAGTTAGAATGACCGCGATGGGGAAAATTGAAATTTTTTTTCCCTTTAATAACCTAAGATTACAAGAAGTTGAAGTTTTTTTTTTTTTTTCGTTGAGGGGCTTTATTATCTTAACCTACTTCTTCATTCGGGGAATGTGTCCTTCGATCTCAAGGTGAATTTTTTCTCTATTTTCACTATTTCTTTTTACTCGTATAAGATTCTCATTTTATATTAAGAACTAGAGGGCTTCGCCCGCTTCGCTTGTCATCAAAATGAATTCTCAAAATTCCATATCATTATTAATAAAAAAAATAAAATATTCTAAAAAAATAAAATATCAGACGAAACCTCAATTAAATATTAACCGCTGCCTTCGGTAGTAATGTTCCCGTTCGCTACATGACGCAAACGGGTTCTCACTACTTTCGGCAGCGCCTTACTCGTTATTTACTCTCTTTTCCTCCGCTAGTAAAATTAGAAGTTTTGCGAACTCCCATAAAAACGTATATTGAATACAGTTAACCAACACCCACACACCAAAACCTGACGTAATTTGTGTTAAAGAGAGGGGTTTGCAAACGCATTTTTTTTTGCCCCTCCGCCCCAAGGAGGGGGGGTAGCGGATGATTTCGCAAAATACTTTTCAGTGCGTGTTGGGTACACGTAAGCAACCGACTCATCAAAAAATCGCCTTCCTGAGATAATAAGGAGCAGAGTTAAGATTGAAAACGTGTTTTTTGCCCCCGCACATTGAGATAGGTAATTTTGTAATACTAATAGTGTGAGGTCTAGTAAAGTGCTACGGTTAAAATTCGCACTTTAAGAGTAAAACATGAATACGAAGGTTTTAGGATTCGATTGAGTAATAGAGTTAGTTCTCATCCTAAACTAAAATTGTAATTGACATTATGCTAATAAGTTTGAAAAGTGATTTATATAAAAGGAGAAGGAAGATTGCTTTTGTGGGTTAGTGTGTGTTAGTTGAGAGGAAGAGGAGGTAAGAGTGTTAGTTGGAGAGGGAATTGAAAGGCGATGTATTTCATAGTTGGAGTGAGTTAGTTGGAGAGTTAGTAGAAGGCTAGCTGTTAGCGGCTCAGGGTAGAAGAGAGTAAGTCCTGTAGCATTGTAGCGTCAGGGAATCCTCCTACATGCGAAAGATTACTTGGCCTTAGGGGTTAATGAAGTTAATCAAAAGTAGTTGAGATCATTTGCGAGTAGTTAAGTAAAGTAAAGTAACGGTGATTATTTATTGATGTCAAAGTATTTAAGAGGGCTGCTCATTTAAACGTATAAAGATATTAAATCCAATCAAAGTCCAGCGTCCCCCTTCTCATTTAAGCTCAATTAAAGCTCATTTATTTTATATATTTGGACTCTGTCATTTCTTCATAAATTAAGTATTTCAGTTTACAGCTTCAAGTTAAAGTAAAGTTAAATAAATATGGCGACGATATCAAGGTCGTCACAATAGTGTTGAAAATAAATAAATAAATAAGAAAGAAGATCGTGTAATTCGAGGTTAGCATAGATTATGATACATTTTCTAACTTTCCTTACTTGGTACGTTGTTTAACTTTTAAAGTTTCCTAACGAACAACATTTGGGTTTGAGATTGTCACTCTACGGTCTTTTTTTCCGAATTTAGCAGGAAAAATCGTTCTCTATTGAGAAAATTTCTAAAATATACTTTCCTATTTGCCTGAATTTTTTTACAATACTATTAATAATTTGAAAATAATAATTTAACGTTGCATAAATTTTGGATTTCGTTTATTAAAAGTCCCAAAATAATAAATTGCATATTATTCCATTGTCTGTACACACTGTTTCATACTATAAAGATATCTCATTCAAAAATAAAGTTGTTCGAATTTATTATTTATTTACTTATTTTTATTTTTATTTATTTATTTATTTTCACTTTTTTAAATTGTTGTCTTTTAGCCTAGTGAGCAATTAAAAAAATCTGGAGTGACTCCACTCGACTTTCCGAACATTGAGTAACTAACAGTTTTGTAGATAAAATAAAGAAAGAGGAGTTGCTAAACAGACAAAAAAGAGAAAACCATAACAGAGTGTTTGAGTATTTTTCTCCATATATCACACGAGGTTTTATTTAACGCTACTGAACTTTGAGCCCTTAGATCATAATGATAAAGAATTTTTCGTTGTGTCCCTGTAAAAATCTATAAATGCTAGATTCACCAAAATGCTTATAGTTAGTGCAACAGTGATTTATAATATTCATATTACAAATTTTCAGCTCAATTGAATAAGGCGTTTAGATGCTATCGCTGGTCTCATAGGCCATAAAGATAAAGAATTTTTCTTTGTCTCCCTGTAAAGAAACTGTAAGTGCTAGATTCACCAAAATCTATACAGATTGAGTATCTGTGACCTATAATATGTGTATAAAGTTTTTGCTCAATTGAATAAGGCGTTTAGATGCTATCGCACTTTTAAAAATTTGGCAAAGAATTTTTCTTTGTGTCCCTGTAAAAAAACTATAAGTGCTAGATTCTCCAAAATCTATACAGATTGAGTATCTGTGACCTATAATATGTGTATAAAGTTTTTGCTCAATTGAATAAGGCGTTTAGATGTTATCGCACTTTTAATATTTTGGTCCCTTGGCCATAATGATAAAGAATTTTTCTTTGTGTCCCTGTAAAAAAACTATAAGTGCTAGATTCACCAAAATCTATAGGGTTCGTACTATGGTGACCTACAATATACGTACCAACTTTTAGCTTATTCGAACAAAGCGTTTAGACGCTAGCGTGTTCACTCACAGACATACACACATACATACACACATACATACACACATACATACATACATCATCGTAAAAATAGTGAAAACGGACTCGTTGGACCTCGAAACGTATAGAAACATCAAAATCTCGAATTCGGATTTTTAACATGATTACAATACTTTCCTCACTATAGTGTTCGGAAAGTAAAAATAACAATAATAAAATAAATTTAAATAAATTTAAATATCTTTTCGAGATTGAAAATTATAGCCCTGAGTTTACTAAAAAAAATAAAATATTTAAATTTATTTATTTATTTTTAAATTTCTTACTCAGGTTACAGGCGACATGTTCAAAGAATGGAGTTAAAAAAATAGAATTCGAAAAACTTCGATTTTGAAGGAGATAGCCTTACAAAACGAAGAAACAAAAATTCTATAGCTTAACATAGGGAATTAGCAATATGAAATCTCACTTGTGTTCAACCACATCACACGGAAGCCGAAGCTAATGTTATTCTATGGGAAATTTTTCTTTACAAATAACTTATTAACTAATACATATTTTTAAATTCTGTTTTCACATTCTGAAAATTCCCAGCTGTTCAATTGACGGACCTTTATTGAAAAATTATTTTTTAAATTTTTTATATTTTATTTTGAAGGTGCAAAATACGAATTTTCAATGTGTGAATTTTTTTCATTTTGCAATTTCAAAATATTAAAAATTTAAAAAATACACTTTTAAAAAAGGTCCGTCAATTGAACAGTTGTGAATTTTCTGAATGTGAAAACAGAATTTAAAAATATGTATTAGTTAATAAGTTATTTGTAAAGAAAATTTCCCCATAGAATAACATCTCGCTCAGGCTTCCGGCGACGGTAAGTGAAGAGGGCCGTTAAAGTAGAATCAATCAACAAAAATCCGAGATTCTACTATAAACAATTGAAAACCAAAGAGCTAATATTCCGTCACCAGATAGGCAATATTAAAAACCGATTCTAAAATAACATACATTAATGTGCATAACACATCTGAAAATGCACTTAGTTAGGGAAATTTTCCCTTATTTCGTAATTGAATTGTGGGATTTATTTTTTACGTGATATTCATATTCTTTAGATCGCTGCACGATATTTATTGAAATCAACATTGAAATCGATTAGTTCAGTCTATTAAAGAATCTAGCAGCTCGTAAAAATGCAATATAGAATTAAGGTACTAAATTAAATTTTTTTAAGGCAAGATTATTATTATTATTATTATTTATTTATTTAAATTTAATAAACTATTGATAATTTAAAATGATTTAAAATGCATCTTTGAAAAAGTGAAATTCTGTAATAAGTAATGTTGCCTGGCAACTACTATCTTAATCTAAAATTCTATTATTATTTCATTTTGGCAAAAGATATAAAATTCCCATAATTCCAAAGTTTCATTTGATTATTTATTTATTTATTTTAACTAATTGTGCATACTACATTTTATATTTAAAGATGCTTTGATTGTTTGTTTGCTGTGTCTAAAATAACAACCCTTGGTTATTAAATATTTCTCGCAATTGTAAATCCATAATTGCAATGAAAAGTATTTTTTATTAATAATATTTCAAATTAATTATTATTGTTGTTGTTGTTTATTCATTTATGCTTTTTTGTTTAAGCAGATTAAAGATGGTCAAAAGTCAGGTCCTCTCGAGTTGCTATATGTGCATTAAACAGCAATTTACTGTACAAGCCGCTTAAGCTTTAAAGCAGCTTAAATGATTAAGAATAATTAATCATCGAATGAATCAATGATTAATGGAAATGAATGATAATGATATTTATTTAAATTGGTTTATAAAAGATTTGTTGATATCTGGCACTCATTATACGTCTGAGAAGTACTTCTTGATCCGGAAAACCACAACTACATGACAATTGTTCTTCGCTTGAACTTTTAATTTTAAAAGAGGTTCGAGATTTTTTTCTCGGAGCGTTATAAAGTTAATAATGTTTTCTTCTCTAATGTTAGATTTCACAGACAGTTTTAGTTTTTCTTAAGATTTTTAGAAGGAATTAGGTTATGTTTTCAGGTTGATTTCTTCAGTAATCGACCTGTTGCAATCACTTAATATATATATGTATATATATAATGGAAAATTTGTCATCATGATAACTTTTGTATTACTGAATTGATTAGAAACAAACTTAAACGAACTGCCTTGTATGAATTCGTAGACCAACTTGATCCATTATCTTGCTTCAAACGCATGACCACTTAAAAATAACAAAACAATCAATGTACTCTTCTAAATCAAACGGAACTACTTGTTTAATATTTTATTACCTTTCGTACCTACACTGCAAAAAAAAAAAGTTAAAAGTACAGGAAAAATCTGGTAGCTGAGGTGCCAGTGTTTCTCCATCAAATACACAGTTTAAAACCGTAAAATTGTATCACTGACATATATTTTACACAGGAATCCTGTAAATCAAACAGGTTTTTTGTTAAAAGTACAGTTTTGTCCTGTATATTTGACGGAGAAATACTGGCACCCCAGCTGCCAGATTTTTCCTGTACTTTTAACAGTTTTTTTTTTTTTTTTTTTTTTTTTTTTACAGTGATACATATCTTTGACAAAAAAAAAAAAAAGTCTTATTCATGCAAAAGTAAAAATCGCCATAATGGATTCATTCTTGTCAAAATTACGTGTGATATATTATAGTGATATACATGAAATATATTCAGAACAAGATTAGAAATCATGGCTCAGTATTTTAAGAGATGATAAAGAACCAATACCAAAGAAATTTTTATGATAGAGAACAATATCGTATTTCGTTAGAATAAAAAATAAAGGATGTCTCATCGCAAACCCAACCAAAAGAAGTTTTCAGATTTCATGCTGTTATTGAACCTTCTTTGAAGATTTATCTTGCTGTATGTAAAATGTGATAATTTTACTAGAAGTAACGAAATTATTATATACAGATATTTTACGAATCGTACCTTGTCACATTCATATATACTTGTCATTCACGTCAGCATATACTTGTCAGCACGTTCGGAAACACTGGACATATTCAATGAGCTTGAATAATGACCACTCTCGTGATGTCACTGCATGATATCAGTGGATTTCTTTGGAAAAACAAAGTTTATTTATAATAATACATCAATATCTTCATTATTGTTATAGGTATAAACCAAAATCTTTGTTTTAGATGTTTAGAATATTGTCAACAGGTTCGGAAACATTGAATATTGCTTGAATTGTGACCACTCTCCAATGCATTGGATTTCCTACGCTGAGAAAAAATTCTGTGACTGACATCTAGAATCTAAATCGTGGCTCTAGAAAAAATAGTTCCATGTCATCCTTATAAATTCTTGTCCCTTTGGAAAGCTATTTCTAGAAGTCCCTATTAAAATTCTAGAGCGTTTGCCTATATTCTCGAGGGCAAAGTTATTTAAAAATCTCTGCAAATAAATGAGACTACAAGAGGCGGGTTTCTGCGACTATAATCTTGGTTTATTACCAAATTCTAGAAAATCAAGCGAGAATTTCTCGCAATATAAATGATTCAGAATATTCAGAGTATCCAGAATATTGTTTCACCATCTAGAAATGTGTGCACTAGAAATTCTCGATAATTTCGTCTATTCAGTTTATTGGCATGCCTTATGCGCATAGCTCGGAAATCTATATTTCTAGTTAAGGGATTTAGAAAATGGTCACTTATTCATTCTAGAGAAAGGCGGTATATTTTTTTTCTCAGTGTAATAACAAGGTAAATCTGTTGATAATAATGCAACAATATCTTTATAATAGTTCTAAGTATGAACCAAAATTCTCGTTTTCGGATTAGACATTTTTATTCGCTGTTAAAAGAGATGGTTAAAATTGAGGTTTGTGCGGGTTTTACGTCGCAGTTGAGCTACGCAAAGGGCAATTAACGATCATGAAGATAGATATATAACATGGAGGTAAATATATAAAATTATCCCTCTTTCCTCATGAAGGTGATGGTCTGGGATTTACCTGTCGCAATACCGATGCTCCACAGAGGGAATAAAGTTAATTGAGACCCTGGTTTCTTGTCCAATAAATGTTTATTTTAATGTTTCTTCTAACACCCTTTAACTTTTTATGCACGAATCGTGAACGACTCTGTACATTCTAATCAAAATAATTCAATATTATTGTTGTTGTTATTATTGTTATTGTTTTAAAATTTCTCTTTAAAAAAAAAATCTTCTTGTATTTACAAACACTTAAAATAACTGAAAGTTTGCTAAAAAATAATATGTTTACATAAATTGTTTGTATCTGGTATTGGAACCATTTAACTGGCCAATTATTGGGAAAAGTTCCAAAGTCTGTAATGATTAATGAATGACGCGTGTTGTCCAGAGATCCACGTAAACAGATAACAAAGCATCAATTGATTATTTTCTCGGAAGTCGTGTGCGGAATGGAATTTCTGTTTAATATAACACTGGATAAACATTGTAACTAAACATACTGGTTATCAAATTCTGCTTTCACAGAATTTCGCGAATTGTCATTGATTTTTATAATATTTAAATACAATCAACCTTTCTGATTGTTTGTAAGCTTGTACATATATCGTGTTTATAAACATGTGTAAAAAATATAGCCCAAAAGTACATAGAAAATCTAACGTTAAATGGCAAAAATACTGTTATATCACTCCTGTCGAGCCTTTTGTTCATAACATTAACAATGAGATTATAGTGCAGTGTTATTTCAATGGACTATAATTTTCATTACCTGAAATTTAATGACTACAAAATAAGCAATGATAATTATAATGTTAAAATATCATATAATTTTTTCTTTATAAAAATGTAAATTAACCCGTTAGCGCCCAGGTTTCCTCATTTGAGGACAGCTAATAAAATGGCACGTATACTTTTTGTGGTTTCTTGGAATGATTTCTGCTTTTAGTGACAGTTTATAGCGTCACTCTAATTGAGTTTTATGTGCCTACTATTAGTTATTATTTCATAATTTGGATAGTCATTTTATGATTCTTCATTCGTCGCACATATCTTTGCTTTTTGCGCAGGTATGCTAACTTAAATCAAGTTGAATAATAATATATATTATAATACTTTACTTTCGAGATCTTTGTCAACATATAATAGGAAATGAATCTGTTATTTCAAAGTTTTTCTATCTCGAAGTTTTCTCGCTAGAACACTAAACGTCAATAAATGAAGATAGGCTTTAAATTTAAAAACTAACAGAAGAATTGTTTAAGTTAATATATTTTACTGTCAGTTGTCTATATGTAATTTAGAAGGGAAATAATCAGCTAATAATATTTTGCAAAATTAATTCGGGCGTTAACGGGTTAAAAATATTAATATATTTAATTTTCTCTCTAATAGCTATTCAATATAATCCCTTTATCTTAGACACTCATGTCAATATATTTAGATAAGTAGATGATACAGATGAAAATATATGTAACGCTGAAGTTAAAGGGAGCAATAGCCCCATCAGAAATGAATTTCATTATGAAGCTAGTTAATAATATATATAATAATAATTATTTAAAATAATATGGAACAAATAAAAAGTAACTGCTAAATAATATGTAATGCAAATCGGACGCTGAGGTTCCTGGACTGCAGACCTACTATAGTTACTTTAACAGAGGTCACGCCAAATGAAGTGATATGTATAACATTAATACTTTAATAAAATCAATATTAATCTGAAAATATTATACATATATATATATATATATATATATATATATATATATATATATTTCAGTCTCATTTGCCCAGATATTGGCTTTGTTTCACATAATTTTCAGTTCTTATAATAAATACATGTAGTCACTTCGTATATGAAATATATATATTATGCATATAAACTTATATATATATATATATATTATAATAATAGTATATCATTATAATGATTAAGCACCAGAAAGGATGACTTGAATTAATCAATAAACGATTACATATGGAAGCGAAGCATTTTACAAAGCAAAAGACGTATAATAATAATAATAATAAAAATATTAATAATAATAAATGTAGAAAAATAACTTTCAAATTTTCACAAAAAATACTGCTATATCTTTATTAAGAGCGTTTATAGCAGCGGGATAATAAAAACGAGTTGTTTCTCAGGCAGTAATATATGAGATCATATAAAATCACTACCATTATCCAACAACTCAAAAATTTCAACAAGGAATTAAAACACTTTTAAGATGTCGAAAATATAAATAAAGAAAGAAAGAAAATTACCAAACATCATCTATTTATATATTAATTTATATGAAGCAAGAATAATTTACGAGTATTAAATACGATACAATTATAACGTTGCGCTGCAAAAAGAAAAAAAAAGAAAATTCGAGCCCTGATACCATTATTGCTGATTCTTATGTAAAATGACCTCCTGAATCCGAATACGACTCCCATTTTGCCCAGTCACACACCGTTTTCTAGATACAAAACTCCCTCCCTCAATTTTTATCACTGTTCGGTCATTTATGGCCATGAATTTGATTTGGAGAATGAAAAAGAATTGATTTAACACCTAAAACCAAAAAAGTGTAATGTATAATAAATAACATTAATAATAGATTAAAAAACCATAAGAAATGTAATACATAATTTCAGTGGCAACCCCCCCCCCCTAAATTTTCCCCTTGCCGCAAATGTTCATGTTTTAGAATTTTCCAACTCTGTAGTCCCTCAGAAGATATTTAACAGTTAAAATAATCCCCCTCCCCTTAAAAACCAAATTTATTGCCATAAAATTACCGAAAAGTGATAAAAATAGGGGGCCGTCCCTAAAAAACAGTAGGTGATAGGGCAAAATGGACGTCCTATTCGGATTCAGGAGGTCATTTTACACAAGAATTTGCCAAAATGGTGTTGGGGCAATTTTCATGCCGAGCAGTGTAATGTAAGAGACAATAAGATTAAAGTTTTTAAACAGTTTACATAGTGACAAACGAAAAAACAAACATTTAGATTGATCATCAATAAATATAATTGCCATAAAGCAGCGAAAAATATGAAACTTCTAATTATAAATATATTACCATACAACAGTCATACATATGTATATATAAGGATATATAAAAAACCGTTGTAATGGTTAGACTCGATTTAAAGACTGCATGCTGCTGGAAAGGTTAATTTCAGTGCTCGGCATGAAAATTGCCTCTGACACCATTCCAGCATATTCTTATGTAAAATGACCTCCTGAATCCGAATAGGACACCCATTTTGCCCTATCACCCACCGTTTTTTAGGAATGGACCCCTATTTTTATCATTTTTTGGTGATTTTATGGCTATAAATTTGATTTTTAGGAGGAGAGGAGGATTATTTTAACCGTTAAATATCTTCTGAGGGGCTACAGAGTTGGAAAAATTCTAAAACATGGACATTTACGTTGGGGGGGATTTGCTACTGAAATTATGCATTACATATCTTATATTTTTTTAATCTGTTATTAATTTTATTTTTTAAACTTTATATATTTTTTGTTTTTAGGTGTTAAATTAAATATTTTTCATTCTTCGAATCAAATTCATGGTCATAAAATTATCAAACAGGGAAAGAAATTGAGGGAGGGGGTGGTGTATCTAGAAAACGGTGGGTGACTGGGCAAAATGGAAGTCATATTCGGATTCAGGAGGTCATTTTACATAAAAAGCAATCAGATCGCATTTTTTTTTTTTTTTTTTTCAGAGCAGTGTTTTTCGTCGTATGCTATGAACAACTAAACTTTTGATTTACTTAACTTATTGTAATCCATGTGCTGGACATGCTTTATAACGTGAGAATTGTTTGTTTTTTTGGTTGATTATTTGATTTTTCGAACTCAGTTGTTTTTTCTACATTCTTCCTCTTATTTAAATTAAATTATTTTAATGTATGATCGGGAGCCCGCTGGAAATTTGTTATTATAGCCGCTAGCGAACGAAATCGTACATTCGAGGTCAACCGTGAAAAGGTCTCCCTTGAAGTTTTTTCACCATTCTGAGCTTTTCTTAATTCAAAAATACTGTTTTATAATAAGTGTTTAATTCATCATCGCTGGTTTATTCTCTCTTTGCTTGTTTGCTTCTTTTGTTTTGGTTTCATGTCCATTTACCGTAAAGGCAACATTATTTAAATTGCATCTAACTATCTAGGAATAATATTAAGGTAAATTTGAAGTTAAATTAAAATAAAAATTTTAAAAAAGTAAAATTAATTGTTTTAATAATCATTAAGTAAAATTAATTGTTTAAATAATTTACAAAATGTCTTCACAGGTACAGTCGGTAACAAAGTGTCAGAACACTAGCAAAAATTCCTATGTAAAAAAAGTACACTTGATACGGTTTTGTTAAATAAATCCTTGTCGAATCCTCTTCTTAGTCAGTCTAAGAACATTATTCATAAGAATTTATTTAACAAAACCGTATGAAGTGTACTTTTTTTACATAGGAATTTTTGCTAGTGTTCGGACACTTTTGTTACGAACTGTAAATTTAATTTGTAATTTTATCCTTATTGGTCTATGTAGTTTCAGTGGTCTAAAATCTTCTGTTTCTAGGCTTTTACTACGTTTACAATATATATATATATACATATATTATATGTATGTGTGTGTATGTATGAACAAAAAACTAAACATTTAACTATTATATTTTCTGCTTCTTCAAATGGAAATTTAATTATAAACCTTTATAGATTAATTACTTTTCATTGAAAAGGTAACTTTGTATTTGAATTGTATGTGCCCCTTTCTTTCTATGTCAGAAAAATGCGTATACAACCATCTTGTCTACATATATTCACACCATTTTTACATTCTTCCTTCTTTATGTTTATTAGTCATTTTTATTTTTATTTTTTGTGTCTGTCTTCCTTCTTCATCTAAGTAACTTTGCTCTAATTTTAAATCACTTCCTAACTTGCCTAAATTGACCGAGAAAAAAACTTCAGAAAAGATTTGAAATTGAAAGATTTTTAATATAGTAGTTTTGCACAGAAGATTGAATATTAAATAATAACGATAATATTACATTAAAAAAAGAAAAATTAAAAGCAACTAATAAACATGAAAGTATGAAACCATTTTGATTCTATAAATTCTAAAATGTTATCATGAAATATATATATATATATATTATAGACTTAACCAATGGCAATTTCTGAATTACATATTCTAACCTTTACAGAAAGCCTATATTACAGAAAGCCTATAAATAATGTATACATTATTTTGAAACAATAACATTATTTCGAAAAATATAAAATATCAACTTTCAATTGCATATTTATATTTTTAATAATAATAATAATAATAATAATAATAATAATAACAATAATGATAATAATAATAATGTATGTTTTAATAAAAGCTCTGTTAGTTTTAAACGTGTAAAATGTGAGCTTAAATTCACATACATTTACTTTTAGCTAATTTACATGAAGCAAAGAAATCTTACAAGGAAATATTCAAAAGGTGTCGTCTTCAAAAAATATTGATATATATATATATATATATATATATATATATATATATATATATAATTCTACTCTTTATAAAACACCAGAAAGTGAAAAAATTATCGGCTGAAATGAACTACAGCGATCACAAAAAATTATCCAAATTAAGCATATTTGGCGATTTTACACTGTTAGGCGATTGATTTTGAGTACTTGATGGAGAAGCAAAACGCGGTTCTGTCACAGAGTAAGTATAGGTAAGTCTGTGGGTTCTGTTCGCACACGGCAACCTCGAACTTATCGCCTAACAGCGCTAAATCGCCAAAAATGCTTAATTTTGATAATTTTTTGCGGTCGCTGTAATTCATTTCCGTCGATAATTTTTTCACTTCCTGGTGTTTTATGAAGAGTAGACAGACTCACATATTTTTTTCAATATTTTTTGAAGACGACACTTTTTGAATTTTTCCTTGGTAGACGTTTTAAAATATATAAATAAATAACAAAATGTCATTATTGAACTGTAATCTTGTGTGTGTGTGTGCGTGTTGGAACTAAAAATTAAATAAATAAATAAATAAAATTATGTATAAAAGTGTGTGTGTGTGTATGAATTTTATCAACATTTACATGTAGATAAACCATGTTTGAATTGCATATTTCAACGTCTAAGAAACGTACATGTCTGTCTTTTTTTTTTCTTTTTTTTTTTTTTTTTTTTTTTTTTTTGTGTGTGTGTGTGTGTAGATTTTAAAATTATAAATAACTAAATAAACATTGAAGTGTATTCATCATCTCCTTAGTACACACAATAGGTGTCCTTTGATTGCTTCAACTCCAGCAGTTGCATTACAAAGTCTGAAGTCTGAAAAATAGACAGATAAATTAATAAAGGAAAAAACAGTTCTTTTAAAAGGAAGCGGAAAGTTATAAAAGTTTATAAATGACGCATTTTTCAGTTGTAAATTATTTTATGTGCATTACATAGAACGCATACCACAGCGAGTATATTGAAAAACATACCTCGTGGTAACAATATTATTATATTGACAAATTCTGAACAGAAATTTACGGCCTTCTACATTTCGTCTTATCATATGATAACATAAAGAAAAAAGAATTACAGCATACTATAAGATTTTTCTAAAGAGTTAGGAATTTATTATACAAGAAACCAAAATGACAATTTTGAACAGGATATTTTGATATTTAATGCGGTTTACATTATACGAAATATTTTAACGATTCCGGTAATATAAAATGATTTTTTTTTTTTTTTTTAATTGCATATTTAGGTTTTCAGCAAAATTTGGGATTGCATGAAAAAAATGTGATCATTTCTAAACATGCAAGCGAAAAGTTTATTTTATGAAGCACTCTTCGACTTTGAATTTAATAAAATATTTTTTTTCAGTAAAAACTCAAATTTCCAGTTGGAAGAACAACTAGCACGCAAATTATAAAATGTTATCGCTGGGTTGGTCTGAATTTCATTAAAAAAAAATATATATATTTTATTTTTTCTTTATTCTCTAATTTTCAACCAAATTCAGCGATTTTTAGTTTATGAACTCATAATCACTATTTTTAGCCAATTTTAAAATTTTATCAAAACCGGTTAAAAATTTGCGATTTAAAGAAAATATATATATATATATTTATTTATTTATTTATTTATAATTAAAAAAGAAACATGACTTATTATTTAACATGAGTTGGAAGTTGGAAAATTCCCAGCTCGCAAGTTTTAAAATATCAGTGGAAATATATGGCCTAAACAAATCATTTTTTATTAACTTTTTTTTTAATCTATCAAACAGATTTTTATCATATATTTCCATGAAACATCCCGATTAAATCAGGGTCCACCAGCAGCAACGGTTCTACGCTCAAAGCTGGTAGATGGAAAGTGCCAGGTTCGATCCCAGATCGCGTTCATCAACCCAGCCGTTCGGAGTTTCCGTGGTTTTCTCCGACACTCGAGTAAATACGGGCTAGAACCCCTTAGAAAGACCCCCTACGGAGGGCAAGCCACCTATAGGCCAAGGACCCTAGCGTAGTCAGTCGTCCTTAAACCCTACAATCAACCAACCTGATGAAATCAGCGTTCTAAAAAAAGCATTTAAATTTGTGTATTCATTTGGGAGCTACAGACAGATACATACACGCAGAAACAGGCAGATAAACAAATGCTTTAAACTTATAATGCCCTTCTTCTTCTTCGTTTTTTTTTTTTTTTTTTTTGATCGGGGTTTAGACATTTTTACTTTCATTCGATTAAATAACCTCTGGATAACCATTTAATCAACTTATTTGCTAAAGTGTGTAACAAATTATTATATTGTTTAAAACGATCACATTAATTCAAACAACTTTAAAGAAAAGTTTTCAAATATAAAATTAGTTAGGGAGATTGAAGCAACATTTCTGTCTGTCAGCTTTTAAAAGTTTAGTTAGAAATTGAAATTCGTAAACCATGAATTAAACTAAAATCAAAACAATAGTTAGAAAGTATAGATAAGAACAAAAATACTCTGAAAAATTACTTCTGAATTTAAATTACTTCTAAGAAATGTCCACTTCAGTGAGAAAAATGTTGGTATATCAAAAATAATTAAACAAATGAAAAGATAGTCTTTGATTTGATTTGTGCGCATCTTCTTTATGCATATAATCATAATTTTAATTCCTTTGGAGTCCGCAGGATTCGAGACCATCAAAAATTTGATCGGACCAAACGAGCACGATCCGGTTGTTAACGGGACAAACAGTCATTGTTGAATTTCTCTGTTGAATATTTTGCTAAAAATATTAATAAATAAATAGATTTGTTTTGTGATTTATTATATAATACCGAATATTTTACAATCTAATTTGCTAAATAAGTATATAATGATAAATGTGTTATCAGAATAATATGCTGAAACTATCTCACTATCTTCTTAATAATAAAAGCCTAAATTTCTTGCAGATACCGTTAATGTTATAGTTACAATAATGTACAACCAACGTCAAATCTACAATAATGTATTGATATAAAGAAAATAAATTTTTATCCTTGGTTTGCAGGAATGAATAAAACAATGAAAAAATGGTTAATTTAGTTATAATAATAATAATAATAATAATAAGAATAATAATAAGAATAAAGGCCACAATTGTAACCATGTATTCAGAAAAATAAATTTTATCCGCAATTTGAAGCAAAATAAATCAGTCGAAAAAAAAAAAATTTAAAAGAAAAGGTATAATGCTATGAAAAACAGCAAGTTGGCGATTTGGCGGTTTTCTTTCGCGGCCCCCGCGCGAAGCCGCTGAATTATTTTCGAAACATTTAGCTAAATTTGAGGAGTATCTAAACAAATAGTTAAAATAATTTTAATAAATAATAAGTAATTTAATAATGTTAAAAAATAACAAAAACAATATAATGAAATTAATTTCTTCGAGCTTTTCAAACTTTAGAACCTCTTTTTTCTTTTTTTAATGAATGTTAAGATGTAAAAGGTAATTTCATTAATTTAAAATACCATGTTATCCGATATTATTTAAATTCCATTCATAGACAGACAGGAATAATGTAATGAATTTAAAAAAAAAAAAAAAAAAAAAAAAAAGTATCCATTTGGAAATACCGACCGCTAAGACCGATTAATAATCAAATATTTATTTCATTATTCGTTTTGGCTACCAATTTTCTGTACAAACACTTTTTCAAGAAACTGCATTAGAAATATCCCAACTACTCTAGGGTCCGCTCTGATTATCCGCATTTAACATGTATACTTTTATTTCATTAATTTAGGATATGTAAATGTGTTTCTGCTATTAAAAAAAAATGTTCATAACTATTTTACATTTTTCTTTAAAGTTGGTGTGGGGCTAGTAATATTTAAAAATCAAATATGATGTTGATAATAGTTACACTATTAATAAGTGCAAAAGCTTCAAATTGCAGGTATTGAGATTTAATAGAGGTCTATAATATCGGGAGAAAACATAGTGTGTGTGTGGGGGGGGGGGATGATTGTTTTAAATGGAAACTAAAAGTCATAGAAAAACAAATTAATAATACATAGTTTATTTGAAAATTATTTAATATATATTTTATTGTATGTACGCCACAGGCGTACGCATTGTCAAAAATAAATATACATAAAAGTGTTTGAAATCAAAGACAAAAATTGATAATAGGACTATCTTCATCATATCACAAGGTTGCGTATGATGATTAGAACACATCATACGTTTTACTGACGCTTTTAGTTTATCATACTAGAAATCAAGAAATCAGTTTTAATTGTGTTTTGAATTCTGATAATAATATTAAGAAGAAAAAGAAAAAGGATAAATTAATATTTTTGAAAATATAAAATTGTTGTTTTCAATTGTATATTTTGGCTTTCAGTAAATATTCGAATTCGTTGCAAATTATGAAAATTTCTAGGCATAAAATCAATTTATTTTTTTTTAGTATGAGAAGACGTACTATTTCTTTCAGATAGCGATTTTGCGTTGTCGCCATTTATTGTATTATACCTTAAATGAACGTACAAACATTTTTGTTTTGTTTAAAATATATGAAGCTGAAAGTTTGTCACTGTATCTATCCGGATTATTAGACTTTATCAAAAACGGATGTGCTTATTAACAAGGACAAAATTCAGCTAACGCCGTATTTTTGTTAGTTCAGTCGGATAACTGATTCAAAACATATTAAATAAAAACCCCATTTTAACTTTAAAACTATTTTTTAAAAATTTAATGCCAAAAATAAATAAATAAGTGAAAATATTTCTTTTAATGTAAAAAAAAAAAAAAAGTACAAATATCTATCTATCTATATATATATATATAGTCTAATAACACTGCTTGGCATGGAAATTGCCCCAACACCATTTTTGCAAATTCCTATATACAATGACCTCATGAATCTGAATACGACGGCCATTTTGCCCTATCACCCACCGTTTTTTGGGGGGACGCTCTCCTATTTTTACCACTTTTTCGTAAATTTATGGCTATAAATTTGATTTATAGAGGAGAAAAGAAATATTTTAACTGTTAAATATCTTCTGAGGGCCTAAAGAGGTGAGAAATTCTATAACATGAACTTTTGCAACAAGGGGAAGATTTAGAGGGGGGATTTGCCACTGAAATTATAAGTTACATTCATTATATTTTATTAATCAATTATTATTATAACTTATTATACATTTTATTTTATTTTTATTTTTAAGAGTTAAAATAATTATTTTCTATTCTCCAAATCAAATTCATGACCATAAAATTACCGAAGAGTGATAAAAATTGGGGAAGGGGGTGACATCCCGACAAAACGGTGGGTGATGGGGCAAAATAGGGGTCATATTCGGATTCAGGAGGCCATTTTACATAAGAATCAGCAGAAATGGTATCAGGGCTCGATTTTTTTTTTTTTTTTTTCTTTCAGCTTAGTGTAATTAAAATAAAATTGAGAAAAATCGTGCGAAAGAAACAAACCAGCTCCAGTATAAATCCCCTTTGCGAAATTCGAAATTTGACACCAAATTAGCTCGAATGTTTCTCGCCAAGATCTTTTCTTACGCAATTGCAATAGCCATTTTAATTCATCACCGAAATGGCAATAAAAATTTAAGCCTCTAAGGGGCTTCTACGCTAAAGCTATACCAAAGAAATTTTAAGAAATTAATATAGTAACCGATGCTTGGGAAGGAAATACAGCTACTGCATGCCTTTATATGGAAGAATAGATTAAAATAAGTCCTGTCGTGCTAAATTAAATTCTGTTTACAAAGAATATAAGCAGATTTTTTTTTTTTTCTTTCTTTTTTTTTTTTTTTTTTTTTTCAGTCAAGAAAAATGACTTTCAATAACCTACCCACTCGGCTGATTTGCCAAAAGTTCTGTACTGGCGAAAGCCATCACATTATTTTATGAAACTTTAAAGAGAAGTTTCCAAATATAGAACTCATACGGGAGAGTGAAATAGCACTTTTGACAGCGTAAAAGTTCAGTTGAAAATTAAATTTCGTAGAACTTCAATAAAACTTCAGTCAAGTCAAAGCAATTGTTTGGAAGTACGGATAAGAGTAAATATATTCTTAAAAAGTTATTTCCGAATTTAGCATAATTAGGTATATTAAAATGATAGATAGTTCCAAATATAGATACAAATGATTTTTTTTTTTTTTTTTTTTTTTTTTTTTTTTTCTAGATTATTATTTTGTATATTCGATAGCATGTAAATTAATTATTGAGAGAGGAAACTTACATTTTTATCTCTTCAAAAGATAGACAGCACTATTATTTGACACTCATGTATGAAGTAACATATTATTATCTTTTTATTTATTAATCAAAAATAACTTAAAAAAAAAAAACTGTTTTGGAAAAAAGTAAAAGAGTTTTTTAGTTTAGCATAATATTTCGTAGTTCTATCTTTATTAGTTTCGGAGATAGGATAGTCAGAAGATTCTTCACACAGACCAATTGCCAAATCTACTTTTTTGGACTCAGGAGACCTTAAAAGTGTAAATCATGTGAAAATTCGATATCGAATTTTTGGACCGAATACAATACTTCTATTACCTACGGTAGTCGGGTAGTGGAAGTAAAATATAATGGAGTTGGTAAATTAATAATAATAATAATAATAATAAGATTAATAATAACTTTATGGTATACATATTAGTTAATCTCTATATAAAATTCTTATGCATTATGTATGATACTAATTTACAATAAATTAAATAATATTCTTATATTATAACTCAATCTTCTTTGCTGGTTCAGTATTGCAATTCGTAAATATTTACCATATACACAATATACATTCTTCACTTATTCTATAGAGTATGGATTTAAGAACATTTTAAGGCAAGTTCTTTATAAATTCTTAATTAAGTTATATTACAGATTTTAAAATAACACTGAATATTTTGATACAATTTTTAATGTAATTAATTAAGAGTACTAATTTTATAATTAAAAAAAAAGAAAAACTTACGTTGTACATATCTTTATGCAATTTTTGTAAAAACTGAAAAAAAACTTGTTATTTATTTAAACAAACACATTTTTCTCCCTTGTACTAAAAACATTTTAAAGGTATAAACTTCTTAAGTACTTTGAAACTTAATTTTAATTTTTAATCTATTTAAATATAATTTAACTTTTTAATCTAATTTAATATCAATCTGCCTTTTAAATATTTATTCCATGTGTCATTATTATGTGTCAATTTGCTTTTTTTTTTCCTTTGCTTTTTTAATTAAAGATTTTTCTTTTATTAAGATATGTCTTTTATCATTTCTTTCTTTTTAATATTGAGAGGGAGTGAACAATATAATCGTTTTCCTCTCCTAAATCTATAAATTTGTTCCAACGTTAATAAAATATTTTCTCTTCAAATTGATGACTTATTACTTTCCGAACACTATAGTGAGGAAAGTATTGTAATCATGTCAAAAATCCGAATTCGAGATTTTGATGTTTCTATACGTTTTGAAGTCCCCTGAGTCCGTTTTCACTATTTTTACGATGATGTATGTATGTGTGTGTGTAAGTGTGTATGTGTCTATGTGTGTATGTCTGTGAGTGAACACGCTAGCGTCTAAACGCTTTGTTCGATTAACCTGAAAGTTGGTACGCATATTGTAAGTCACCATAGTACGAACCCTATAGATTTTGGTGAATCTAGCACTTATAGTCTTTTTACAGGGACACAAAGAAAAATTCTTTATCATTATGGCCTATGGGAGCAAAATCTTAAAAGTGCGATAGCATCTAAACGCCTTATTCAATTGAGCAAAAAATTTATACACATATTATAGGTCACAAATACTCAATCTGTATAGATTTTGGAGAATCTAGAACTTATAGTTTTTTTACAGAGACACAAAAAAAAAGTTCTTTACCATTATGCCTATGGGGCCAAATTTTTAAAAGTGTGATAGCGCCTAAACGCCTTATTAATCTGAGCAAAAAATTTGTACACATGTTATAGATCACAGTTGAACTAACTGTATAGACTTTGGTGAATCTAGCACTTATAGTTTTTTTACAGGGACACAAAGAGAAATTCTTTATCATTATGGCCTATGGGACTAAATTTTTAAAAGTACGATAGCATCTAAACGCCTTATTGAATTGAGCTGAAAATTTATATGAGTATTATAAATCACTGTTGCACTAACTATAAGCATTTTGGTGAATTTAGCATTTATAGGTTTTTACAGGGACACAACGAAAAATTCTTTATCATTATGATCTATGGGCTCAAAGTTCAGTAGCGTTAAATAAAACATCGTGTAATAGATGGAGAAAAATACTCAAACATTCTATTATGGTTTTCTCTCTTTTGTTTGTTTAACAACTCCTCTTTCTTTACTTTATCTACAAAACTGTTAATTACTCAATGTTCGGAAAGTCGAGTGGAGTCACTCCAGATTTTTTTTACTGCATTACAATAAAATAAAAATATTTTATTACTTACCGAACACTATAGTGAGGAAAGTATTGTAATCATGTCAAAAATCCGAATTTGAGATTTTGATGTTTCTATACGTTTCGAGGTCCCCTGAGTCCGTTTTCACTATTTTTACGGTGATGTATGCATGTGTGTGTGTATGCATGTGTGTATGTGTGTGTGTGTGTATGCGTGTGAGTGAATACGCTAGCGTCTAAACGCTTTGTTCGAATAGGCTGAAAGCTAGTACATATATTGTAAGTCACTATAGTACGAACTTTATTGATTTCGGTTAATCTAGCACTTATAGTTTTTTTACAGGGGCACCAGGAAAAATTCTTTATCATTATAGCCTATGGGGCCAAATTTTTAAAAGTGCGATAGCGTCTAAACGCCTTATTAATCTGAGCAAAAAATTTGTACACAGGTTATATGTCACAGTTGCACCAACTGTTTAGATTTTAGTGAATTTAGCACTAACAGTTTTTTTACAGGGACACAAAGAAAAATTCTTTATCATTATGGCCTATGGGACCAAATTTTTAAAAGTGCGATAAACGCCTTATTCAATTGAGCTGAAAATTTATATGAATATTATAAATCACTGTTGCACTAACTATAAGCAATTTGGTGAATATAGCATTTATGGGTTTTTACAGGGACACAACGAAAAGTTCTTTATCATTATGATCTATGGGCTCAAAGTTCAGTAGCGTTAAATAAAGCATCGTGCAGTATATGGAGAAAAATACTCAAACACTCTATTATTCTTTTCTCTCTTTTGTTTGTTTAACAACTCCTCTTTCTTTACTTTATCTACAAAACTGCTAATTACTCAATGTTCGGAAAGTCGAGTGGAGTCACTCCAGATTTTTTTTTTTTTTTTTTTTTCTAATGTCTGTTTAATCTTTATACTATCTTTTAACACTTAACAGATACTGAATGTTGTTTTCGTAGACATGTATTTCAATCAAATTTCCTTGTTCAACACTGAGAAAAGACTTATACCGCTTTCATCTAAAACAAATAACTGGTCAGTTTCTAATTCCGAAATTAGAAATATAGATTTCCGAGCTATGCGCATTAGGCACGCCAATAAACTGAATAGACGAAATGATCGAGAATTTATAGTCTACACATTTCTAGATGGTGAAACAATATTCTGAATCATTTCTATTGCGAGAAAGTCTCGCTTCATTTTCTAGAATTGGGTAATAAACCAAGATTATAGTTGCTGAAACTCGCCACTTGTATTCACATTTATTTGCAGAGATTTTTAAATAAGTTTGACCTCGATAATATAAGCAAACGCTCTAGAATTCTAATAGGGGTTTATAGAACTCGGTTTCAAAGGGGACTAGAATTTATAAGGATGACGTGGAACTATTTTTATTAGAGCCGCAATCTAGATTCTAGATGTCAGTTACAGAAGTTTTCCTTAGTGAACTATAACTTTTTCAGTCTAGAAATTTATGCAATTGCCGAATCTTAATTTTTGTTTTAATTGGCAACCCTGTCCAATTAAAAAAGAGATTATTAAAATTATTTCTACTCGAATAAAACGAAACAAACATTTTTATCCCTCTAGTCTCCAACTTATTAATTATATAAAAACTATTGTGTTGACTCACTCTTTTATTTAATGCTTTAATCCCCTGTTATACGAAGCTTTGGAAAGAACGTAATATAATAAAAGTTATAAAGCTTTCAAAATTCCTTGATATAATAAAAGTTACATAAGCGTATCATTTTATAAAAAATTAAATTTCAGAAATTTAACTTGTCAAGCTTTTTTTTTTTTCACAAATTTATTAATTTATTGAAATTCTCTTCTAGTTAATAAAAAGTCCTATAAGTATAAAAGTTCATTCCACTCTTTTTTTTTTTTTTTTTTTTTTTTTTTTTTTAACACGCTTTTATTTCTTTTATTATTAGCTTCACCTATATGTATGTTTGTATGTATGTTTGTAACCGCTCTGGGAGCAAACAAAAAATCTATATTGTAAAAAAAGTCTTTCCCTACGTGAACGCCGTGACGTTGAGGTATAGCTCCGCGCTACGAACCTAAAGGTTTAGCGTTCGATCATAGGGGAGATTTTTTAAAAATGGTTTTTGTTTAATTCTAAATTATTTTAATTAAAGATTTAAATGTATGTAAATATTACGGTGTGACACTCACACGATTTTCTCTTACCCTGCATTTTAATACTAAGATAGATATTTTGTGCTTTTTAGTTCACATTTCTATAAAAGCGTGTTCTTTAATTTTTTAAAACTATAATATTATTATTAACTTCGATTTTTGTTTGTTTGTTTGTTTGTTTGTTTGTCCAGTACAAATCTTGCAATTGATTTTTAACTAACTTCCCGACTAGCTAGATATTTGAAACTTTCAGGACAGCTCAGAACACGGTGACAATACATTTTTTTAATACTTTTAGTCAACTGTTTAAAGTCCCGCTGCCTTCAGCAGCGTTTATATGATTCGGCAGAAAATTTATTTAACTAACTTCAAGACTAGCTAGACATTTGAAACTTTCAGAATAGTTTAGAACACGGTGAAAATGCATTTTTTTAATACCTTTAGCCAACGGTCTCGGGTTCCTGCTGCCTTCGGCAGCGTTATCAGTACAAAGTTTGCAATCGATTTTTCACTAACTTTCCGACTAGCTAGACATTTGAAACTTTCAGGATAGCTCAAAACACGGTGTCAATACATTTTTCTTAATACCTTTAGTCAACTGTTTTAGGTCCCTACTGCCTTCGGCAGCGTTTATATGATTCGACAGAAAATTTATTTAACTAACTTCCCGACTAGCTAAGCATTTGAAACTTTCAGAATAGTTCTGAACACGGTCAAAATGCATTTTTTTAAATATTTTTAACCAACTGCTTCGGGTTCCTGCTGCCTACGACAGCGTTACCAGTACAAAGCTTGCAATCGATTTTTCACAACATTCCCGACTAGCTAGGCATTTGAAACTTTCAGGATATCTCAGAACACGGTGACAATACTTTTTCTTATACTTTTAGTCAACTGTTTCAGGTCCCTACTGCCATCGGCAGCGTTTATATGATTCAACAGAATATTTATTTAACTAACTTCCCGACTAGCTAGACATTTAAAGCTTTCGGAATAGTTCAGAATACGGTGAAAATGCATTTTAAAAATATTTTTAACCAATTGCTATATTTTGCTATATTAAAAATACTTATTGCTATATTAAAAATATTTTTAACCAATTGCTATATTAAAATATTTTTAACCCTGCTGCTTCGGCAGCGTTATCAGTCAGTACAAAGCTTGCAACCAATTTTTAACTAACTGCCCGGCTAGATAGCGATTTCAACAGAAAATTTAAAAACATTGTATATAAAAAGTTCTTTTTATCTTGTAATTATTAATACTCTCCTACATTGTTTCATAAATAGTAATGTATACTGAAAAAAAATACAGCAGAAATTTCTTTAAAAAGGTAAAATATTGAAACTTAGTGAACTCAGAAGACAAATATTTCATGAGTAAAAGAAGGGGAAGTTTGACTGAATAGAGAAAAAAATAAACCTACTCTACTCCTTTTAAAAACCATTTCACATCTAAACCATAACTGGAAAGCTTAGCGCAATCAAATCCATTTAACCTAGTTATATACAAGCAGTGACTACCACTTTTTGAATGGAGAATAAAACTAACCAATTGTTTGAATACTTTGAACCATGACAGAGTACAATAAAAAGGTCAAAACAGTTTATGATTGTTCTGAGAACAGTGTCTTTCCCTTTTTTCTTATATTACATTTATTGCCTGATTTCAATAAAATTTTCTTGCAATGAATTAAATAAAGAGAAAGCTTCTTGTGGTATTTCCGTACAGTAAAGAACAGGAAGGATAAAACACAGATATTAAACAAACAATGGAAATTAAAGATATAAGCAACAGCAACATCTTGAATTACTCATATATTTCATGAATATTTCAATGTGCTAGATTCTGCACATAAGTTTTGCTCAAGATTTCTTTAAGAGAATATAAATTGCTCAAATTACCTAAATGTATTTTTTTAATAACTACTAAACTATTTTTTTTATAACCAGTAATTTTGAAACGGTACAATTTGTTAGTTAGTTGCATGCTTTAAGTTTAAGTTCTTTTCGAATGTTTCACAAATATATGATATATGAAATATAAAAGTAAAAGTAAAAATCGAAAATTAATATGCTTTTACCAAAGCTATATAAAGACTAATTTCAGCATATTATTTGAAAGATCAATGGATACCTAGAGGCTGGATACCTGCGCCTTGGCTGGATACCTAGAGGTAAACAATACAAATATAAACCGTTTTGGAATGATGATCTAACTCTGTAAAAAAAAGAATCTGTTCAGGCCCGTACTAAGGCTGAAATTTTAAAAACCCTGAGGATGACAGAAACTGGAGAAAGTGTATTGCTGTCCTCCGTAGAGAAATTAATTTGGTAAAACGCAAGAGTTTTAATGCTTTTATAAATAATATAGATTACCATAAGGACGGCGTTAAAGTTTTAAATTCATGAATAAACTGAAACATGACACTCCCCTTCCTCCAAGGGTACCAATTGTTTTTAAAGGAAAGACTTTAACTTACAGGGGTGTTTGTGTTCAGGGTTTACCCCTGATTTCAAGGTTTTTGCTCTAACCCATCTGTATTTTCATATTTCCTATAAAGTTTTTTTTTTTTTTTTTTTTTTTTGCTTTCATTGGTTGTTTATTTGTTATCCAGGTGATATGTGAATGAAATGTAAAAGAATTGAGGGCTTCTGACCTAAATAATTTGAGTATTATTTGTTTTTTGGGGTTTTTTCTAATTTGAGGCTCTAATTTTCAGGGTTTTTACCTTTGAGTCACAATCACCCCCGAACTTATGACAGAGATATTTCTAATGCTTTCATAAATTATTATACTTCTAACCAACGACTAAGTCATGAACTCAAGTGTAAACAAAAACAGATGAGGAAATTAATTAAGAAATCTCATAGAATTACTGGTGCTGATCAAGAGATTTTTAATAAAGACTTTGGCCTTATGGAACTAGAAGAAGCTATAGATTTCCTGAAAGTAAAGAAAAGTCCAGGCCCTGGTAATATACATACAGAGTTTATTAAACATCTCGGATATAATGCCTCTTATTTATTTTTAATCAAGTTGGAGCTGTTATGTGCCCACCATGTGGAAAAAAACTATTATCATTCCTAGTTTGAAAAAAGATAAATCTGCAGATAATATTAAGAACTATCGCCCGATTGCATTGACTAGTGTTTTGTCAAAGATTATAGAAAAGATGATGGTTTCTAGACTAACTTGCTTTCTGGAGAGTAATGGTCTCCTGTCTAATAAACAGGCTGGGTTTAAACAATACCACTCTACAGTCCAACAAGTTTCGTATGTTAGCCAGGCTATTAAAGATTCTTTAGACAAACGTTTTTCTGTCTTGGCAGCTTTCATTGATTTTGAATCAGCTTATGAGAAGGTATGGCGACTAACTGGAAATTACAGAACCTGGGAATTAATGGCAGGATGTTTCTTTGAGTTAAGAATTTTCTGTCACAATGTTTTTCTGCTGTTAGATATGGCTGTGGCATTTCTTGTTTTAAACAGACTGAGACTGGCCTTCCTCAAGGAACGGTGATTAGTCCAATCCTTTTAAATATTTTTATTAATGATTTACCTAGTACTTTGACACCATAGGTGGACTCTGGAATTTTTGCTGATGATTTGGTTATCTGGAACAGTGCTTCAAAAACAAACCAAGCTGATCTGAATGAGATCCTAAACAGGGCTTTGAAAGAACTGGAATAGTGGTGCCTAGAAAATGATGGTAAACCAGAATAAGAGTACATGCCAGTTTTTCACTCTGAACTAACAGCCTTTTACCCGAATTTGACTTTTAGGAATGTAAACATCCAGTATAATGATTCAACTAATTATTTGGGCTGCATTTTCGATCCTTGTTTAATCTGGAAAAATCATGTAGAACATTTGAAAAATAAAGCCATGAGGAGGCTCTCTGTCTTAAAATGTCTAGCTGGTGCAAGATGGGGATGTGACAGAGAGAATTTAATAACTACTTATAAATTATATACTCAACCAATTATTGGTTATTGTAGTGAGATCTTGATCACGGCTCCAGATTATGTGACTCAGATCCTCGAAGTTTTCCAGAATCAGGTGTTACGCATAATTACTGGAGCGGTGAGAACTACTCCTGTACTTGCAATGCAACTTTTAACTGGTTTGGAACCTGTACATGATCTTATTAAAAGAAAAGTGATCCTATTATATCAAAAGCTTGTACGTTTACCCGATAACTCTTTTTGGAGGAATTATAATAAAAATGCTTCTAGAAAATCTTAAGACTCAAATTGGTTTCATTCAGATAGCTCAGAGAAAATCTGACTCTCTGAATTTGAATAGAGATTACCTAGTCTTGCCTGCCCCTGTTTGTCCATTAGACTTTTTGGAGGTAAATATAACCCTTGATCTTATCCAAAGAGTTGTTAAATATGAAATGAGTGATAAGCAATTAAAAACTTTTGCATTAGAGACTATAATAGAGGTTCGTTATCTGAAAATGATTGGCTGTGTGTCTACACGGACGGTTCTATGTTAGACAGGACTTGCGGTGCTGGAGCGGGTATTCATTGTGAACTTTTTAATTTTTACTCACTAGTAGGACCTTGTACTACTGCCTTCGATGGTGAAATCGAAGCTATTGCTGTGGCAATCCAGCAGTTGTCGATCCGCAAAAACTCCTTTGAAAGAGCGGTAGTGTTGCCAGATTCTAAAAGTGCGCTTCAGGCCCTACTGAACAAACAAAATAATTCCCAAAGAATTTTGGAATGTAAGTACTTACTTAAGGTACTGGCACACAGAATTTCATTCCAATAGATTCCAGCCTATTGTGGAATTTTGAGCAATGAAAAAGCTGATGCTCTGGCTAAAAAAGGATCTTTGATAGAGCAATGCATAAACCGTCCGCTCTCATTCCATTCGACTAAATTGTATGTCAACTGATCCATGGGAAAACTGTTAAACGGAATATGACTCAAGGTGCAGGTGACAAGAGGTGGAAGATTGTGGGAGATGAGAAAATAATTCCTGCTTTTCCAAGAAAGACTGCGGTGGCTCTTTTTAGAGGGTTAACTGGACATGATTGTTTACGGAGTTGGCGTATCCTGTTGAATTACTGTGATTAATTGTTGAATTACTGTTAGTAATTACTGTTAAATTGGCGTAACAGATTCCCCAGACTGTGTTTTGTGTGACTCTGATCAACCAATGACTTTTGAACATTTGAATTATTGTAATGTATTGTTTCAGTGTGAGAACATTGTTAAGAAGTATTGGAGAGTGAGCCCGTGAACTGATGGCTTAAGAGCGGACAATACCTAATCTCGCCGCCAGCCTTCGCCCATGTTATTCTATGGGAAAATTTGTTTACATAATTACTCACTACCTAATGAATATTTTTCAATTCTGTTTTCACATTTAGAAAATTCATAAGCGTTCAATTAGTACTTGTTTTCCAAAAATTGATTTTTTAAAATTTTAGTATTTCATTTTGCGATTAGAAAATGAGAAAAATGCATTTTGTGAAAAATCGCATTTTTGAACTCAAAATTAAAGTGTAAAAATTAAAAAAAAAATGAATTTTTCAAAAATGATCATTTAACGGTTATGAATTTTCTAACTGCGAAAAAAGAATTTAAAAATATTCATTAGGTAATGTGTAATTGTAGCAACAAATTTTCCCATAGAATAACATGGGCGAAGGCTGCCGGCGAGATTAGGTATTGTCCCCTCTTAAGCGCTAATGTTCGGCATTTTTAAAATAAAAAAAAAATATATTATTTGAAAAAGACTTACAAGATGTGATAAAAATCCATGAAGAATATTGTTATTTAAATGGCTGTAATAAAATATAAATAAAAATTATCACAATCTAAGCATTCATTAAGATGTTATAGATCAACAAATATCCCTCTTCCCAAGAAATAACATTAATTAATTAATTAATTTAATTTAATTAAAATCATTAGGCTATTTTTGTTTTCTAAGCAATAAATATAAAATTCTGCACTAAACAGAATTTAATTTAGTACAACAAGACTTATTTTAATCTAGTTTTCCATATAAAGTCACGCAGTTACTTTATTTTATTTTCTAGCATCAGTTACTATATTCATTCCTTAAAATTTCTTTGGTATAGCTACAGCACAGAAACCCCTTGGCGACTTTTAAATATTTTTAGTTATTTTTGGCGATGAATTAAAAATGGTTATTGCAACTGCATAATTAAAGATCTTGACGAGAAATATCCGAGCTATTTCGGTGCCAAATTCTTAATTTCGCCAACGGTTTTGAACTGAAGCTGTACAAAACCGTTGCCATATTCATAGGAATGACCCTTGAGTCAAAATATAGCAGAAAAATGGCTTGATAACAGACAGAATGACAGAATGGCAGGCAACTCGGGTGAATAAAAAACCATTCTAAAAACTGTCATCATTATTGTAGAAACTTTAACTTTCTTTTCAGTCATTTAAAAAAGTTAATTATATATATATATATATATATATATATTAATTACTTAATATCCTTCTAAAATCATAATAAATACTTGCAAGTTAACTTTTATTTATTTATTTTATTTTATTTTATTTTTTTCAACGTATGTAAATAATAACCATAATAATGAGTAATATATATCGTTCTATAGCTACTAAAGCTTCTCATTTCTTTAGCATGATACTTCTCAATTTTGTATTAATTATTTAAAAAAAAAAAAAAAAAAAAAAAATGTTTGCACGTTCATTTTTTGTTTTGACATTAAAAATAAATATATTTACTTGTTTTTTTTTTAATTTATTAATAGTTTTAAAATTACATTTTTTTTTTTTTTTTTTTTTTTTTTTAATCTTTTGAACCAATATCCGATTGAATTAAAAAACATTAGAAAGATTTTGTCCTGATATATAGATGTACCAATTTTCTATAAAATCTAATGATCCGGACTAAAAATTCGAAGAGATACACTGACAAATTTTCAAATTTATATACTATTTAGATAAAAACAAAAATGTTAGCACATTCATTCAAGGTGGAAACTGCAAACAGCAACAACAGAAAATCACTGTCTGAAAGGTACGACCTGTCGTACTAAAAACTAGTATGTTGTGGTTAACACAAAACTTTCTTTTATGTTTTCCTATACAAATTGTTTATTAAAATTATTATTTATTAGAATTATTTTTTTACGGTGAGTGTAGACGATATGTTTTAAATTATCACACATCTGTGGTTCAGCCATTCGTTTTAAAGGTATTGACGGCTTCTTTCGAAAGATACTCATATTGAAAATTTACAATCCAGGCGGTAAAAGGGTGGGAGTGATACTGCTATATACGCAAAATAAAATAAATATTGTTGACTATTTCTGTTATAAGTAGCATACATTTTTTTTTTTTTTTTTTTTTTCACATTAAAAAAAAAATCATATACATAATGAGATATATATATATATATATATATATAATGAGAAGTTAAAAATAATTCCATCATATATACTTATATGAAATTTTGTCCTATACTGCCATGTTAAAGATTATGAAAATATGGAATGACAGCGCCATCTCTTGAGCGATTGATCCCCAAATGTAATCAATACCAGTTTAAGTCAAATTTTTAACTAAATATGAATTTTGGTTGAATTTCGTTCATTGATTTGCGAGATGCAAAATTCACAAAATTTGTCATGCGCACACACACACACACAGACAGACATTTTCTAAAAACGGTCAAATAGTGGTCAGGACATCTCAAAACTTGTAAATCCATCGGTCACTAATCCGGTGCTTTCTTCTTATAGAAGAAAGCACCGGACTTTGGCTTTCTGAACACAGCTTTTTTTTGGCTTTCTTATAGAAGAAAGCCAAAAAAAAGCAATTTTATCAACCAACAGAAGGGTCAAATAACAACAAAATGATCTCTTAAATTTAAAAAGAAGTTTTTAAAAACATTCCTAAATATAGTGTTGGGTCTTGTTAAAAATGTAAACTGAACGTAAAAATGACCAAGCAAGAATAAAATAAATTGAAGAAAATGGAAAATCTATTTCAGAAGAAGGCGAAGGAATTCTATCTTAACGAAGAAAATTTTTAAATAAAATGAATATCCATACGAACAAAGCTTTAGACACACTTCCATAAGATATTTTTTCTAAAGAACCAACACAATAAATTTATCTCATATGAAGAAATACTTGTAAAATCACCAATTTGTATAAATAGTACATTAGGTAGTATATTACTTTGTAAAAAGTATAAATCTCAATACATACATATATATATATTTAGGGCTCGTGAAATACGGTCACCTGGACTATGTTTTCAACTTTAAAAAAACTAAACTTTTTTTTTTAAATAATTCCACTTTTTTTCTTTTGAAAAATCATTTTATATTGAACATACTCATCGAATAAACTAATAATGATTGAGTTTAATTCTTATCTATCTTATGTTAAACCTAATTAAACAATGTTCAGAAAAAGCTCTTGAGATAAGAACCTTTTACATTACATCTAGGGGAGGTGGGGGGGGGGGGAATTCAATAAACAGAAAATATTTCACTCATCTTATTATGGTTAAGGATGTTGTCATTAATGAAATATGGTTGAATTAAAGATAATGCATTTTTACTTCCATTACCCTACTACCGTAGGTAATGGAAGTATTGTATTCGGTCTGAAAATTCGATATCGGGTTTTCACCTGATTTACACGTTTTAAGGTCCCCTGAGTCCAAAAAAGTGTTTTTTGGCAATTGGTCAGTGTGTATGTATGTGTGTGTGTATGTATGTGGAGAATCTTCTGGCTATTATAGCTCAGAAACTAATAAAGATAGAGCTACGAAACTGTAGAATTCAAATACGTCTGGCGTACAGATGAAATTTCCAAATTTTGGTGAAAATTGAAAAACCGGAAGTGGGACATCGGAAACCGGAAATTGGACCGTAAGTCCGTATCTCAAAAACGGCTCTAACGATTTTCTTCAAACTTGCTATATAAACACTCTATTAGATGTCCTTTCGAATGATATAGTTGGTTAGTTCAAGAAAATTGATAGGCGTCCTGTATAAATAGCTCAATTTCAGGCCTCCCAAGGGCGTTCCTTTAAAAACGGTTGTACGGATTTTTTTCAAACTCGCCATTTTAACTCAATTTTAAATATGCTTTTGTATGTAATTATTGTTTTCCTGTCAATAATTGAGTTTAACCGGAAATGGGACATCGGAAACCGGAAGTGGGACCGTAAGTCCGTATCTCAAAAACGGCTCTAACGATTTTCTTCAAATTTGCTATATAAACACTCTATCAGATATCCTTTCGAATGATATAGTTGGTTAGTTCATGAAAATTGATAGGCGTCCTGTATAAATAGCTCAATTTCAGGCCTCGCAAAGGCGTTCCTTTAACAACGGTTGTACGGATTTTTTTCAAACTCGCCATTTTAACTCACTTTTAAATATGCTTTTGTATGTAATTATTGTTTTCCGGTCAATAATTGATTTTTTGTGAAAGTTAGTATCTCAAAAACGGCTCTAACGATTTTCTTTTTTGGTCACTTTTATGTTTTCTGATCACATTATCTCTCAAAAATGCATATAATACATGTAATAGCGGGTAATGGAAGTCGTGTGGTTGTTTCACACCAGATTTTTTAACGTAACTAAATGTTGAAAGATTTTTGATATTTAATATGCAAAAGATATATTAATTGTTTTTCTCATAACCTCCTAAAAAAAAAAAAAAGGTTGAGTTATATATTGGAACCATTTTTCCCTTTGCCACAGTAGCTTCCAAAAAAAAAAAAAATAAATAAAAAAATAAAGTAAAATAAATTTTTACTTAAAAAAAAGAAAAGAATACTATTTTATTTAATCGGGTTGGTTCTCGGGTTGTTTGATGAAAATATGATTGACAGATTTTTCAAAATCAATTGTTATTTATTTATTTTCAAGCCACTTTTCATGGATATTTTAAAATTTGCTTACTGGAAATGTATCATTTTCTAAATCATGTTAGATATAAGATCTAAGAATTGACAATTTTCCAATTTTAAATCATGTTAGATTGTAAATGACATGGTCTTTTCTGATTGGAAAAAAAAAAAAAAATATATATATATATATATATATATATATATCGCTTATTTTAAACCAATTTTGAGAAAAGTTAAAATTGTCAATAAATAGTGATTATGAAGTTACAATAAAAAAAATATCTAAATCAGAGAGAGATTTTACAGAATTTTTAAAAAATTTACTTAAAATGTATTATTATTATTATTATTATTTCCTCATGTCTCATTGCCCTGATATTTTAAAATTTGCGAAAATTAATCTTTCAAATTCCAATTCATGTTAGATATAAAATCTATGAACTGACAATCTTCCAATTTTTAAATCATGTTAAATTACAAATCACGTTTTTTTTTTTTTTTTTTTTTTAGGACTGAGGGCCTATTAGTCTCAATCTGGGATTTTTGCGTTGTCGATTTCGATAGTTGGACATTTGTCGAAATCTAAAATTTATCGAAAATATAATTGAATAATTTGAAAGGGATGTTATAATTTGAAAAGAGAAAAAAAAACAACTAATAGTCCTCCGTCCTAAACTAAATTCTGCTTTTGCCAGAAATTCATCAAAATCTTTTTTTTTAATTATTATTATTGAAAGAAAAAGAAAAGAAAATTAATAATAATCAGTATCGTTACAAGCGATATCGAAAAAGTTTTTTTAATAATTTTGAATTAGGAAATAAAAAGTGCGCGTGAAATAATATGAAATAAAAAGAAGTAAAAAAATGAATTTAATGATTTAATGTTTTTGTTTTTCGGGGGCTGCTCATGCATATAAAAAATGCGTATTAAAACGAGTCGAAGAAGGAAGCGAAATAAGTATTGAGTTATATTACGATAAATACGATATATAATAGGATACGATATATTAGACCTATCGTCCAGGATTAGTAGGCATTTTCGTTGAAAGAAATAGTTTGTTCGTTCGGTGCAACTTGCACATTAGTTCCGTGAGGTACAACTTTCACATTAGTCCCTTGAGGTACAACTTTCCCTTTAGTCCCGTCAGGTACAACTTGCACATTAGTCCCCTTTAAATATAGTGACCAGCGAAGCTGGCAAAGCATTCGTTGATTTTTATAAAAATAAATTCAATATTTTATTTTTTATTTTTTAATTAGAAAATTTTTAAAAACGCTTTTTGGAAAAAAATAAAAAAATAAATAAAAATCGAATTTTTAATCATTTTTGAGAACAATTAAAAATCATCCATAAATAATAATTATGAGGTAACATTTAAAAAATCTCGTGATTTTATAGAATTTTTAAAAATTACTTAAAATGTGTTTTATTATTATTATTATTATAATTTATTTATATCATTTTGTGTTGCGATTTTAAAATTTAGAGATTTAATCTTTTAACTTCTTACTCATGCTAGATGATGAGTCATATATTTTATTATTATTATTATTATTATTATATTAAAATACCTTTTGTAAAAAAAAATACAATTTTTTAAACCGACTTTATCGAAATAAAAACTGGCTAAAAATAGTAGCTATGAGTTTAGTGAAAAAATCACTATATTTGGTTGAAAATTGGAGATTAAAATGTATATATATTTATTCATTGCACTGCCATTCCTGCGTTGAAATTTTATAATTTGTAAGCTAATGTTTGTTCTTCCAAAGAAAAGTGCATGTTTAACAGAAAAATAATATTTAATTAAACTTAAAGTCGTCTTTTTTCCCTTTATATATACATATATACAGCTAACTTTGCAGTCGTTTTCTTTCACTATTCAAGTTCGAATTAATTATTATCAGCCTCCCTCTCCCCCCCCCCCTCCCGATTGCTGAATTAAAAAAAAAAAAAAGCTTCAATATATGCATTATTATTATTACTATTATTATTTTTACAAATCTGCATACATTTCGAATTCAAATATCTTGTTCATTTTTATAGCAATTATTGTTCAAACATAGATTAGATCATAGGAATACATAATCAGAAAAAAATAATTTTAGATTCAATTTATAGTCCTGCTATGTTTACTTTACCCGTGGAAATCGCGGGGTAAGCGATGAAAGGGTTAAAAGGTTTTAAAATGTAATTAAGAATCTTCTCTAGAACACTATATTAAGTTAGTGCTAAATATGAATAAAAAAGGGGGTGTTAAATTATATATATTTTTTTAATGTACTAAAATGTATTATATAGTAATATATTATAACTATGTTTTAAGCAAATATAAATGCATTGTCTGCATTCAAAGATGAATGGTTTCCACATAAACAATGTCACTCTTGAAAAGAAAAAAAGAAAGAAAGAAAAGAAAAGAAAAATCCCCCCCCCCCCCCCCCAATGAACAATATGTTTCCGCATAAAAAATAATATAAGAACATCATTATTTTAAAAAAAGAAAAAAATGGAAAAGGAAAGAACAATGAACGGAAAAAAAAAATGGATTAATATCAATCGATATAATACAAAACGTTGCTATTTTACATGGAATATGAAATAATGAAATTGTAATAAAATATTTTTATTTTGCATTTGCATAACTTAATATTTTCGTGCATTTTATAAAAATGATAATGCTGTAATAAAATTCATTTAAAAACTCATAAATGAAGTTTTTTATTTTATTTTTTTTTTTCCTATAAACATTTCAAAATTAAGATTTTTGATACTTTTCATTTTTCTTTATGAAGATCTTATAAATAAAGGGCGCTCTGATGCTTAAGCCAAAGAAGGTAGACAAGAATCCATTTAATTTCTTTGCTTAGTTCGTCACTTGATCATAGAGCAGAAAAACTTGGCAGAGGGGTAGCTTGGACTTAGCAGAGGGGCCTCTCATCGAAATTTTTTCGATTTTCGAATTTCGAAATTTTAATTATTATTTGATTTAATTTAATTTTCGATTTTATTCATTGATTCTCCTGATCAATAAAAAAAAAAAAAAAAAAAAGTTTTCATTTTAATCGTATGTATCCCTTAGCAACAGTATCTTTTGATTGAGAATTTCTTTTTCTCAATCTTTAAATATAATTTGCTAAGCGTTGCAATCCCTAGAACTTATTATTATTATCAATATATTTCAGTTCAATTGTTGCTCTTTCAAAACAACTGTTTATGTGGAGATAAAAAATAAAATTAAAAAAAGGAACCCCTTGAAAAAAAGTAGGTATCTGAAGTAAGGTTCTGGAAGTTCCCAGTGAATTTCTTTTTTTTTTTTTCTTTTTTTCTTTCTTTTTCTTTCTTTCTTTTTTTTTTTTTTTTTTTAGTTTTTAGTTAAAAAGTTATATAAAAATATAGTTTATTTATCTATTTATTTATCGTGACCAGCGAAGAGGACAAATACTGCTAGCTAGGTAGCATATGATAAAAGAGAAAAAAAAAAATGGCAAATTAATTTAAATAAGGTTTCATTTTATTTATTTATTTTGATAAAATTAAACATTATTCAGTCAAAGCTCTTCAAATAAAATTCTTTTTTGTTACATCATGAAAAAAACTAATAAAGTGTACTTAAATTTTTCTCTCATCTTATTATGGTTTAGGAATGTCGTCATAATTAAACATGATTCAGTTAAAAATAATATGAGCATTTTTTCCCCTTTCATTATTCAACATAAAATTGATTATTGTTGAGAGGTTTAAAAATCGAATTCATGAACCTCTCTCAAACACTCAATTTAATTGGTTATTTACTGTAGAAAAGAAATGAAGAGGCTTAAATCGTTTTTTGTATGAAAAATACAGCTGAAATATATTCTATATTCATATATTATAATTCTGTTTTTAACAAACAGAAATTCTATTTTTAAAACACTGTTATCAGGCAGGATGAAAAAAAAAAAAATTAAAATGCTGTTTTTACGGTTGACCAGTTGAAAAACAATCGTTTCAAATAAAACAAAATTATTATTTTTTTTTTTTTACTATCATTCTGTTTCTTCTTCTTCTTCTTCTTTTTTTTTTTTTTTCAATTATATTTGCCATTCATTTTATTTTATAAAATACTTGAGATATTTGCTTTTCTCAAAAAAAAAAAAAAAAAAAAAAAAAGGGGGGAAGAAAAGAAAAGAAAAAAGAAAAAGAAAGAATTTAATGAAACAAAATGGCACAGTATGCATCATGCTGTGGCGTTAATAAAGCAGAAATGCGTAGAATTTTTCAGTTCAACAATAGCTGCATACTAAAATAAAGTTTTTTTTTTTTTTTTTTTTTTAAGAGAAAAATATTTTATTTTATTTTATTTTCAGAGATGCAGTTTTTTTATTATTATTATTATTATTTTTTTTTTTTTTTACTCTCTAAAATACACTCCTTCTCATATTTATAAGGACACTTTATATTTTGAAATAACTAATGTAAAAATAATTGTGAACAAGATTATACTAAGTGCACTTAATATATCTAGTATTCAAAAAACCAAAATTGCTGTATTTTTTTTAATATGAAGCAAAATTAATAAAAAATAATGCAAAATGTGTTTTTCACCACGTTTTTAGATATTCATAATTATAGGGACAATCCAGATTTTTTTGTTTTATTTAACTTACTAGCGGATAAATTACAGTTGGCATGCGAATTTGTTAACTACTGGGCTAGAGTAATTCATATATAAGCCTTCAAATTTTCTTGGACGGACATTACTGATAATTCTTCGAAAACTAGTATGTTGTGGCCACCACGAGACTTTCTTCTATATTTTCCTATACAAATTCACTCAGTAACAATAATAATAATAAAAAAAAAAAAAAAAAAAAAAAAAAAAGTGGGACTTTGACAAAATTTTGGGTAAAATGTGAAAATTATTCTAAGTTTGTCAAAACACGGAAACCGTGGGACTTGACAAAATTGGGGAGAAAATGCAAAAATTTGTTTAAGTTTGTCAGAACACGGAAACCGTGGGAGTTTGATAGAATTAAGGGGAGAGAAAAAAAAAAAAAAAAAAAGTGGGACTTTGACAAAATTTTGGGTAAAATGTGAAAATTTGTTAAAGTTTGTCAAGACACGGAAACCGTGGGAGTTTGATAAAATTAAGGGGGGAGAAAAAAAAAAAAGATTTTTTTTCTAAGTTTTTTTTCGTAAAAAGTAAAAAATATCGATAACTTTGTTTTAAATTATCACAGATTTATAGTTCAACCATTCGTTTTAAAGGTACTGACGAGACCTTTACAAAGATACCCATCTTGAAAATTTTTGCCCTATATCACCCTGTTAAAAATTTAGAAAAAGCGGGATGGCAATGCAACCTGTAAGACGATTTTTACCAAAAGTTGATAGGCACTAATTTATGTCAAGGTGCAACTACATACCAATTTGTATGAAATTCTGTGCAGTAGTTCCAGAGATACAGTTGCCACAAAATTTTGTCACACACACACACACAGACAGACAGACAGACATTTTCTAAAAATGGTAAAATCGTGTTCTACAGCTTTCAAAACGTGTAAATCCATCAAAAACCCGAAATCGAAAATTTTTACGAATCCAATACTTTCTTCTATTGAAGATAGAAAAAAGTAAAAAGAACGTTCAAGTAGTGAAGTATGATAAATGTGTTTTTTAAGTGGAAGGGTATTTTCAATACGCCGAATTTCTACTGAAATTCGAAGGTCTAAAATTGCTGAAGGAAATGTGATCAAACGTTGAACTGCTGGTTCGATAGGAGAGAGATCTGATGCAAAATCAGAGTTGTTTTACAGAGATCGAAGAGAAGACTCATAATTCCTCTTACTGTTCTAATCATAATGACTGCTGCTGAATTTGCTCGTAATTTTTAAAGAAAGGTTAGGGTCCACATTTATGCATGTTTAAACAATTAATAATATGTTAAAATGAATAAAAAACCTGTAATAATCAATCAGCATTTAATGGGGGAAAGAACGTCTGTGTTAAAGTTGAATAAAAACAATATTTAATGGTAAAATGTTGCATTTTCGGATGAAAAACATTTTATTCTTGATTAACCAAATGGTTTTAACAGTTACTGGCACGATCTGAAGATAGCGAAAGACAGAGCAGATTTTTTTAAAGGCAGATATGAATAGGGCATTTTAAAGGTGGATTCATGTTGCTCTGGGGAGCTGCTTCTACTGAAGGCAGAATGAATTTAGTAATTTTTTCTATTATTATGAACATCAAGAGAATATCCGCAAATTTTAAACGTGGAATTATCCGATTTTTGTTAGATTTTGGGGGTAATAATATTTTTTTCAACAAGACTTACATTTTTGCTCTACTTTTAGAGCAATAGGAAATAGTTTGAAGAAAGAAACTTCTGTATTATTGCCTTTCCCGTGGCTTAAAAGTTGAAAAAACTTTAACTTATGATATTAGGAAAGTGGCATGCAAGTGGAAAGCAATTTTAAATAGTTTAAATGTATTAAGAATATCATATATGCTATACGAAATGGTACTTAAACTGAATTAAAAAAAAAAAAAAAAAATGTATATATATATATATATACCAGAGAGAATGTCTGATTTTTTAACCCTAAAAAGAGACCCCATAAAACATTAATTTAAAGAATAACTGAAAAAAATTGCTAAAATTCGAGCTGTCCTTATAATTGTGAACACCTGACAAATTATATTTTTACCATATTTAAAGTTTTTTAAGATAGAAAAACGGTAAAACATTTTAAATATAGTCTATTAATGAAAGCCAAATTAATTAAAAATATATTTGTTTAAATAATAGTGTTCAGTGTTTAGTTAATATAGAAAAACGGGTGTCCTTATAATTATGAGAAGGAGTGTAGTGACCATGAACTTAAACTAGTTGGCACAGGTGGACTCTGTTCAGTTCCCCATCATATTTATGTTCTCAGAAATTTCTAGTGCGAGACATATTACTAGTGGATCTGCAGATCAGGAGCCTCAACGTCCTATTTGCATCAGACATTATTCAATAGGTCATTTTTATTTATTCCTTATTATATAATAGTATATATTGATTCGATCGACTTATTACCAAAATCAAATACATTCCTGAGGGGGGCGGCAGCCCCCCTCAACCCCCCGTTGTATCTCTCTTTGTATACCTATTTGTACATGATATAAAGTGTTACGAAATTGTAAATAATTGCATTTATTTTTGTATAAATTCTTTCAAAGAGGTTTAGTAAGTTGATAAAATGCTAATTTTGTGCCTTTATAGTCGTTTTAGCGTTAAAATAGCCAAATTTTCCTTTAAAAACGCATTAAAAAGCTCCTATAAGGGAAGAAATAAATTTGGCGCCAAATTTGGCGACTATTTCCCTCCTTGGCGATTTTTTTTGGCGATCTTGGCTAGAAAATCCTTATTAGGGATATACCAAATATGGAAGCTCTAATCTCATTGGCTGATGTGATACGAGAATTTTCCAGAACAGTCTGTTTTCGATAGAAAAGTATAAAAGGAGCATTATTTTCGCCAAGGCGGTCAGTCTCAGATCTATATCAGTTTCGTCAAATGCTTGCTCAATGGGCTCATGAATATGTGTACCAAATTGCAAGTCAATAGCGTTATTTTGGGGACCGATATCGCGGTACATACAAATTCTTCCCATAGGCCGTAATGGTAAAAAAAACTTTGGCGTGTCCCTGTACACGAACTTACAAACGGAATGCACACCGAAAACTATACAGCTAATTTCGTGGGCATCATGAACATGTGTACAAAATTTCAAGTCAATAGCGTGTTTTTTGCGGCCGCTATCGCATGACAGACAGACAGACAGACGGAATCCAAAATCCTTTTGAGTCCCAACAGAGGGGCTCCATTCACATTTCGGCAAAAATTGGAAGTCAATAGCTTGATTTTTGCGGTGGCTATCGCGGTACATACAGATTCTTCCCATAGGCCGTAATCATAAAAAATCTTTGGCGTGTCCCTGTACACGAACTACAAATGGAATACACACCTAAAACTATACAGCTGATTCCGTTGGGCTCATGAACACGTGTACCAAATTGCAAGTCAATAGCGTGATTTTTGTGGCCGATATCGCGGTACATACAAATTCCTCCCATAGGCCATAATGATAAGAAAAACTTTGGCGTGTCCCTGTACACAAATTACAAATGGAATACACACCCAAAACTATACAGCAGATTTCGCGGGGCACATGAACACGTGTACCAAATTGCAAGTCAATAGCGTGATTTTTGTTGCCGCTATCGTGATGCATATAAATTTCTCCCATAGGCCGTAATGAAAAGAAAAACTTTGGCGTGTCCCTGTATACGAACTACAAATGAAATACATACAAAAACTATACAGCTAATTTCGTGGGGCTCGTGAACATGTGTACCAAATTTCAAGTAAATAGCGCTTTTTTGGCGGCCGCTATCGCGCGACAGACAGACAGACAGACAGACACAGCCCAAAACCGTTTTGAGTCTCAACAGACGGCCTCCACTGACGTTTCGGCAATAATGTTAAAAGAAATCAATTTGACCAAAGCTTCATACAGTGACAGAATGAAATCCCCGCTTAATAGGCTATCCACCGTTCACTTCGATATATTTATCTTATTCTAATCTATTAATTTATTTTATCGGGGTCAATTCCGTTGTTTAGTTTTCATGCTACTATTTCCAATGCAATAATCCTCAAATTCATATTTATATGAAAAATTTACAATTTCGCTATGTTGATAAAATCGTAAATTACGAATAATTTACGAAATTTTCCTATTAGAATATTTGTATTCAATCATGTTCAAACAAATATCATAAACGTAATTTTGAAGTAGTCTAACGTATTTAGGATCCTCAAAATGGAAGTTTATGCTCAATTTTGCTTTATTCTGACATGTTAAATAAATCGTAAATTCCAAATAACTTACGAATTTTTTAAATTGGAAAAATCATAGTCTATGATATTCATGCCAGTATCCTAAATATTATTTCGAAAGTGGTTTGACATCTTTACGATGAAAATATCCCTCAAGATTGACGTTTATGTGAAATTTTGCTCTATTCAGCCATGTTAAGAAATTCGTAAATTTCCAATAACTCACGAAATCTTTATATTGGAAAATTCATAGTCATTAATATTCCTGCCAGTGTCCTAAATAATGTTTCAAAAGTAGTCTGACATCTTTACGATGAAAATATCTCTCAAAATTGAAGTTTATGTGAAATTTTCCCTTATACTGCCATGTTAAGAAATCCGTAAATTTCCAGTAACTTGCGAAATTTTCAAAGTAGCATATTTATAGTTACTGATATTCATTCCGGCATCAAAACTGATATTTTAAAACTGGTCTGACATTTTTACAGTAAAAAGTTTTCATTTAATGCACGTTTAAGTGATTTTTTGTCCTATTCTCCCATGTTAAGAAAATCGTAAATTTCGAATAACTTACGAAGTTTTTAAAATCGAATGTTGCAAATGAATAGGGTTCTTGCCAGTGTCGAAAGTAATATTTTAAAACTGATCTGACCTCTCTGCGACAATTTGTTCTTGAGATATCGTGTACACAGACTAACAAACTAACGGACTGACCCACTAACAGACTAACACACTAACAGACTAACAGACTAACAGACTAACAGACACCCTACAGACAGACACCATAGAAATTTTGTCATTTTCGGATTCCTCACACCTGAAAACGTGTAGAAAAGTCAAAAAACCGAGGTCGAAAATTTTCACGATTACCTAAGTTCCCCATACCTATAGTATGATGGGGAACTAAAAAGAAGAAGAAGACAAACTGTTTGTATTAAAAAAAGCAATAAACTTTTTTTTTTTCCTTAGAGAGACAGAGAATTCAAAATTAACATTTAAACTGAATTATTTTCATAAAAATAAACTTTTAAACTTAACATCTCACGAATTGAACACATTTTTACTGATTTATTCTGGATGTATTGGATGTTGTACTCTGATGCAAAATTTTTATATTACGTTTATATTTTTTCATGTTTCATGCAAGCAAGATCGCAGTAGCCTGGTCAGTAGAGCACTGAACTCATAACTGGTAGGTTGCGGGTTCGATATTCGAACCGTCCGAAGGCTGTCGTGTACTTTAATGATGGCTGGTGCACGTAAAATCCGCGTGGCCGAAATGTCCTTGATGTTCCCATTTAAAATGATACCGCTGGGGACTCATCCTGTTCATGAAGGATCAAGTTTGTGATGGCATATTTCCAGACTGCTTTCGGGGATAAGTCCCAGACCATCGCAAATTTCCCAAAGCCTAGCACTAGTAAGACGTGAAATCCACTCTATCTTTCATACAAGCATATAAAGTAATCTAACAGTTATTTTATGCTCTATGCACTCTTTTGTTTCGAACAGTACTACAAAAAAAAATTCAAGTCAGATTACGGGCAACGCCCGGCAGCAAAGATTCCAGGCAAAGCCCGTAAAAAAAAAAAAAAAAAAAAAAAAAAAACATTTGGACCATAAATGATGTGTTTCCCCCGCAATTTTACGTTGTGACAAATATACAACTTTTAATTAAACTCTTTTAATTAAATTAGAAAAACAATAGCTCTTTTATAGCTATCGCTATTTATATGAATGTATAATTAAACTCTTTCAATCAATAAAACTGCAATTGTATTTTCAGTTTCAAACATGAAATGATTCTTATATGACGTCACTGAAAAGCTAACACTTTACATTTGAAGGAATTTGACCGTAAAAAATAAAAATACAGTTAGATGATAGATTTGAGCAAATTACGTAGATTAAGGGGACTCTCTACTTATCGTCTCCAAAAGCTGCAGTCACTGTTATTCTATGGAATTTCGCCCCTTTATAACTCATTAACGAATGAATATTTTAGTTCCCCATCATACTATAGGTACGGGGAACTTAGGTAATCCTGAAAATTTTCGACCTCGGTTTTTTGACTTTTTTACACGTTTTCAGGTGTGAGGAATCCGAAAATGACAAAATTTATATGGTGTCTGTCTGTAGGGTGTCTGTTAGTCGGTTAGTCCGTTAGCCTGTGTACACGATATCTCAAGAACAAATTGTCGCAGAAAGGATAGATCAGTTTTAAAATATTACTTTCGACACTGGCAAGAACCCTATTTATTTGCAACATTCGAATTTAAAAACTTCGTAAGTTATTAGAAATTTACGATTTTCTTAACATGGGAGAATAGGACAAAAATTCACTTAAACGTGCATTAAATGGAAACTTTTTACTGTAAAAATGTCAGACCAGTTTTAAAATATCAGTTTTGATGCCGGGAGGAACATCAGTAACTATAAATATGCTACTTTGAAAATTTCGCAAGTTATTGGAAATTTACGAATTTCTTAACATGGCAGTATAGGGCAAAATTTCACATAAACGTCAATTTTGAGAGATATTTTCATCGTAAAGATGTCAGACTACTTTTGAAATATTATTTAGGACGCTGGTATGAATATTAATGACTATGAATTTTCCAATATAAAAATTTCGTAAGTTATTGGAAATTTACGAATTTCTTAACATGGCAGCATAGAGCAAAATTTCACATTAACGTCAATCTTGAGGGATATTTTCATCGTAAAGATTTCAAACCACTTTCGAAATATTATTTAGGATACTGGCATGAATATCATAGACTATGATTTTTCCAATTTAAAAAAATTCGTAAGTTATTTGGAATTTACGATTTACTTAACATGCCAGAATAAGGTAAAATTGAGCATAAACTTTTATTTTGAGGCTCATAAATACATTAGACAACTTCAAAATTACATTTATGATATTTGTTTGAACATGATTGAATACAAATATTCTAATAGGAAAATTTCGTAAATTATTCGTAATTTACGATTTTACCAACATAGCGAAATTGTAAATTTTTCATATAAATATGAATTTTGAGGATTATTGCATTGGAAATTGTAGCGTGAAAACTAAACAACGGAATTGACCCTGATAAAATAAATTAATAGATTAGAATAAGATAAATATATCGAAGTGAACGGTGGATAGCCTATTAGGCGGGGTTTTCATTCTGTCACTGTATCAAGCTTTTCTCAAATTCATTTCTTTTAACATGATTATATCTCTCAAACTAGAAATTTATGAGAACATAAATATGATGGGGAACTGAGCAGAGTCCACCTATGCCAACTAGTTTAAATTCCGTTTTCACATTCAGAAAATTCACAATTGTTAAACAATTTATCGCTTTCTAAAAATAGCTTTTCTTAATTTTTATGATTTCATTTTTAAGCTTAAAAATGCAAAATTTCACATTGTGAAAATTCGTGTTTTAGAACCTAAAAATAAAATATCAAAAAAAAAAATCAATTTTTGGAAAGCGATAAATTGTTTAACAATTGTGAATTTTCTGAATGTGAAAACGGAACTTAAAAGTATACATTCATTAAGGAGTTTTAAAGGGACAAAATTCTCCATAGAATAACATTGGCTTTGGTTTTCGGGGACGATAAGTAGAGAATCCTCTTAATGGTTTTTGCCGGTAAAAAAAAAAAAATGCCAGTATTCCAAAATTATACTTCTTCTTTCATGACATCAATTTATGATCTTTCAGCGGTTTTTTTTTTTTTTTTTTTTTTTTTAGCTAAAAGGTCATTTCCCGTACGGTCAAGTCCAGTGATTTTACAATTTTTTTTTTACAGTGAGTTTCGTCTCCTGGCTATAAAATAAAATAAAAATACCTAAATTTTTTTAATCATTCTATTTTATAAATTAGCTTTTATAGATTTCTTCCAGGAAGATGTGATTTGCACGCGTATATAAACTAGTTGGCATAGGTGGACTCTGCTCAGTTCCCCATCATATTTATGTTCTCATAAATTTCTAGTGCGAGACATTATAATCATGTTAAAAGAAATGAATTTGGCCAAAGCTTTATACAGTAACAGAATGAAACCCCGCTTAATAGGCTATCCACCGTTCACTTCGATATATTTATCTTATTCTAATCTATTAATTTATTTTATCAGGGTCAATTCCGTTATTTAGTTTTCATGCTACAATTTCCAATGCAATAATCCTCAAAATTCATATTTATATGAAAAATTTACAATTTCGCTATGTTGATAAAATCGTAAATTACTAATAATTTACGAAATTTTCCTATTAGAATATTTGTATTCAATCATGTTCAAACAAATATCATAAATGTAATTTTGAAGTTGTCTAATGTATTTACGATCCTCAAAATGGAAGTTTATGCTCAATTTTGACTTATTCTGACATGTTAAGTAAATCGTAAATTCCAAATAACTTACGAATTTTTAAAATTGGAAAATCCATAGTATATGATATTCATGCCAGTATCCTAAATAATATTTAGAAAGTGGTTTGACATCTTTACGATGAAAATATCTCTCAAAATTGACGTTTATGTGAAATTTTGCCGTATACTGCCATGTTAAGAAATTCGTAAATTTTCAATAACTTGCGAAATTTTCAAAGTAGCCTATTTATAGTTACTGATGTTCATTCCGGCATCAAAACTGATATTTTAAAACTGGTTTGACATTTTTACAGTAAAAAGTTTCCATTTAATGCACGTTTAAGTGAATTTTTTTCCTATTCTCCCATGTTAAGAAAATCGTAAATTTCTAATAACTTACGAAATTTTTAAATTCGAATGTTGCAAATTAATAGGGTTCTTGCCAGTATCGAAAGTAATATTTTAAAACTGATTTGACCTCTCTGCGACAATTTGTTCTTGAGATATCGTGTACACAGACTAACGGACTAACCGACTAACAGACACCCTACAGACAGACACCATATAAATTTTGTCATTTTCGGATTCCTCACACCTGAAAACGTGTAAAAAAGTCAAAAAACCGAGGTCGAAAATTTTCGCGATTACCTAAGTTCCCCATACCTATAGTATGATGGGGAACTAAAAATATATAATATCTTTGAAAACGTTGGTGTTCGGTTAGCTACAATCAGAATTTTGTTTTTAGTGTATTATTCCACGAAGATTAAATATTTGCTCGATGAAATGGCCAAAGATTGGATTTGAAAAAGAAAAGCTGAGGAAAGGGGGGGGGGGGGGTACATTACGATTTATCTATTTTTCTTTCCGAGACACAAAATTTTAACAAGAATGTTTTGTTTTCCTGTCTGAAAATACAACATCATATATATATATATATTTTTTTTTTTAATATGTAAATCATATTAAGAGCGTATAATACCTAACCTCACCGACAGTCAAAGCTCATGTCATTCTATGGTAAAATTTGTTTCCACAATCACTCATTACCTAATCTCTTTTTTTTTTTTTTTTTTTTTAATTCCGTTTTCACATTTAGAAAATTCACAAGTCAAATTAGTATTCTTTTTTTTTTTTTTTTTTCCCTAATTTTTAATATTTTATTTTTGTGTTAATAAAAAAATAACTAAGTGTGTATTTTTTAGCTAGAAAAAAAAAAGAAATATATATATATTAAAAATGCGAAAAATCAATTTTTCGATAACGAGTATTCGTAATAGATTCTGCATACTATTAAGATGCATATGAACCCCTTACGAAAATTTCCTATTTCAAAGCAGCAGTTCTTTAGCTACAAAAAGTAAGATCAAATAAATAATATGATACAAACATACTCACATCACAGTAATAATGACAATTATATTCTGAGTAATAGTAGCTATATGTGTTATTTTTATGGGCAATTATAATCTAAGATTATTTTTCTTACATCTACCTAAAGCCATATATACAGAAGAAAATTTTGTTACTCATTATAACGCTCTGAGTATTCAAGTTAGAAATTATATTTCCAGCTCACGTGTGTAAAAATAATAAAAGATAAAAGGAACCCCGTCCCAATAAAGTATGTAAGGCTATACTTATTGTTATTATATTTATTAGGTAAATAATGGTGAGCGCTGGTTTGTGTATTAAACCAGTGCATAAGTTGCGATATGAAATACCAGCATCAAAACCAAAACAGACGATATTCTTTTTCATTTTTATTTAAAATCGTTCGATAAAATGACATATCACTTTATGCCGTTAAAATTTATGAAACTTAAACTTAAACTGCATATTTACAAGAAAATTTTAAAAAGATATTGAGATTATGTAACATCTCACATTAACATTATCATACGAAAAATAGAACCTTTTATCATATATATATATATATATATATATATATATATATATATATATAGTTTTTGCTTATGCCACGCTACAAATTTTTATATTGGTGATTTACATAAAAAGTAAATTGTTTAATTCTAAAGAAGCGTATCATTAAAAATAAATATTCCGAATTCAGTTGAACTTAAAAGTTACGTAAAATAACTTAATTGTAACTCGGAAAAGGTGTTGGTAGGGAAAAAAAATTCAAGTCAAGTAATCATGAGATTTTAATGAAAGATAAACCTACCTAATAATATTTAAAACACAAATTTCTATGAAGAGGTTTGCAAAAATTTAACCCTTTAACGTTCATAGGTTTTCCACTGAAACCAAATATTTAACATTTTTTGTTTTATGCAAAAAATTTGTCAATACGTTTTTCCTTTGTTTTAATAAATTTACAAATATACGTTCCTTCTCTGTTCAGTAGATGGCAGCACTGTTCCAAAAATTTACAAATTACGTTTCGGTAGAAGCCATTTGCAGAAGTCATTTGAAATTTCTTAGTAGGTGCAAGTGCATCTTGCTGCTTTGATCATGCACCCGTGCTTATTTTTTCCCCGAATAAAAGGTATTGTAATTATTTTGTCCTGAAACAACTGTATCGTGTTTTTTTTTTTTAAGTTATAGTGCTTGTCTATAAAGTTATTTATGAATAAAATTAATTATTATTTGAATTTATTCACTGTTAACATATCGATGTTTCAAACCAAATCTTTCTAGAAAATAAAAAATGCTATTTTTTTCCTTTTTGCATATTTATTATCAGGTATGTGTCTAATAGCCATTTCGCAAATTAGTTTAGCAATTTTTAAAAGGAAATATAAAATGAACATTAAAGGGTTAAAACTAGTAAAAATTAAAATAAAACAGCATGTACTGAAATATATATATACGTACCGCCTTTATCTAGAACGAATGAGTAGTCATCTTCTTAATCATTAAATTAGAAATAGATATATATTTTTAATTATGCGTACAGTCGGCAGCAAAAGTATCCGAGCACTAGCAAAAATTCCTATATAAAAAAAAGTACACTTGATACTGTTTTGTTTAATAAATCCTTGTCAAATCCTGTTCTTAAACTTGACAAGGATTTATTTAAGAAAACTGCCTTAGGTTAGGTGTACTTTTTTATATAGGAATATTTGCTAGTGCTCGGATAATTTTGCTGCCAACAGTATAAGGTAAGCAAATAACCTGGATAGACGAAATGATCGAGAATTTCTAGTCTACACTTTTCCAGATGATGAAACAGTGTTATGAATATTATGAGTCCTTTGTATTGCGAGAAATACTTGCTTGATTTCCTAGAATTGAGTCAAAAACTAAGATTATAGTAACTAAAATTCGCATCTTTTGTTCGCATTTATTTGCAGGGAGTTTTTAGATGAGATTGACCACGATAATATAGGAAGACGTCCTAGAATTGTAATAAAGGTTTCTAGAACTCGCTAGCAAAGGAAATTAGAACTTATCAGGATGACGTGGAACTATTTTTACTGTAGTCACAATTAGTTTCTAAATCTCAGTTAGGGTAGGTGCTCCAGTGATTGGCATGCTCCAGGAATTGACATCTATTCCGAAATCTATAATAAATAAGAAAAATAATAAAATCATATGTTTTACATACAAGAATTTTAACATTTTATGCCAAACACTGAAGCATAGGGTGCTAATAACTGGTAAAATGTATAACTAGCAGTGTCAAACACTGGAACATAGGGGGCCAATTACTAATAAAATGAGAAACTGGCAGTGTCAATTACTGGAACATTGAGTGGGTGTCAAATACAAATTCATAAACAACAAAATAATAATAATAATAATAATAATAATTGTTACCAAATGTATATATTTTAACATATATGTGGTTCTGAATGTATTTCTTGCCATATGTATTAACTTAAGATTTCTAAAAATATTTTCTGATGACTAAAACATTAAAAACATCAGAGATTTAAGTGTCAATTACTGGTGCACTTACTCTATAGATTTTATTTATTTATTTATTTTTTTTTTTCAGTACAACGTAAGAAAAAAAAAAGTATGCTTAATATTTACTTTGTTTTTATTATAATTAATTTCATAATATATTTTTATCTAAATTTCAGGAGGAGTATCAGTCCCGGAACCTCTCCTGTACTTTCTGGTTTGATCTTGAGAAATTTTTTTCAAGAAGGGAAGACACTGACTGTCCAATGAGGACTTACATTGTTCTTGAATACCAAATGCATTATTCCAATTGGCAACACCTATTTCCAAAAAAATTATACGTTTTTGTAATTATTTCCTTTTATACGGGAAAATGCCAAACTTGTATACTTGTAATAATTCCAATAAAATTTGATTTATTCAGAAATGTATTATTATATTAATTTATTTAAAAACTAGTTATTAGTAAAATGTTTTTGTCCAGATTTTATTATTAATGTTATTATTATTATTAATGTTGTTGTTGTTGTTATGACCGGGTGTTTGTTTTTCCAGCCAGAAAATTTTAGCAGAAATTTATAATTAATTTATCGCGTTCGCACGTTCTAGTACACTTTTTTTTTTTTTTTTGAAAACTCAATTACAATGGAACCTATCTAATGTGACCGGTAACAGCAATTTTTAAACTGGTCATCATATGAACGTGGTCATCTAACAAAAGTAAACTATACTAACCTTGCTAACATTTATTTCCCAAAACGTTGGGACCGTCTCCAATTCCCTATTGCGCAGCACTAAGGTGACGTAAAACCCAACCAACCAACCAACCAACCCGAAACGTTGGTAAAAATTTGTGCAGATATTTTATAAATGATTATGAATAAAAATCTAATATGTTGTGACCATCACAAAACTTTTTTCTATATTTTAGTATACAAATTCAGTAGTTGCAAATCATTTATTAAAGTTATTATTTATTCAAATTATAATGTGTGCCCAAATAAAAAGGTGACCTTAGCTGTAGCGGCGTTATATCAAATCCCAGTGAGTTATTGTGTTGGCATATATATGGCATGGTGGTATTGCTACATGCACATGCGCAGTTAACGGCTTCGCATCATTATCCTCATTGTTGGAGAGTCATTTCCGTAGTTCGTTGCATGATGGATTCCTCCAGATCAGCCCAAAAGGTGTGCCCAAATGAAAAGGAGACTAAAGTTATATGTGAAGAAGTTTTAATAACAATATTATAATTACAATTCATGTGGTATAGTACAACTATAAATTTGCCATTTGGTACACTGATCCCAGCGCGTTGGAAGGGAATGGATGGCTCAACAGATGGGTCAGGCAAATCAGAAGACGGAGAGAATGCGGATGTTTGCCTTTGCCATCCGCATTCTCTCCGTCTTCTGATTCTCTGACAGATGCTTGGGCACCCATTGTGCACAAACTTTGCCATAACCAAGTTTTTTGTGGATTATGTGATGCGCAGTTCCTTTGTTTATCGACAGTTCAACAGCAATTCCACATGTGGTGATCCGGTGATTCTGCCGCATGAGTTCATCCACAGCCAAACTTTTTGTGCTGATCTGGAGGAATCCATCATGCAACGAACTGCGCAAATGACTCTCCAGCAATGAGGATATTGATGCGAAGCCGTTAACTGCGCATGTGCATGTAGCAATCCCACCATGCCATATATCGGCCAACACATTAACTCACTGGGATTTGATAAAACGCTGCTACAGCTAAGGTCTCCTTTTCATTTGGGCACACCTTATAGTTCCATGGTAAATGCAGACAATTTTCGTTTCAGAAAACTAAAATTCTAAATGTCACAAGAAAGTCAATTTTGTAGACCCCTTGAATTTAGTCAGAAGAGTTTTACATAATATTTAACTAATATACCAAGTTTGGTACATTTATACACTATACGAAGCTCAGATATAGTCCTTCCTTTAATTGGAGAAACTGTAGCATTATTGCGCTGCGTGTATTGTATTATATCCCAAAAGCTAATCAGCACCGATTTAAGTCACTGTCTAATCAATTATCAAGTTTGGTTAGATTCCATCCATTGGTTCTTATGATACAGCGTCCATTAAAAATCCCACACATTGCTTAATATTCACATAAATTTCTGAAAACTGACATTAAACTATTAGATATCTTTATAGACATAAATAAAGTAAACCTGAATAACTCTTAATTTATAGTATTTTTTGTCCGAGTTAAGATTATTCTGAGCAAACTGTATTAAAAGGCCACCTCTGTAAATTGTTAGTTTTATAAATCACTTTTGGTAGCCCCCTTAGGGAGATTTCACTATGGCCCACAATGAAGTTTAGAGCAGTGTATAAAAAAAAAAAAAAAAAAAATAAATAAAATAGCGAAAATGTAAGTTGCACAATGCATTCCATGTTTGAACATTGTGGAGCCATAGAAAAACACTCTATAATAACGTGAAATGTATTACAAAATTATTTTTAATAATAATCTTTTTTCCCATTTAGAGTTTTTTAACGTCGAACGATATTTTTTTTATAAAAAGAAAAACCTATGCATATCTATTTTTTAATGAAGTTTTAAAAAATTAATCTGATCTTGATATGACATACTTACCCTATATATGAAGACATATTATTGCAGTTTTTAAAAAAGGTGCAAGACAAGAGGTATTGAAATATTTCCGACGTATTTTAAAACCAATTGAAAATACTTTTAGAAACAATTGTATTCAGCTTACATTTCTATTTTAAGGGGTAAGAGAGACTGCCACCCCCAAGGCCTGATTGTCGACGGGCGCTGGGAGACCCGTGCCCTAGACACGAAAATTTTAAGGGGCACAACATTTTATTAATAGCTAAAAATATCTGGCTTAAATCCCCTAGTTTTTACTCTAATTCAGCCATTTTTTACTTATATGAATAGCCAAATACTTTTTTTTTAGTCAGTCTTTAACAGCAAATTTTTTAGTCAGTCTGTAACGCAATTTTTAATAGTCAAATGACTGTTAAATTTGCATCAGGATAGAAACAAATAAAATAATTATTAGATTTTTTTTTTTTTTTTTTTTTTTGTCGATAGACCGTCTATAATAGTTTTCTTCAACTTTGAATGGGATAAAGAGGCAGTATGCCCTCTTGCCACCTCCCCCTGATAATTTTTACGCTTTCATCCACTCTAAGGCGGGCACAGAAATTTGTTTGTCGGACCCTGGCCGCCCTCTCACCATTAGTTTTAAAATTTTATTCCAATATTTATTTAGAGACTTTTAGTTCAGTCCATTGTTTGAAATTTACTCAATTAATGAAGTTGGGTGTAAATTATATATGCACCACATAGTATACTTCCATTTAGAACAGTTAAAAAAAAAAAAAAAAAAAAAAGTGAGAAAGAAAAGAAAAATACAACACTATTTAAAAAGCATTTTGAGGAATTTCCAACCATACCTTTAAATATATTCAATATTTTTGTGTAATCCTGTAAACGAATAATGAATATTTTTCATACCATATTCTATGGTAAACATATACTTTGTGCATATTAAAAATATACCAGTGAGAAATTCCGCCTACAGACGCAATGTATTAGAATTCTTTTGTATGTCCCTGTACACAGACTACTTATCCGATCTCAGTTAAAAGATATACAGCGATATCACCATATGATACACATTTAGAATGCATATAACAGACATACAGACACGCAGATCAACCGCTAAAAGTCTAATTTTCGTATTGAAGATTACTTAAAACTTTTAACATTTATATACGTACTTATAGTAAAAAAATCTCATATTCGAAATTTCAGTTTCAAAATATTTATTCTAATATATATGATTAAGAGAAAGTAAATAATCTGGTGTGTCACTAACACTACTTTCTCTTATCCTGAAATTTAATTCTTTAAATACAGGTTGGAGATTAAGAGGTAACATAACGAGTACTGTTATGTAAACCTATGTTAAACAATTCAAATTAGGATTCAGAAGTGTTTTATATGATAATTAGTTCTGTGTGAGGGGGGCTACCGCCCCCCTCAGCTCCCCCCCCCCCCCCGTTTCATTAACATACAAAAAACAAGCTATAAATATTTAGCTTAAAACATACATTATTTACCATATCTCTATAAGTAATTTATTTCAATTCCCGGACAACTTTCCTGGAAATGGTAAAATATTATTAGTAAAGCACATCCACTAACAACAAATAACTAGTGTGTTGTGGCCACCATACGACTTTCTTCTATATTTTCCTATACAAATTCACTCAGTAAAAATAATTTATTAAAATTATTATTTAAAAAAATTATCTTCCATGATAATGCACACGGTTTCCATATTAGAGAACTAGTATAACACTAAATATATATTTAAAAAAAAAAAAAATTGAATTTATTCTCAATGTTACATTTAAAAAAAAAAAAAAAAAAAAAAGATTTTTTTTTTTTTGTTAAAAAAAAAAAAAAAAAAAAAATGATTACTTTATTTTAAATTATCGCAGATCGATGGTTACACCATTCGTTTTAAAGGTATTGGTGAGCTCTTATGAAGCATGCCCATCATGAAAATTTACTCCCCTCGAGGGGGGACTTCTCCCCCAGGGGGGGAGGCGAGGCTCCTACATACACAAAAAAAATTTCCCAGTTGACTAACTCTATTACACAAAATATATATTCATTTCATTTGGTTTGGTGCAGTCTATAGATGTTAAACTATACTTACCTGTAATTTCCTCCATAGACGTAATGTATTTGAATACTTTTGAGTGTCTCTGTACACGAACCATTTGCTTCATCTCAACGAAAAGCTTACTGTAGCATCCCTATATTATACGCATTTAGAATACCGAGTTTGGAATTTCTGCTACTATTTGTTCTTGAGATATGCTGATAATAGACATACAGACAGACAAACAGACCATTTGCTAAAAACATGATTTTCGTATTCAGGGGACCTCTGAAGCTGTAAATATAACAAAAACTCACTTTCGAAATTTTGACCCTAAAACAATACTTTGTCGACCCTATGGGTAAGAGAAAGTAAAAATTGTTAGAAAATACCTGACAAAAAAAAAAAAAAAAAAAAAAAAAAAAAACTATCATTGTTATTAATATTATTAGAATAGTACATTTGCATTATGGTCTAGGACAAAACGTACAAAGAAACATATTCGATTTCTCTAAACATTGCATGATTCGGCTGTATTTTGCTATTTTGCATATGGTATAAAAAAAAAAAAAAAAAAAAAAAAAGGAAAAAAAAATGTAATGAAAGCAAACAGCAGTAGAATTGATAAAAACAATATTAATTCGACGGTAAGTTTTCCCTATTTCGTTTTTGTGTAACTTCCTGCCTGTACAGGAAGCCAGAAACAACGTATCAGGAGGATGTAGCTATATTCAGCCCGAAACGTGGTTTTTGTGTACGCCGGCGTTCTTTTCTTTCTTTCTTTTTTTTTTTTTTTTTTTTTACATTTCTATTTTTTATTTTTCCGGCCTTCTAGAAAACATGCGCCATCTTTTCTATAGAAAACTGGGCCTTCACCATGTGTTGCAGAATTCAACGACAATTTGTCTGGGAGTGCTCCAAAAAGTTTAAGGGAGCAGCCCAGCAATTTCTGGCAGAAAAGCAGATGTAATGTCGGATAATAACCTAACAACCCCTACTCCCCACTTTTCTAACCTCCCAGGGCTTGCGTGAGCGTAAATGAAGAATTTGCACCGGGGAGGGGGGGGGGGCACTTTCATAGACAAATGCAAGTTAACGACTAAAATTCTGCACGACTCTGCAGCTTCCATCACAAATGCCTGGATAATAAAATACCGTTGCATAATAGAATGTCAAGTCAGGGTCAAATAATGATTTAAACATTCAAAAAAATCAGGATTATTTTTTTTTCTACGATAGGTCAGCTGTTAAAACGAATATTCTGACCTTTTAAATATATATATATATATATATATAAAGAAAGAAAATAAAAGAAAGAAAAAATGAATAATGAATTTCAGTGCCATAGCTAGATGATACTTATACCATTTTTGCATATAGACCAGTGAGTGCAACTTCGTGCCATTTATGATAAAATAATTATATACGATTTAAAAAAAAACTTTTTATATACCATGTTTTAAATTTCATGATGAATCATAGAGCTTTTATCAATGTGCATAAAATTTTTAAAGTGATCGTGACGTCCATTTTTGTGAGATGCATAATTTAACTTTTTATAATTTTTTAACGTTCACGTTCACGTTTAATTAAATGTATTTATTTTTATGTCGAAAGAAAATGAACTCGTAAAATTTTTTTGGCGACAATTAAATTATAGCTAATATTTTAATGGCTAATTTTAACGCTATTAGGATGTTATTACTTTCCTATTTTAATTAATTATAAGAAAACTAATCAAAAATTCGAAAATCGGTCTTCGAAGTATTGTGTTGTCACCGGGTTCTGAGTTACTGTGAAAGTTTCAAATGTCTAGCTAGTTAAAATTCCATTGCAAGATTTGTACCGGACAAACAAACAAACAAGAATAGAAGTTAATAAAAACATGGTAAAATACCCAGATTAGACAGAAAAACCGCAATCATCTGAAAGAAAGGGGTTATCAAAAAAGGAATAACATTTAAGGGGGTTCTTTCCCTATCGCCTCCGAACGACAAAGCCCATGTTATTTTATGGGAAAATTTGCTTACAGAATTAATTACTCATTACCCCCTCCCCCCCCCCTTTTTTTTTTTTTTTATTCCGTTTTCACATTATCAAAATTCATAACCATTAAATTAGCACTCGTTTTCCAAAAATTGATTATTTTTAAAATTTTAATATTACATTTCTCAATTTTAGTGCATTTTCCTTTCTTCCTAGCTGTAAAATGAAATAATAAAAAATTTTAAATAATCCATTTTTGGAAAAAGAGTACAAATTTAAAAGTTATAAATTTTGAGAATGTGAAAAAGGAATAACAAAAATGTATTAAGTAATGATTTATTCTATAAACAAATTTTCCCATAGAGTTGCATAGGATCTGGTGAACGGAAACGAGGAAATTGTAATAAGAAAGCGTAATGAGCCTTAAAACTGCACATAAGAGTCAATTTCATCGCTTCTCTCTCCCTGTGTAATTCTATGGGATTTTCGTTGTTTCATATTTTAAGGATATCTCGTTGAAAGAGTATTATTATTTATTTATTTATATAAATCAACTCCTTCAACATGTCGCCTTTTATCTTTGTGATTTTTAACAAGTAGATAGATAAGTTTCGATATTTCTTTTCGAGAATGAAAATTAGAGCTCTGAATTTTACTTAACGAAATAAATAAATAATTTTATTTTTAAATAGTCTGCTTAAGCTGAAAGGCGACATGTTTTTAAAGAATATAAGTGAAAAAACAGAATACGGAAAATTCCACTTTCAAGGAGATATATTTAAAATAGGAAAATATTTCACAGAACTACTTGGGGAAAGAAAAATTTTTCAAAACTTGCTATTTTATTTTGCGAAATAATCTCATATACCGCTCACACTAGGGTGCCTGCATTACTTTTATCTAGGCACCCTAGCTCACACTACTTTCACTTACCCTAAATTTCAATAGAAGACGTCTTGGTCAACAGCTCTGTACTTTTTATTTAAAACTTGCTTCATTGGTAGAAACTTTTGCATTGATTTTCTTATTGTATTATTTACTAAAGGCAATTGCATTCAATAAAAAATGTATTCGGCTAATTTTGGAAAGAAATACGTATAAAAAATCAACATGCATTACGCACTTAAGGGCCAGCTTCACTCACCGCCGCCGGAAGCTGAAGCTAATGTTATTCTATGGGAAATTTTTCTTTACAAATAATTTATTAACTAATACATATTTTTAAATTCTGTTTTCACATTCTGAAAATTCCAGCTGTTAAATTGACGGACCTTCTTTTTAAAAATTATTATTATTATTATTATTTTTTTTTTTAAGCTGAAAAATACGAATTTTCAATATGTGAAATTTTTCATTTTGCAGTTTCTAAATAAAATATTAAAAATTAAAAAAGTACATTTTTAAAAAAGGTTCGTCAATTTAATAGTTGGGAATTTTCTGAATGTGAAAACAGAATTTAAAAATACGTATTAGTTAATAAGTTATTCGTAAAGAAAATTTCCCCACAGAATAACATTGGCTCGGACTTCCGGCGACGGTACGTGAAGAGGGCCCGTTAAATGCAGAGCCCTGTAAAGCCAAAAGTGGGTCCAGGGCCCGATGCACATTTGGACCTAGTACTTATAATTTTCTCCATGGTTTTTACCACTCTTTGAAAAGAAAAGACTTAATTTTTCCCATCATTTCCACAAAAATGCATATTCGAGTAAAATATTACTGCTGTGCTGTAATTCTTTTTATTTCACTTTCTGAAGAAAAATTCTTATGAGTCTAATTTTAAAGAGCGTTTGATTTTTAATTAAAATTTTTTAACTGTGAATGAAATTTCAGCTCCTCCCACCCCCACCCGCCAGGTAATGCTCTAGAGTATCAATTATGAATGGTAACCACTGGCAACAAGATGAATAAACCAAGTAATATAAAAGAAACATTTTTAAAGTCAATTCCTAATTACAAACACTATTGTATTTTTTATTTATTTATTTATTTATTTATTTATTTTAATAATTTTGAATTAGGAAATAAAAAGTGCGAGTGCAAAATGAAATAAAAATAACTATAAGATTAAAAAAAAAAAAAAAAAAAAAAAAAAAACTTTTTATATACCATGTTTTAAATTTTCTGAGGAATCATGGAGCTCTTATCAATGTGCATAAAATTTTTAACGACATCAGAAACGTGACGTCAATAATGACGTCAATTTTCGTGAGATGAATAATTTTATTTTTTATAATTTTTTAATGTTCACGTTTAATTAAATGTATTTTTATTTCTATGTCGAAAGAAAATGAACTCGTATTTTTTTTTTTTTTTTTTTTTTTTTTTTTTTTTTTGGCAACAGTTAAATTATTATAGCTAATATGGCTGATATTTTAATGGCTCTTTTAACGCTATTAGTATGTTTTATTTTCATATTTTAATTAATTATACGAAAACTTATAAAAAATTCGAAAATCGGACTTCGAAGTATTGTGTTGTCACCGTGTTCTGAGCAATCCTGAGAGTTTCAAATTCTTAGGTAGTCGGGAAGTTAGTTAAAAATCGATTGCAAGATTTGTACAAGATATATATAGGGAGAGTGTGAACTAATAGTAGGAAATAAAAAATGGTAGCCACTTTCAGATATGAGTACACCACTAATCAATAAAATTCACAACTTTCTTTTTATTTTTTTCTTTTTAAAGCTAATTAAAAAAAAAAAAAAAAATGTGATATTTTTGCAGCTGATTGCTGAAATATGCCACTATTTCGTTTCTATTCGATAAAAATTGTTTTTAACTATTTTTTGAAAAACGCAATAATTTTGTGTCGTATTATTGAAATATTCACCAAAATACGCAATAGTTTTGCGGATCATTATTGAAATGCGTAATCATTTTGTGGCTAATTGTCAAAACTTAAGTTTTTTATAAAGCAAATAATTTACGAAATATGCAATTGTTTCGTCGCTAATTGATAAAAGTCGCGATTCTTCAAAGCCATTTCCCAAAATAGACGACAATTTTACGCCCTGTTGTAGAAATAAGGAAACATTTTACCGTTCGTTGACAAAATTTACATTTACTGGCAATCATTCGCTTAAAGAGGCTATTATTTAGACTTTAATCAATAAATTTCGCTTTTTTTTCTTCAACTTTCGCTCTTTCTTGGATGGATCTTGGATTCCATAGTCCGACTATGGAATCCAAGACTATTCCATACACATATAATCCAAGACTATTGCCTGGGGCTCTACCCAGGGGCGTAGGAAAGGCAGGGGCGTAGGAAAGGCAGGGGCTCAGGGGGCTCAAGCCCCCCTATTGCATGCTTGCCAACCATCTCATTATGAAGCGTAGTACTTTTAGTCACCGCCTTTTTTTGTACACCAGTAATTTTTTAGAGTAATTTCATTCTTATTTAATCGCAACATTATTTGGAGAGAATTGCTCTAAATATAAAGTGGTGTGGGAAAAGGGGCGTATTTTCAAGGGGCGTTAACAAGTCTACGCTTATTAATGAGATGGTTGGCAGTCCTGCTATTGATTATTACGAAATTTCCTTTTAATGCCAAATGAAAGAATCACCAAATTAAAAGCAAAATTAATGTGTTATAAGGCTCGTAATTGGTTATATTTTATAATTAACACTACTAATTAGTGAATATTAATTAACATCTAATTATTAATTGATTGTGTTAAGACTAATTTTGAGTCCTTTTTAAAATGAAATTTTTTGAGCCCCTCCCATGATTTTTAAATTGCTACGTGCAGGGGCGTAGGACAGGAAGGGGCTTAGGAGGCTGAAGCCCCCCCCCCCCTTATTGATTATTACAAAATTTCTTTTTAAGGCCAAATAGAAGAATCACCAAATTAAAACCAAAATTAATGTGTTATAAATGCTCTTAGTTGGTAATATTTTGTAATTCATACTAATAATTAGTGGATATTAATTAACATCTAACTATTGATTTTGTTAAAAATAATTTTGAGTCATTTTTAAAATGAAATTTTTTGAGCCCCTCAATGGGCGTCGGCACATAGGAGCAAGGGGGGGCGCACTTGCCCCCTCCTGGAAAATTCTAATAAGTAAACATTATTTTTTAAAGCTTTAAAACTTATGTTATTAGAATTCAAATGACCAAACGAAATTTATGTCACAGAGCCATTTAGAGTCAAACTGACCTGACCTGCACTTAAAGTTTGTCTCTAACCTTTCCCGGAAAACAGATTTTAAATCGACAATAAGATTTTCGCGGATTTGTATTGGTTTAGAATAAACTGTATAATTTTTATAAGTAAAATGTTTTATCTTAAATTATACGCATAAAAATTTGTTGTAGTAAATGCTTACACACAGGCTTACTTCATCACCTCAATCAACCAGCCAGCCATTTGAATCTAACTAAATTTTTTAACATATGCTGAAATTTTGCAATTTTAAGTTTGCCCCCTCCTGAAAAAAATTCTGGCGACGCCTCTGAGCCCCTCCCATGATTTTTGAATTGCTACGCCCTTCATTCTGAGAATAAGCGTTCCTTCACTGAAAACTTTTGAAATCGTCATTGAAAAAAATCGTCATTAAAAAAAAAAAAAATGAAGACGAAGAAGAAGAAGAAGGAAAAGAAAGAATGAAAAAGTAATTAATTATAAAAAAAAATCTTGATTCCCCCCCTCCCCCCCCCCCCCCCCAATTTTTGGGAGTAGATATTCAGTAGATTCCTATTACTCCCCTTAGAAACTACTGTGATTCCATAGTTGTTGGCAGATATGGCATTTTATTCCATGCTTTTGATTTTTTTAAACAATAAACTACAAAATGGTCGCTTCTTAAAACTTTATTTAATGGTTTTTCATATATCTTAGCACAAAACTTAGCTACAATGTTCCATATTTTTGTTTTTCAAAACTTTAAAATTTTAAAACTACAACAACAACAATAATAATAATGATTTTTTTTTTTTTTTTTTTTTTTTTTTTTTTTTTCGAAAATAACTTTCTTTTCTTTCTTTCGTTTTTCGTTTTCTTATATATATATATATTATATGATTATTAATAAAAACAAATGTCAACTAACTTTTGTTAAAATCATCTAAAGCCACGTGTAAAAAATTTTTGGAGGCCTATGTCAAACATTAAAGCGAAAGAAGCATTTTGAAATTTAACGATTAATTAATATTTTTAATTAATATCTTAAATGTGGCAAAATTGGCATTAAAAAAAAAGTCCATAAATTTAGCAGAAATAATATAAACGAAAATTTTTTGAAAGTCAATCCCTACTTACAAACACAAACGAAAAGTTTTTTTTTTTAAATAATTTTGAATTAGGAAATAAAAAGCGAGCGTGCAAAATGAAATAAAAATAATTATGAGATTAAAAAAAACTTTTTAGATACCATGTTTTGAATTTTCTGATGAATCATAGAACTCTTATCAATGTGCATCAAATTTTTTAAGTGATTATGACGTCAATTTTGTGAGATGCATAATTTAACTTTTTATAATTTTTTAACGTTCACGTTTAGTTAAATGTATTTATTTTTATGCCGAAAAAAAATGAACTCGTTTTTTTTTTTTTTTTTTTGGCAACAATTAAATTATAGCTAATATTTTAATGGCTATATTAACGTTATTAGGATGTTATTATTTTCATATTTTAATTAATTATAAGAAAACTAATCAAAAATTCGAAAATCTGACTTCGAAGTATTGTGTTGTCACCGTGTTCTGAGCAATCCTGAAAGTTTCAAATTTCTAGCTAGTCGGGAAGTTAGTTAAAAATTGGTTGCAAGATTTGTATAATATATGTATAGGGAGAGTGTGAACTTATAGTAGGAATTGAAAAAAGAGAAAGTGCAGAGAAGAACTTCCGAAACATAGCTGCTTCTTTTTATTTTATATTATTTATTTCTATTGGATAAATCAATTTAATTCAATATATTCGTTTAAAAAACATTAAAAAATGCTAGAAATTAAATATTACCGATATAATATAATGTAATTAAATATTACCGACTTATATTGATATTTATAATCATTATGTTTATTATTATCTACAACAGCCAATATTTAAAAAAGCTCATAATAATAATCAACACAAATAGAGGTAAATATGGGCATATATATTAAAAAAATATGGAGAATAATGTTAATGCCCTAGTAATATTTTCTTCTGGAAATGAAATCGATGTACACGCACTTATATTTAAAAATGCATAAATTTTTATTTAAACTTTCTTTGCGAAAAATATTAACATTAGAGGACGTCAGATGTATTGGAAATGAATAAGTCATGCATTTGGACATCATTATCGAAACGTTGATGTCGATATGCTAATATCATAATGTTTGTCTAGGAGAGAATCGATATTTCAAGCATGTCGATATTGTTAAATTTATTCTCGTCTGGAAAAAAAAAAAAAAAAAAAAAAAAAGTCTGCCATATTTTTGGGTATTGATACACTTAATAGAATAACTGCCAATAAAATAGTTATTTTGGTATTATATAAACGGAAAGACTACATAATAGATGTTACGTATTTCCATTTTAAATATATGTAATACCAAAAAAATTACATGCATTATATTTTAGATATTCCTCAGGCCTCGGAGGTTTAGACGATTTTAACCTTTATATATTTGTGAAAAAAATGTATTAGCCTTGACTTGACAAAATCTAAAATAAAAAACTTTTGGAATTTTATTTTTTGATTTATTTTCAAGACTGTGCAGTTTTTGGCAAAGCGAAAAAAAAAAACTGTACCAATTTTTACCACTGGCAAAAATAACTAGTATTTTAATCGTTTGCGGCCCAAGGTAATTGGATCATTTAAATTACGCTGCCACCGGAATTCTCGAACAAAAGTAAAATAAAAGAAATTGACGACCTTTTCTATTATGTTATAAAAGTAAAATTTTGCTAAAGAATTTCCAGGATGAGTTTTTGCAGTTGAGTTGGAACTTAATAATTGCGTCCTTGCAGCGAGGACAAAGGGTTAAAACATGGATTTTAAAGTTTCAACCATAACTTTACAGATTAAAATCCGAGATTTAATTTGCAATCTTGACAACTGATTCTTTTTTAAATTATTAAAATAATGCATTCTCAAATTTCTTTAAAAGAAATTTTTAACATCAACGATTAACATTTTTTTTTTTTTTTTCACTTTTAAAAATGCTTAATTTAAAAAAGGACATATAACAAAATATTTACTTTACTATTAACAAAAATGCTTGCATAACTAAAAGCAAATTAATGTGGTATAAAAACATTTAAATATATAAATGCATAATTATCCATTATATTTTCTATGGCTTAGTCTTATCCATAGCTGCCAAGTTTTTTAATTTATGCCGGAATAATGCTTTTTTCATACCGTAATATTTGTAGAAACAACTTCTTCATACGCTTTAACATGAAAAATATTACTCTAAAAAGATTCCGGTGGGAAATGAATCGTAGTTAAATAATGAAGAACTTTTTTTCTATGAATGTTACGGTGTGAAAAAAGGGCGGGGCTAGCATTATTCCGGAAAAAAATTTAAAACTTGGCAGTTATGATTACCAATAGATAGGAATCCTATTAATTGTAGTAATAATAATAAAATAATAAGAATAATCAATAATAATAATTAATAATCGTGCAGTCACATTAAATGACTAAAAAATGCTTGTAATGTTGGTAAAATGATTTAAATAAAGTTATTTTTCCCTCCTGTTAAATTAAATAAAAAAATATATATTATTATCATTATTATTATATTGAAATGGAGATTAGTCTTGTCACATCGTAGGAACCTTGATTAAAACAGAAGCATTAAGATTTTTTTTCTCTGAATATTAATTTTATTGATAAACTTATCCTTTAAACTAAAAAGAAAAAAGGAAAGCTTTCATACCTGTTATTTTTTCAGAGATAGCAGTTATCAAAAGACCTCTGGGAATGCTAATACGAAGGGTATTTAATGAATAAAAACTACCTACTTAATTTTCCGATTAAAAAAAAAAAAAAAACTGCAAAGTGTAATTGTTCGGTTAAATGATCATTCCTTTCGAGTGAATATTTAGATGTTATTTAATTTGGGTTTTTTCAAACAATTATTTAATAATAATAATAATAATAATAATAATAATAATTAATATTGTTTTAACTAAAACATTATATATGTGATTTTTCATACCACAACATCAACAACGACAACAATAATAAATGTATTTTTTTTTTTCTTTTCTCCCCACCCCACCCACCATCCCCCCCACCCCTTAAAAATAAACTTTGTTATTTGCAGAAAGGACAATTTAATAAAAAATATTAACAAGGAGAGGGGGGGAGTATTATTTTATTTTTAATATAAAACGTAGAAAAAAGGTCAGTGTTTATTATTTTTTCCTTCCCTCACTCTCCTATGATTTTAAAATTTATAACAAAAATGGTCGACGTGTATTTAGCATTTTGTTAATAGCTTAAAATAAATATTTTCTGAATAACTAAATGGGCCCTTTTATATACTTCAAATAATATAAATATGATAGGTAATTATACAGTTTATTTTGCTTGGTTGCATGCAAGAAAATTTTAAAACGTCAAAAACTCAATTTGCATATTTGATAAATTTCTTTCTCCCTAACTGTAAATTATTAAAGTTTAATGCGTCTCTTTTAGTATGGATTAAAACATATATTTATTAATAAAGCTTTTATTTACAATAGCTACATTTCACAATATTAGCCAGCAAAGCTTTAATACCATAAACTAACACTTCAGGTTTATTTCGAAACATTCCCCAGTCCACATACAAAGTTTCCTAAAACATAATATTAATAAAGCTTCTCCTGAGAATCCAGACATCATAACAATGTATTAAACTGCGACTTTAAATTTCCATTATTATCAAACGGCGGTAGGGCGGGGGCGCATCTCCCTCCGCCTCCAGAGCCTCAGTTACCCCCCGTCATCCTCTTTTCACTAATATGGTCTCCAGGCAACAGCTTAACATTAGTTTGTTAGGGAGCGGAAGCAACCTAAAAGCGCATAATCCAAAGAGAGCCCTTGAACTCCTCCTACTCCCAAATTCAGGCCGCCCCACCCCCTCGCCGACCGGCAGAAAGCCCCACTGTTCTCCCTTCCAGAAACATCAGGTGGTATCGCCCCCACCTGGCACTGAAAATGCTTTTCAAGGTCAAATCCCTTGGATCGATTCAGAGCGTAGCGCCTACTCCCCGGCATTTGATCGAAGATTTTGGCAACGTGTGAGAAGAGGGGGGATGGGGGGGGCATCACGCCTACGAAAAATTCGTTGAAGAATGTATTACATATTAAAATTTATCGAGCCGCCGATATTTTTAGATTAAATGATTTCAAACAAGTCTCCATTGAGGACAAAAAATTCGATTTCCATTGAATAGAATGTAATCTTTTCTTTTTCTTCCAGTCTTTCTTTCATTCTTAAAAAAAAAATAATAAATAAATAAATAAAACTTTTCAACATAAAATTAATTTTAATCCATGTGGAAGAAGAGAACATTATCATCATCCTTTTTTTTCTTTCTTTTTTCTTCCTTTTTTAATAAAAAGTAGGAGAGAAAAAAGAGAGATGTGGTTAATATTTCTCTATTCATGAAATCGAATTTTCTATTTTCCCACGGAGCATAAAGTCACAATGCAATCGGATATGGATTATGGTCACAGTTATGCCTTTAAGCCTGACAGCACTCGTTAATTATGGGGCCAAAACTTCCAGTTAACGGCCCTCTTCACTTACCGTCGCCGGAAGCCCGAGCCAATGTTATTCTATGGGGAAATTTTCTTTACAAATAACTTATTAACTAATACATATTTTTAAATTCTGTTTTCACATTCAGAAAATTCCCAACTGTTCAGTTGACGGAATTTTTTTAAAAATGTATTTTTTTAATTTTTAATATTTTATTTTGAAATTGCAAAATGAAAAAATTTCACATATTGAAAATTCGTATTTTCCAGCTTCAAAATAAAATATAAGAAATTAAAAAAATAATTTTTAAAAAAGGTCCGTCAATTTAATAGCTGGGAATTTTCAGAATGTGAAAACAGAATTTAAAAATATGTATTAGTTAATAAGTTATTTGTAAAGAAAATTTTCCCATAGAATAACATTAGTTTCGGCTCCCGGCGGCGGTGAGTGAAGAGGGCCCTTAATGTATAAATTCTTACAAAAACTCTTTTTTTTTTTTTTTTTTTCCTTTAGAATTAACTTGCTGTACCCCACAATTTTAATAAACACACCACAAGTTTTATTTATTTTTTATTTATTTTATTTTATTTTATTTTATTTTACTTTACTCTTTTATATATATATATATATAAATAGCTAGATTATATCAGTTTGGAAACCAAGAATCATTAAAACGCTTGCGTTGTAAAATTTAGTCAAAATAAATAAATAAAATTTTAAAAAAAAACTGTGGATGAAATTCTGTCTATGACAGAATTTAATTTAGTACGACAGGACTACTTATATTTCTATTTTAACATCCTTTCAAAAAAAATAAAAAATAAATAAATAAAAATAAAATAAAATAAATAAATAATAATAGAGGGCGCTCAGTAAGATTCTTAAACACATATTCAAATAGTGTATTGATTTTTAATTCAAAATAAATTAATGAAATTTGAATGCATTAATTATATAGTATCTTCCCCTAATTGCTTAATACTCATTTACTAAATGTTTTAATTAGTAAAATGATATTAATAACAATTTCGTATTTATTATTAATAATTAACAGTTTCAATTTCTACAGAACAAAACAAAATATTAGAAAAACTATAAACCAATTATTCAATATTTAAATTATACTCAAAATTCATCACAGATTAATTAGTATTAATCCATTATTTTCTCAAAAACATAATTAATCTCAATGTACTCATCTTATAAATCGGATAATAACTCACATTTTAAATAAATTTCACAGTTTTAATTTAAAAATATCTGAAAACACTAGTCTAAATAATCAGGAAATGTTCAGCTAAAACCCATTGGCTGTGTGGTAAAAGTACACAACTACAAACCCGAAAATTGTAAGTTCGATCCTCACCGATAGGAAATGAAATATATATATATGAAAGTTTTTACAGATTTCACAAAATATTTTAAGATAGGGTAAGAAATTAAATGGTAAAATTGGATATTAGCAGGCATTTTCTAAGTGGAACACTATAAATTGGTAACGACGCAAAATGGCAGAATGAAAGAAATAGTCCTGTCGTACTAATAATAAAATGATAAACCAGGATAAAATTTTTGTCTATGTAAGACCATCGCTTCCCCTTCTAGGACAGGGAAAGGAGAAGTACCAACTCGGTGATTCAAAATTTTCAACTCAAGTATTTTCCAAAAGAACTCGCTAATATCTTTAAATATATATATATATATATATATATATATATATATATATATATATATATATATTGCACTATAGATCTCTTCTCAGATAGTTAAAAACAAAGTTAAAAGAAAAGAAAAGAAAATCATTTAAAAAAAAATAATAAAAATAAGGTGAAAAAATACATTTTTTATTTAATGGAGAAGAAAATAAATTATTTTATAAAGAAGAAAAGAAGGTTTATTTCTTGTGCTTGTAGGGCACAAGATTGGCTTTCTTTCGACATTTGGCATTATACGTTTTTGACCTGAAAATCGTCTGCATTCACCATAGAAAAAACTGTGATTAAATAATAATTTTAATGGATAATTTCCACTGCAGTAATTTATAAAGGAAAATATAGAAGGAAGTTTAGTGATGGCCGCGACATACTAGTTTTTTCCCTTTTCAAAATTAAACTTAAATCTGTTGTTTAATACCCAGTTCTATATATGTAAGAAGAAAGTATTGGATTCATGATAATTTTCTACCTCCGGTATTCAATGGACCTACAATTTTTAAGGTGTCCTGAACGCTACTGAATCATTTTTAGAAAATGTCTCTCTGTCTGTATGTGTGTGTGTATCACAATTTTTGTGGACGCTGTATCTCACGTTTTAATCAACGAAATTTAACCAAACTTGGTAATTAGTTGGACTTTGACCTGAACTGGTACTGATTACATACGGGGATCCATCGCTCAACTGGCAGTGTTGCCATTCCATTTTTTCATAATTTTTAAAATGGCAGTATAGTACAAAATTTCGTTTAAACGTACATAATGAGAATTTCTTTTTACAAGTGATTGTGAAATCATAGCTGCCAAATTTTTAAATTTATTCCGGAATGCTGTTAGTCCCGCCCTTTTTTTCACACCGTAATCTTTGTAGAAAAATTTTCTTGAATGTATAATTACCATTAAATATGAAGATTATTACTCTAAAAAGATTACGGTGTGAAAAAGGGGCGGGACTAACGGCATTCCGGAATAAATTAAAAAACTTGGTAGCTATGTGAAATGAATAAAAATTATTGACAACAGTAGTATAGTAAACTTGAGGAAAAAAAAAAAAAAAAAGAAAGAAAAAGAAAAAGAAAGAAAGAAAGAAAAATGTATGCATGTATGAACATCGATTTACTCCCGGAGAAAGGGAATTTCGATATGGGATAGAAAAATTTCAATATTTAAAAAAAAAAAAAAAAAAATCAATATGGGAATCATGGAAAACAATTCATCGGTACCTTTAAAACGAATGTAATCTGGTGCGGCATTCATATGATATTTTCTTACCCTGACATTTAATACTATAAATACAGATTGAAGATTATAATATAAGACAACGAGTACTGTTATATAAACTTATGTTAAACAATTCAAATTTGGCTTTGGAAGAGCTCTTTGACAAATAATTCTGTGTGAGGGGGCTAACGCCCCTCTCAACCCACCATTTGATTATTGTACCTACATTTATATAGAATTCAAATCTATTATGAAATTTAAAAGTTCATTTAAAATTATTCAAACAATTTTCACACGCACCATTACTTCAAACTTGTCAGTATTGATCAATCTTACAAACTTATATATTAACTTCAAAATACAATATTTGAATAACCTGAAAATATTTGTTTTTATGTTACTCTGATGAGAGACAGAGACAAAAAAAAAAATCGACTTCGGTATTTAGGAAACTTTAAAACATGTAAATATACCAAAAACAGGCGATAATATTTAGCTTAAAAAGTACATTATTTAGCGATGGATATGGGGAATTAATTTTCATTCCTGAGCAGCTTTCCTGGATATGGTAAAATATTATAGTAAAAAACGTCCACTAACTACATTCAACAAAAAGGAATGTTTTCACTTAATCATTGGCGGCCCTGTATATATTTTAAATTTTGTGTATACATTACATGGTGTATGCACATAAATATAATCCTATATTAATAACACACAGTACAGCCTGAAATACACTACCATGTTCCACCAATTTTCACGTATTGTCCCACTATATTCTGGATTCATTTCATTTGGTTTAGTGCCGCCTATGTTAAATTCTACTTAGCTGCAATTGCCCCCATAGTCGTAATGTATTTTAATTCTCTTGGGTGTCCCTGTACACGAACCATTAGCTTGATCTCAACGAAAAGCTCAGTGTAGCATCCCTACATGATGCAGATTTAGGGTACTGAGCTTAAATTTCCTGCTGCTATTTGTTCTTGAGATATGCTGATAACAGAAACACACAATAACGCTTAAAACATGTTTTTCGGATTCAGGGCTCATTAAAACGTGTAAATATATTGTAAACGTGTAAAACTTATTTTCGAAAATTTTACCCCAAACCAGTAGTTTATCTACCATGTATATGGGTAAAAGAAAGTAAAATAATAATAATAATAATAATAATAATTAATTTTAAGTATAAAAAAAAAAAAAAAAAAAAAAACTTTAGAGCTATAATGACGTTAATTTTACCCTGCAAGTTTAATTTTTCACAAAGTTTTATATAAATTTTAATATTTACGCGTAAATTTCTTTTCATTTCAAAAAAATTTTAAATCAACTCGTAAACTTTTTTGGTAACAATTAAAAATTAAAATAATTTATGTATTTTTGTCTGAAAAAGGACTTCTTCAACTTTTTTTATACTGATTATTATTAATTTTCTTTTCTTTTTCTTTAAGGGAAAAAAAAAAAAAAAAAAAAAAAACGATTTTGATGAAATTCTGGCAAAAGCAGGGTTTAGTTTAGTATGGAGGACTATTATTTTTATTTTCATTTTTTCAAATTATTCAATTATATTTTCGATAAATTTTCGATTTCAATAAATGTCCAACTATCGTAAAACTGGCGACAACGTTTTATCCGTAGATTTAGACTAATAGACCTCCGTACTAAAAAAAAAAAAAAAAAATTCCTTAGATGTCGACAGAAAACTAATTCTCTTTGGAGATTGAGTTTTAAGGTTCTCTGAGATGAAAATCTTTTGCATTCATCATGGAAAATAATTTTGATACATCATAATTTTAATAAATAATTTATACAGGAAAATACAGAAGAAAGTCTTGTGATGGACTTAACGTATTAGATTTTCTTTTTAAAAATTTATATTTATGTTTAAGCATTTGTATTTAATTTTTCTGCGGCTTGCTTACCGTCTCCTCATGGCGCATACATAACAATATACGAATATAGAACGTCAGTTTAAAATTAGTGATGTCATATAATAAAGATTAAATTTAACAATATTTTATTTTATTTTATTTTCTCTCTTTTTCTTCCTTTTTCGAATTTCTAAAATTTATGACTTTCTGAAATTTCTAGGACTTTTAACGTAATTAGTTCTTCTTGGTCTCGATGCAGGCGCTGACAGCTTCATCACCTTTTCACTTTGAGAATTAATATCTAACTAGGCTTACTATTTATAATAAATTTTAGGCTTCAGCCTTGTTTCAAATTTTCTCCAGAATAAAATTTAAGTATATATTTAGCGTACATTAACTATAAAAATGACTTCGGTATCTATCTATTTATTTATTTATTTATTTTTATCTATTTATTTATTTTTATTCATTTATATTTTTATTTTATTATATTTTATTTATTTATTTATATTTATTTATTTATTTGTTTATTTTTTGTCTATATTTAAGTATCTTTTATTTATAAAAAGATAAACAAAATTCCATTTTTTTACTATTTGAATAAGAATATTATTAAAGTTTTCGTAAATACTTCCCAAATACGAAAATAGTATAAGATTAGAGTTAAAAGTTTTTAAAGAAGCACAGACATACTAATTAAATTCCGAAATATTATACAAATCAATTAATATAAAAGTACTCCAAGAAGAATAAATTAATATATTGCTTTTTCTTTTTTTACGATAAAACTAGATGGGAAGAGAAAGACAGAGGAGAAGAGGAAGAAAGAGAAAGAAAAGAAAAACATCGTGCTGTGACATTGATTAATTGTTTTGTAGGAGAATTCATTTCTATATACTAACAATAGATACTAACAATTTCAGATAAAAAAATAATTTTCAGCATTTCATTTTGTGGGGGTAGGGGGGGGGAGGTATTTTTATGTATGAAAACCCACTATATAGGGGAAAAAAAAAAAAAAAAAAAAAAAAGTTTTATTTTGAATTGATGATGAGAAAAATAATTGTTATTAACATAGTTTTGCAATCTTTTAATTTTCAAGATTAGGAAAATGTTAGGCTTTGACTTCACTGGATTATACTGTCAATATGTCAATCAATTACTATACAATATTGAAAGGTTGTTTAATTTTTCAATCCTTAAATCAATCTATCAATCCTTAATTTATCAAACTTTAGAACACGTAATTTTTTTAAAAATACAAACATATATATTTATTTATCTTTAACCGAAGTTTTAAATATCGGTTTCTTTCTTTCTTTTTCTTTTTTTTTTTTTTTTTTTTTAGTTTTATTTTATAGTTTATTTAATTATTAATCATAACAATATCTATTATCAATCTCTTGACAACAGAGAGGAAATCCGACATTTTTTTTAGAATGGCCTCAAACCCCAAAAATATCACTGCAAGCATTTTAGTATTTGATTTTTTCTTTAAATAAGTACAAAGAAGAGTCTGGTTGAAGAAAAAAAAAATTGTTATAATAACATCTATAATCCAATGTTACATCTTGTTTTTTAGTGAAATCTAAGAAGGAAAATCTTTCTTGTCCCATAGTACAACGGAAATAATTTTTCAGCCTCCCCAGATACGAAAAATAATTATACAGTTAGCTGAGCTTGTTGACATAACCAATAAACAATTCAATTAATAATTTTATGACCTGAAAAAAAAAAAAAAAAAACTTTGTTTTTTAAAATAATCTGGAAGAATTTCAAAATTTGGTGTGTCCATGTTTTAATTTCTACATTGAAAAAATAAATAAATAAATAAATAAAATACACAAAATTTCTTTTTGAGAGTTATTAAAAAAAAAAAAAAAAAAAAAAAAAGCTATTTCTTTCACGATTTTTATATGAAAAAATATTTTATTATTTATTTATTCAATATTAATTTATTTGTTTATTATGGAAAATTCGTTCCACACATTTTTGGTAACAATTATGTCTCCGTAGATGGAAAGATATAGCTTCCAACCATTACGATTTTTTAACACCCGGTAACGTTTTGTAGTTATTTTTTTTATAAGATTTTGCAGCAGTTTTCTATGAATAAATAAGAAGAAAAGTTCTTTAAAAAAAAATACCGATGCTAAAAAATCATAATAGTTGGCAGCTGTGGGGAAAAAAATAGTCCCTATTCGCTAATTAACACAGAGACTAAGTACAAATTATGATGTAGGTATATGGCGTAGGTATATTGATGAATTACATATGTATAAAATAATTTTATGTTCCTATCGGAGTAACTCAAACTCTGATTAAATACTAAAAAAAATTATGTTTATCTAAATAATTAATGACATTTTTGCTGAATCAATCGAATTATGAAACCTCATTATACGTATTAAAAATCGCTATGCATAAAATTGTTGATTTTGTTCGTGTATACAGGAAAGTGCAAACAGTTTGAATAGAAAGACAGGGGACAGGAATCAGATAAAGCTGGATTTCTAAAAGCGGTACTGTAGCTTGGATCCCAAGGCAAACAATAAAATCTTTGCCAGGTAGCCGCCGAGACTGGGAATTTATGCTTTGAGGACAAACGCCCATAACGAATTTGTGGTGCACCAGATGTTATTCATGATATATGTGGCGACGTCGGTCCTTGAATTTCCTAATCCTCTAAACATGAATCCGATTCTCCTCAACATCAACAGGAGTCCTTTGGAGTATTTGCACGAATCTACCTTCAAAAATAAATAAATAAATAAATCACTATATTTAAAGGGGACCAGTGGCGTATCCAGGATTTTTCCAAGGGGGGGGTTCGTCCTTCCGAATTTTTAATTAAGTTTAATTAAGTTTAAGTTTATTTAAGTTTAATTAGGTTTAATTAAGTTTAATTAAGTTTAAGTTTAATTAGGTTTAATTAAGTTTATTTTTAATTAAGTTTAACAATCTTTTAAAATATCATAATTACTTGCCGAAAATAAGAGTAAGAAAATGAAAAATAGTAAAATAAACTCACCAATTAGAAGATCAAACTAAAAAATCTTTAATTAGCGAAGAATAACGTAGAGCCTGTACAAACTGCTACACAAAACATAAAATACAATACATAGTTACGCTTACGCAAAATATTTCATTGAATTTTCTTATTTACAGAGCGAAGTCTAATCGACGAGAAGTTTTCGCTAGTTCATTTAAAATGCCTTCCACTGTTGGGGTATTATTTGGGTCACTCCTTCAATGTCACTACTTCAATGGTCCCCCTTCCCCATATGGTCGACCCCTCTTGTCCTTGAATATGAACTCGTAAAGGTGAAATCCTTTCAGAGAATTGTTTTCTGGGGAAACATGTTTCGCGCCGCGCAAATGAAGTGGTTTAGTTATTTTCAGAAGTGTTTAATGAAAAAAAAAGTTAGTCATAATTTTAAACCACTTCGTAGAAAAAAAATATTCTACGCTTGCCATACATTTTTTCCGCCTGAAATGTGAAAAAAAAATGTAAGGAACAGCCTAATTTTTCTTATCATACATTTTGTCAAGGGGGGGGTTTAAACCCCCAAACCCCCCCCTTGCATACGCCACTGAAGGGGACTAATGTGCAAGTTGTATCTGACGGGACTAAAGTGAAAGTTGTACCTCAAGGGACTAATGTGAAAGTTGTACCTCACGGGACTAATGTGCAAGTTGCACCGAACGAACAAACTATTTCTTTCAACGAAAATGCCTACTAACCCTGGACGATAGGTCTGATATATCGTATCATATTATGTATCGTATTTATCGTAATATAACTCAATACTTATTTCGCTTCCTTCGTCGACTCGTTTTAATACGCATTTTTTATAATGCATGAGCAGCCCCCGAAAAACAAAAACATTAAATCATTAAATTCATTTTTTTACTTATTTTTATTTCATATTATTTCACGCGCACTTTTTATTTCCTAATTCAAAATTATTAAAAAAAAACTTTTTCGATATCGCTTGTAACGATACTGATTATTATTCATTTTCTTTTCTTTTTCTTTCAATAATAATAATAATACTAATAATAAAAGATTTTGATGAAATTCTGGCAAAAGCAGAATTTAGTTTAGGACGGAGGACTATTAGTTTTTTTTTTTTTTTTTTTCTTTTTTCAAATTATAACATCGCTTTCAAATTATTCAATTATATTTTCGATAAATTTTAGATTTCGACAAATGTCCAACTATCGAAATCGACAACGCAAAAATCCCAGATTGAGACTAATAGGCCCTCAGTCCTAATAAATAAAATAAAATAAATAATAAAAACATAAAGGAAAATTTTTGTGGAAAAAATAGCTTTTAAAAGAATCGAAAACAGATTAATTTAGAATTTTATCACCGAACTGAGCTTCATCGAAGTAGAATGTATCCATAATGATACACCAGAAGTAGATTTATTCATATTAATATACACAACTCATATATAATATAATAACGCTCATGAAAATCATGAATGCGAATAAATAAAAACTGTGGAATGAATTGTTGAGAAAATTTTGGGAGACCAAAAAATTTAAAGGGTTTAACAGACCCCCCCCCCCCCAAAAAAAAAAAAAAAAAAAAAAAAAGGAAAGAAAGAAAGAAAATAAAAGTCTCTAGGCGTTCATTATATATATATATATAAAAAAAGGCATGTTTTCAGGGCCATTTAAAATTTCTAACAAATTAAAAAGGAAAAGAAAAAGCTTTAAATCTATCGGGAGTAGGAAAGTGTATTTTTTCCACTACCACTTATGAAAGAAAGACTATAAGTGTAAGTAAAGTAATATTTTATGAAAACAGGAAGGTTGTTGTGTAAGCCTATATACAATGTTCTCCCTGGGATGTTTTCCTAAGGTGTTCTAGACCGTATTTGTGCGAGTTTCAGAGAAAACTATCGAAAATTTAAACGACTATACCGACGAATGCGACTTAGGATCGAACCCGGCACCTTTACAGCTTTGAAATCAGAGCCTTCTCGTTCTCGGACACTGGGGTGACTGAAAAGATGAAAGAAATTTCAAATAAAAAGTACTTATTATCAGCCTTAACCCCTAGAAGAATAAATAAAATTTATTGATCAGACAGATTTTGCTTGATTTGGGTGATATTATCAGTGCCCGCAGCGGTCCTATATTTTCACGTGTGTTTTATTATTTTAATACCACTATTTTTTTTTTTTCTATCAATATTTAAAGCTAAAGCAATAGGTAAAAGTATACTGATTGATTAAAGTGGTGGGAAAACAATAAAATGCACGTAAAAATATAGATCTGCTGCGGGCATTGTATTATGCGGTCAATTTTCACATATTAACCATATGACCGCAACTGACGGATCTATCTGGTCACTGAGCGGTTCTTTTTTCCACAATACACTAATAATGAAAAATTATATAATTATAACTTTTAGATTAATTTTCAGATTTTAAACAATAGATATAAGGAAACCACACTTTCAATAAAAAAAATTCACTGTAAAACACGTATAAAACGATACATTTGATTAAAATCATTAAAATACATCGTTTCAAGGCCTTTCGCCCTGAACACCAGGGCATCATCAGGACAGAGCCATTTTAACTAGAAGTACAGTAACATTTGATTTATAGTATATACAAAAGAACCATATTACGGTTACAGTTATTATACATGAAACAGAACTGTAACCGTAATAGGGTTCTTTTGTATATATAAATCAAATGTTACTGTACTTCTAGTCAAAATGGCTCTGTCCTGATGATGCCCTGGTGTTCAGGGCGAAAAGCCTTGATACGATGTAATTTTAATGATTTTAATGAAATGTATCGTTTTATACGTGTTTTACAGTGAATTTTTTTTATTAAAATTGTGGTTTTCTACAAAGACGAGTGTGGTTATAATTTTATATAATAGCTGTAAGGGTTATAATAATTTGCATATTTATATTTTTAATCTCAAGTTGAAATATCTGTTAATTTAGTTTTATTAAAAATTGTACAGTGAAAAAAAAAAAAAAAAAAAAAACCTTACAATTTTGCCCTTTATACAAAGGTGGTCAGGTCAGAGAGTAGACACATTAGACCCCCCAATCAGCCTAGATTTTATTAGAATTATTCATTATTCTCCATTTAATTTATGTAGTTTTTTGATGGTATTAACCGAAACAAAAGCCTAGAGACCCTCGAAACTTAAATCACAAAATGAATTATTACCTTTTCTTTTGTGAGTTTAAAGACCACACGATAAAAATATAGAGGTCAGCCTTCGATTAGCCCTAACCTACCTCGTGTCACAATCGAAACGCAAACAAGTCAACTATATCAAATGCATTTTCTTAAGAGGACAGAAGTGTCAGCTATGACCTAAAAAACACGATTAAATGACCTGCTGCGCCATTAAAAAAGCAATGGGGACAAAAAGAAAACGCCAAAGTGATCTTCACTGCGTATAAACGGGCATAGAAAGAAAGAAAGCCAAATGAAAATTCGTTTCTCAGAAAATTTAAATACTTATCGGGAATAAAAAAGCAAGCAGGTTTAAGTTTTGCATTACTGATACCATTATTGAATTTAATTTCCGTGTTTGTTTGTTTTTTCTAATGCAATTTTCCTGCTAATTAATCAGAATACTATAAATCCGTTTCTTTCCACGTTTTTAAAATAAGTAAAAATGATGATTATGTCTGAACTAAATTTTAAACATAAATTGCATTTTTAAAAAAAAATTAAAAAAAGAATGATTTTTTTTTTCCGTTTCTTGAACATTATGTTAAAAATACGTTTAAAAATTTTTAGAACAAATTTCTGTTACATTTTATAGGTATATTGGTGCTGTTTATATTGATGATTATTATTATTTATTTATTTATTTTCCATGCTTATGTTCTTTGCCTTATGGTTACACGACCATTTTGAGTTGGCATAATTTATGTATAATATTTGCAAACTATAATTTGCTTGATTTCTAATTACCATTTTTTGGAAATTGACTTGCGTCAGCGTAGTTGCGGAAAGATTTTGATCACGAGGCTGGTAGACAGGAAATACTAAGTTCGATCCCAAGCCGCGAACGTTGGCGTAATCGTCCGGAATTTTTTATGTTTTTCTCCGAAATACATGAGAATACGGGCTAGAATCCCTTGGAAAGACCCCCCATAAGAGTACTTCTCCCAGGTCTACGACCCTCTTATAATCAATCGGCTTTAACCCTTTGATGCGTAGTGTCCTCGCAGCTTGAACGCAATTAGTATATTTCAACTGCAAAAATTCATCCTGGATTTTTTTTTTTTTCCAATGAAATATTATTTTTTATATTTTAGCATATAGTATCTCTTATATTTTAATTTTGTTCGTAAATTCTGGTGTCAGTCTGATTTAAATAAACACAATTATTTTGCTCTTCAAAAAGTTAACATTTACATTTACACCTACACCTGGAAATTGAGGCTGTGGTTGCGTGGGTTTAATATCTCGCTAGAATTAGGCAGTGGGCAATTGGCAACCACCTGGGATTCATCCTTACCAGAAAACCATCCCAATAGTGTAATAATAGAAATCAATTAAATGATGTTCATTCGAGAGGGCATAATCTAACGTGATTTTTGACGCACAGACCGTTAGCCCTCGTAAGCCCGTGCTGGAGAAATCTACATATTTAAATTTAAGTAAAAATGTAGTAACGAGAAAGGAATGGAAGGAGTCCCGTTAAAACCTGACAGAACAGAACCATGACTTTTATATCAATATTTAGATTCTATTTTAGAAAATTTTTAGACATAATACACTGAAGAGCCAAAAAAACTGGTACAGGCGTCCATATGCATATAACAGAGGTATGGAAACAATCAAAGTAACGCGACGCAATCGCCAGTGCTTATCAGCATATATAGTTACCCTCATCCGTCACTGATTCTGTCACACTTTAGGCTTAAGGGGTAGGCCTGTAGTTTTTCGGTTCTTATATCAAATATATAAAATTGTATTTATAGTTGTCATAGCAAATTTAAAAGTAATTTGTTGCCAAGCGGCAAACATGAGGCATTAGAGCTTCAATATCAGCATATGTAGTTACCCTCATCCTCATCCTCATCCGTGACTGATTCCGTCACACTTTAGGCTTAAGTGTATGCTTAAGAGATTTCCTTGGAATCAGTCTCCTAATTTTCATACTTTAGTTGAATTTAAAAAATGTAATTGTCCGATCGATAAGCTGTTTAAACAGACGTATTCAGAAAAATTGCGCCTTTCATTTGGTACATTATTTGTAACGAATATATAATTACATTTTTTAAAATTAAGTAAAATATGAGAATAAAAAATTTAAAATACATTTAAATTTTTAATTGTTGCCATTTTTTTTTTATTTATCAGCATAAAATGAAATATGCTTTCCCGTAAAATAAATAAATAAAAATAAAAGTAAAAATAAATTTGCTCATGCATAAGGAAAAAAATGACGTCTATAAAATAATAATTTTAAAGGTAACGAAGAGATAAACACTGTGAGAAAATTTCGCCCGGGCTTGCTAGCAAATGAATTACTTAAAGGGCGAAATAAATAAAATGAAACGATTATTTTTCAACGGGCGCCTTAGTCGCCCTACAACAAATTAGTATAAGACAACAGGTGAGTATCAAAGCTATTAGATCGATTACTGTTGCTACAATGGCAGGTTATCAAGTTTAAGCGACTTTGAACATGGCGCTACAATTTTTGCACGAAAGGGGGGTTATATCATTTCAAAGGTAGCTCTAAAATTTGGATTTTTGAGTAAGAAAAAAAAAAAAATCTGTTTACATTTTTTATGAAACAAAATTTAATTTAGTACGACAGGACTCATTTTAATTTATTTCTTCATATGTAGTAACTTCGTTTCATTCCCTAGCATCGGTTACTATATTCATTTCTTAAAATTTCTTATAAATAGCTTTAGCATAGGAGCCCCTTGATGGCTTTTAAATTTTTGTTGTCATTGTAACGATGAATTAAAATGCCCATCACAACTGCATAAGTAAACAGTAAACATATTTGCGAGAAACGTCCGAGCTACTTTGATACTAAATTTCAAATTTCGCCCAGGGGTTCTATACTAAAACTGTTCCATTTCTTTAGCACGATTTTTCTCAATTTTATTTTAATTATATATATATATATAAGTTTGCACGCTTTTTTTTTTTTTTTTTTTTTTCATAAAAAGAAATATATTTACACATTTATTTATTTATTTTTAATACCATTATATATATATAATTTTAATGTTAAAATGAGGTGTTTTTTTTTTTTTTTTTTTTTTTTTTTTTTTTTTTATTTAATATCGTTTGAACCAATTGTGTGATTGAACTAAGAAATACGGTAGTAGATTTTGTCCTGGTCGATAGTGTTCAATTGTTGATGAAATCAAATAATCCGCATTAAAAATCCGGGCAGATACAATTTATTTTAATTATATATATATATAAGTTTGCACGCTCTTTATTTTATTTTATTTTTTTGGCATAAAAAGAAATATATTTACACATTTATTTATTTATTTTTAACACCATTATATATATATATATATACAATTTTAATGTTAAAATGAGGATTTTTTATTTTTTATTTAATATCGTTTGAACCAATTATGTGATTGAACTAAGAAATACGGTAGTAGATTTTGTCCTGGTCGATAGTGTTCAATTGTTGATGAAATCAAATAATCCGCATTAAAAATCCGGGCAGATACAATTTATTTTAATTATATATATATATAAGTTTGCACGCTCTTTATTTTATTTTATTTTTTTTGGCATAAAAAGAAATATATTTACACATTTATTTATTTATTTTTAACACCATTATATATATATATACAATTTTAATGTTAAAATGAGGATTTTTTTTTTTTTTTTTATTTAATATCGTTTGAACCAATTGTGTGATTGAACTAAGAAATACGGTAGTAGATTTTGTCCTGGTCGATAGTGTTCAATTGTTGATGAAATCAAATAATCCGCATTAAAAATCCGGGCAGATACAATTTATTTTAATTATATATATATATAAGTTTGCACGCTCTTTATTTTATTTTATTTTTTTGGCATAAAAAGAAATATATTTACACATTTATTTATTTATTTTTAACACCATTATATATATATATACAATTTTAATGTTAAAATGAGGATTTTTTATTTTTTATTTAATATCGTTTGAACCAATTATGTGATTGAACTAAGAAATACGGTAGTAGATTTTGTCCTGGTCGATAGTGTTCCAATTGTTGATGAAATCTAATAATCCGGATTAAAAATCCGGGCAGATACAATGGCAAACATCCATTTTTATATATTTAAATAAAAACAAAAATGTTTGCACGTTCTTTCAGGGTGACAGATAAAAATTGGTAACGACGCCTAAATCGTGTGAAAGACTCAGTACGATCTGTCGCACTAAAAACGTGATGGCAGAAATGGATTTAGCATCCTTGAAAAAATAAAGTTTACTAAAAAAGTTTCAATCAACTGATTTTTATTTCATTGCATTTTATTTATTTATTTATTTTTATTTTTATTTTTATTTATTTATTTTTTTTCAATCGAAATTTTATTTTACAATTTCAATTAAAAAAAAAAAAAATTGAATTACAGTTTTTCTTGGTCAATTGTTAGTAATAAAATTGAACATGAATCACTACAATAAAATTCTTATTACCAATCGTAAAAAAAATTTATTCCCAAAATGCAACTATGCACATTCAACAAAAAATGAAATAAACTTTTATTACACAAAGCTTCTGAAGTATTTCATTTCCGAGCCCTTCAAATAAGATTTGACCTATGCACAAAATTTAATCGAATTATGCTTTTGAAGGTTTTTCTTTCTTTCTTTCTTTTTATCTCTTTGCAGTGAAGCTTAGCTAATATAATTGGAATACATTAAACTAGAAATTTCATAATGCTATAACTGACATTTTCCTTGATTTTTGTTGCGTAGTTTAAATATGGCTTAAGGTAAAACATAAAGTTAATTAAATCATTTTTTTCTTTTTTTAATATATATATAAACCTGCCGAAGTTTTATTAGAAGATTCTGATAAAACACTCACTTTGAGGTAAGAAAAATATCAGAAAATAAACTTCATTAAAGGACAATAATAATGTTGCAACGGGTTAAATCATTTTCCCTGCAACGGATGTGCTGTTGCCGTGAAAATAGTTTTACAGTCAAACTAGGAACAAAAGGGCAGTTCATTCCACTTCCAGTAAGGTCGGCTTTGGCGATCAAATTTTGATAAAAAATGGTGAGTTTAGGGTTTCTGAAGTTTCAGAACTCTACATTGAACAGGAGCCGATATCTAGAACTTTTCATGGGATTTTAGACAGAAATATCACCAAAACCCATTGCCAAAGGTGTAAACAGAAGTACTTGAATTCTGAGGAGGAGAGGAGAAGTATTCACAGAGCTGCTGCTACGAGCGATTGCGTTTAGAGAGACTGTGTCTTAAGCTTTTTTTTTTAAATCAGCGAAATGCGGTTGGAGTAAAATAAATATGTCTCCCCCCCCCCTCGCATCCCTCTATACATTTGTTAAAACTAAGTTATATATTATAATTACGTTCAATTTTATTAATATTAGTATCATCATATTCTGAAAATTTTGCATTGTACCTATACATACTGCATATATTGTAAGGAATATGTTTGTTCGAATGTATGTTGTAAATATATATGTAGGTTTGTAAAATGTGTATGTTTTTTGTAAAGACCAATGTATATTTTGGTTGGGTTTGATCGCTCTACACGTTAGTTGATCATTTTTTACACATCAGAACTTGTTTGACTAGTGCCTAATGCCTTAAAGATGAACACAAAATACTACGAAGTTCCATAGAATCAGAGTTCGAATCCGATATCCAAGGCTGTGGTCCTGAAATATTTTTCGGAGGGGGTTGAAACTATAGTACACAATATTAAGTTTTAAAAATGTAGTATAGCTCAAAAATTTTCGACAGATTTGCAGATTTCGTGGGGAAAGGGGGGAGGGGGGGAGTTGAAACACCCCAAACCTCCCTTGACTACGACCTGTAGAACCTGGAGGCCAGAACATTAACCATTTGTCTGCCAAATGGGCTATGCTCGCAGTGATACCAGATTGGGGATTTTGTCCCCATTTTGGGGATTTTTGAGGCTTCTGGGGACAATTTTGGGGACCAAATGTTTGTGGGGACTTTTTTGGGAAATTCTAAAATTTTTAGGGACAAATCTGGAGAGTTCTTCAACTTTTTGTCAATGTTGGCAACGTAATGATTTATCCCTACGACCAGGGATTTTCAATAGCTTTATTGTTATTTGGGGATTTTTTTTTTCAAAAATTGCCTTCATTTGGGGAAAAGTCTGAGCTTAAATCCACTTAAATCTGCTTGATATTTTTTTTTTTTTTTTTTTTTTGAAAAAATTTTTATTTTTCCTTTTTAGTAGAAATCAAGTTGGGGATTTTTTTGGAAAAAAACCCCCTGATTTGGGGAAATTTGAAGACGTGTTTTGGAAATAATTTTCGACCATCTGGCATCACTGTATGCTCGTCTAAAATCAGTATATTAAGATTGAAAGATTATTTTGGATGTAAAAATCGTTTAAGTATATGGAGGTAAATTAAAATTCTTTTAAATAATCTTAGACAGTCTACCACATGAGGAAAACTTATATTTCTTTCAATTTCAAACATAACTAGAATACTATAATAAAACAGATATTGGAATAATTTCTCCCTACACTACCTCAAAGAAATCTGTAAAAAAAAAAAGTCATTTCTGTTTATTGAACTCTTGATTTCGGCAACACAACATTTGGACTTAAAATAGGACATCGGAATAAAAAAAAAAAAAAACTGAAAAAACAGCGAAAAGACTTTAAAGTAAAGTTTTATGTTTTAATTGCAACGAAGTATGCTAAAACTCAGAGAAAATTATCTGCAGTGATGCAACAAAAGAAAGGGATATTGAGGTCAAACCTGTAAAGGGTAAAAGATCTTGCTTGTTAAATATGCTATTATTATTTTTGTGTATTTAGTTCCTCGATTTTAAGTGGTCACATTTCTTGTAGATTATAATTTTGAATGCAGGGTTACTATTTAACCTTTTTCAATAATCTAACAAGTAAACAAGGAGATTAACATTAAATAATATGTAAATAAAAACGACTAGTATGCTGTGACCATCACAAAACTTTCTTCAATATTATTTTATATAATAGCATCAACTAACGGCTAACATGCACAAAAATTTAACCAACAATAAAGATTTTACATGTGCTTTTTGGTGTGATTTTAACCTAGAGATGCTGAGGTATAGCCATCTGAAATTCCACAGAGAGTAAATAAAAGTAGCGCTATCTGTCGTCCGTTATATACCAAATCAAATTAGCATATTTTATCATAATAACCATCTCGATTACAAAGTTTGGTACTTTTATATATAGTAAAAGTTGAAATATTGATTTATTGTAAATGAGGTTAAATCATATTAGCAGTGCTATTTCTTGGTCTATATCACTTTTTTTTTTTTTTTTTTTTTGTTCATTGGTTTATGAGCTGCGGTGACTAGAAAATTTTGTAGACATTCATGAAACAGAGCCACAAGAAAACATTTTCTAAAAGCAATCGAATTTTAAAAAGTATAATTGTGTCAAAAACTAGAATTAAAATTTTTTTAAGAATCTAATATTTTTTCTTATATACTTGTAGAAGAAAGTAAAAACAAAATTGCCTTATGTTAAATTTTAAAGTAATGTTTGAATTTTGATTACTTTTTTATATTTTATTACTTGCACTTATATACTTGAAATTTTGCAACTAATACCGATTATACTTTAGTATTATGTAAAAAATTAAATAAATATATATATACAGTGTTTAAACTGCCATTAGTTTTTTTAGCATTTTGCTAAAAGGTATCATATTTTGCTAAAACATGTTAGTCAGAATTTCGCTAAAAAGCTAAAACTGGATAACTATATAAAATATCTCTATATAATAACTCATTTTTTTTTTTTTTTTTTTTTTTTTTTTTGTAATATTTGCAGGCAAAAACTACGAAAGAACTAAAATTTTTGGGAATCATTATTTATGTAGTAATTTGGATTTATTTTTAATTTTTAATGATTGAATTTAAATGCAAAAATATTTAAAAGTATGTCAGAATTCAGAATTTGCTTCATAGAAGCATTCTTAGCACTAGTATTTCACGATTATCTACCACTGCACTTTATTTAATTTTTTAATTTCTTTTTCATTTTACACGTATGATATGAGTACCTCTTTTTCTGTTGTTAAAATCAAAACATAGTTTCCTTGATTCATATTTTTAAAGTCACAAATATGGATGCTTGGTTAAAATCATCAATGCAATGAACAAAAGGAATAGAAAACAAAACTGAGGATAACAAAGCTAACAAGAAACATCGTGTCTGGCTGTGATTTTAATGAAACTTTAATTTCTGATAGAGGACATGTACCAAATATTTTTGATCACAGAAATTTTTGCTATCATCCATGTTTTCTCTATTTATTGAATTTTTAAAATGTTAAAAACCACATCAGTCACATATCAACAGAAAGTTCCGCCCTTGGGTGTGACTTAAAAATACTAAATGATTTAGCAAAATGATTTTGCGCTTTCATGTTTAAGTTACAAATGAAAATTTATAGTAGTACTGAAAATTATTTCAACTGAATTATTCATTTGAGTATTCACTTGCTGTATAAATACAAATTTTTCGCATATTTTTGAGTAAAATTTGATAGCATATCAAATATGAAAGAAACGCCTCTAGAAAAGAAACGCCTCTCTCTCATTGAAATCCGAGCCGGACACTTGGGTGATGTTCCTTGTAAGTAAAAGAAATCAATGGTATCCAAAGAATTAATTAACTTTCGAAAAAGCTAAAATAGTGCTTGCCTATTTTCGCTAAAATGCTAAAGTAATTTTTTTTGCCAGTTTAAACCTTGTATATATATATACATATATATAATTAAAATGCGATGATTTTAAAAATCATAATTTTTTTCAGGTTTTATATAATTTTTTTTTACTTAATTATTGATTTGCATCCATATATCCATTATTTCAGGACTCTAAAATCTATCTAAAGTGAAATATTCTCATTTAAGAATGCCAACATTTTTATACATACTGCGCTAAATATACGAAGATAACCTCAGTGTTACCAAATTGGAGATTTTGTCCCCATTTTGGGGATTTTTTAGGCTTCTGGGAACAATTTGGGAGATCGAATGTTTATGGGGAATTATGAAAGGATTTTTGAAATTTTTGGGTGAAAATCTGGGGAATTTTTCAATTTTGACTTAAATTAGTTTGATTGTTAAGTTTACAGCATTAACAACTGTGGGGATCACTACGCGCAGGGACTTTTAATAGCTTTCTTTATCATGTAGGCGCTTTTGTATGTACCCTTTCTCCTCAGGACATACTGAGGATATCCTGAGGACATCTTCATGATATCCTGAGGATGAAAGTACATCTTGTGTACATCCTCAGCACTATCTTAAGTATTTTATGCAGATTTAAAAATTTCCGATAACCAGTGTGTATATACAGTTATTTTTGTATATGGGGATTTTTTTCAAAAATGAACATCATTTCGGGAAAAATTTGCACTAATCTGTTAAGTATTTAAAAAAAAATTTGAAAAAAAAAATTTACTTTTTACTTTCTTCTATATGTAATATAGAGAAAGTATTTGATTCGTGAAGAATTTCGACCTCCGTTTTTTGATGGATTTACACGTTTTAAGATTTCCAGAACACGAATTGATAGTTTTTAGAAAATGTCTGTCTGTATCACGTTTTTTGTGGACGCTGTATCTCACGAACCAATGAATGAAATTTAACCAAACTTGGTATTTAGTTGCACCCTGACATATAAACTGGTGCTGATTACATTTGGGGATCAATCGCTCAACAGGTGGCGCTGTGATCGCATTTTTTGTAAACTTTTAACATGGTAGTATAGGACAAAATTTCGTATAAATGTACATAATGAGAATTTTGGAAAAAAATTTTGTGCATGTGGGGGCATCGCTTCCTCCCCCCCCCCCCCGCCGTAAAAAAATTTGGAAAAAAATAGTTTTCCTAAAAAAATATTTAAAAAATTTTCTAAATTTTTAACATGGCAGTATAGGACAAAATTTCGTATAAATGTGCATAAAAAGAGTTATTTTAAACTTGTGATTGTAAAATTAATATGGTTTTTGTATAATAGTAGCAGTTAACTAGGAAAAAAATTTTGTGCATGTGGGGGCATCGGTTCCCCCCCCCCCCCGGTGGAGTAAATTTTCAAGATGGGTATTTTTTGAAAGGTCTCGTCAATACCTTTAAAATGAATGGTTGAACTATAAATCTGTGATAATTTAAAACATATATAAGTCATCGATTTTTTTTTTACTTTTAACGAAAAAAAAAATCATATATATATATATATATATATATATTTTTTTTTTTTTTTTTTTTTTTTGTTACTGAGTGAATTTGTATAGGAAAATATAGAAGAAAGTCTTGTGGTGGCCACAACATACTAGTTTAGTTAAAATTGAATTGGGGATTTTTTTAGGAAAAAAAAAAAAAACCTTGACTTGGGGAAATTTGAAAGCCTGTTTGGAGAAACTGACTGTCGACCATCTGATAACACTGGATAACCTATATATTTCAGAGATAATAAATGGTGTTTACAATAAAAAGTTTCATTAATGGTTCATTACAGGGCCACACAAAAGTATTCGGATTTTTGACTGGGTATTCATGGAGATGTATTTTAAGTTCAGCTATACCTTTTCAGTACATTCAAATGATGGTGAAAAATATTTATGATTTTGTATTTATCATGTGATAGGTAAATGAATTTAAAAAATGTTTTATGGAATACTAAAAATGTTAATGGATATTAAAGCATGGACAGGGGGACAGGCGAAACGAAGAACTTCTAAAATTTATTAAAAAGTGTTAAAAATAAACGAATTATCCCTGAATAAATAATTTTTAAAGTCTAAAAGATAAATTATACATCAACAAGCTTTTTTTTTTTTTTAAAAAAAAAAAAAAAGGGGTGGGAGGGAAGAAGGAAAGAAAAGAAAAGAAAAGAAATCTTGGACTGTAGAATACATTAAAATAATAATAATAATAATAATAATAATAATAACAATAATAAGTTAAAAATCTGTAATTATTCTAATAATTTTCACAAGCCTGTGTTTTAAAATGGAATAGTGTTTCTCACTATTCTATTAAAGCAATAAAAATTTCAGGAAATCCTTCTTTAGTTGACATTTTGTTCTGGTTTTCGATTCGAACTGCTTATTTTTTTAGCAAAACAGTTTTGACAAATTCCTAAAAAAATAATTTAAAATACAAACGTGCCAAAATTATTAGAATTATACTGTAATTTTTTAAGTTCCTTGTTAATTTAATACTTTCCAACAAAGTTGAAAAATGTTTATATGACTTAGAATTTGTTTGTCTGTCCACGCTCTAACTCTCGTAAATATTCATAGACTTCCTTGAAATTGTTATATGTTATTTCAGTTCCCTATGGGACGTTCCCCGTAAAAAATGGGATAAATGCCACCACCACTAGTTTGTGTACAGGGACACCCGAAATATGTCCATATTGTTATAGCTTCATTTTGCACCAAAAAATGAAACTGACTTTTATTACTCACATACAAAACAACAAAAAAAAAAAAAATTCTATAGAATGCAGTATGATTAGCATTGAGATTTAGTGGGCCACATTAAAATATTCAAATACATTAAGGGCTTCAGTTAGAAAAATATGGAATTGTGTATTAAACGTTAATGTGTTATACGTTTTTTACACTTTGCAACAATATTTCTTTCTCTCATTCTGGCTGAAAGTTATGTGGTTAAGTAGGCATATTTCATTAAAAGTTACACGATACAACACGTACGTACTGTTAGAAAGTGTTAATAATCCGTGCGATCCGCATCATTTTTAATTCTTGTTTTATTACTTGTTAATGCATTCAATAATTCAATAAAAATAACACTGCACTGCAATTTTTTTTTTATATATATATATATACCATAGATACCAGTCTTGTTGATTCTTATGTAAAATGACCTCCTGAATCTGAATATGACTCCCATTTTGCCCAGTAACCCACCGTTTTCTCGGAATGCCACCACCTCCCCCAATTTTTATCACTGTTCGGTCATTTTATGGTCATGAATTTGATTGGGAGAATGAAAAAAAAATTAATTTAACACTTAAAAACAAAAAATATATAATATTTAATAAATAACATTAATAATAGATTAAAAAAACTATAAAAAATGTAATACATAATTCAGTCCCCCTCGAAATTTTCCCTTTGCCGCAAATGTTCATGTTTTAGAATTGTCCATCACTGCAGCCCCTCAGAAGATAGTTAACAGTTAAAATAATCCCCCCCCCTCCTCCTAAAAATCAAATTTATAGCCATAAAATGACCGAAAAGTGATAAAAATAGGGAGCCGTCCCTAAAAAACGGTGGGTGATAGGGCAAAATGGTCATCCTATTCGGATTCAGGAGGTCATTTTACATAAAAATTTGCAAAAATGGTTGGGGCAATTTTCATACAGAGCAGTGTAATTTGACTTATTGATATAATTTATCGTTCGCCTTAAAAAAATAGTTTAGAGAATATTTAAGCAATTCTCAACACTTTCAACAAATTTTAGACGTTTTTATCACTCGAGTTCGTCTGCCAGTCTATCTGCGTTTCCGTATTTATAAATATTTTTAATATAATCATCAAACACTGTCTAAAAACATTGGCCAATCCCATTATAAATATTAAGTTATAAATTATTTTTCAACGTAATTGTAAAATATTGAAAATGCACAACGCAACTGAAAATATGTCTCCATCGATATCCTCCGTAATGTATCAGAATATTTTTGTGTGGACCTCTAAATAAATTATTAATATAAAATACATTACTTTCTAAAGTAAATATCCGTTATTACCCCCCCCCCTTCCTCCTGAAAAGTGTGAGTTGATTTCACATGTTTAGAGCCACACAAAAATGTTGAAATTTCCTTTTAACAAATGCGTCTCTTAATACGCAATGTATCTGAATTATTTTGTGAGTCGTTGTAAAAAACTATTTGAGCAACACGTGTGACTTATAATAGGAGGCATTTTACGATATATCTGAAAAAACTCGGCGACATTTATAGATTTTATAGAATTCTAAAAGTATGCATGGATAAACGGGGACAAACTGACAAATGAACCCAAGTGATTAACTCCTCTAAAATTTTTCATAAAGTATTAAAAATAACTAAATTACCATCTGAACTATTCCTAAAACCTGAAAAATAAATTGCAGCAACAAATAAAATTAATTTTTTAGGACAGAATGCATAAATAAGAATATTAATAAGAATAATCTACTTTTAATAAAAGTTTTGTGTTTCAGGGTGTAATGCTCGAAACTAGCAAAATAAATAAAATAATGTATTGAAATAAATAAAGCAAAATTTTATCCATGGTTTGCACACATGAAAAAATAAATGAAAAAATAAATATGAAAAAATAAATAATTTGACAGTCAAAATGTTACATCACAACTACAACAATGTATTGAAAAAAAAAAAAGAAAATAATGTTTTATTCATGATTTGCATGGTTTTGGGAGATTCATTTATTATTTCAAAAAATAAATTAAAAATTAAACACACAAAATTCATTAGTTCATTTACGGAGAAAATCTCATTTTAAAAATATATTTGAGAATAGTATACAATAATTTGTATATAAAATAGTTATTTCGTTTGAAGTAAACAAAGTCATAATAATTAGATAATTTTCAAAAATTTATTCACCCGCAAAGCTTGAATAAAACAAACTAGTATGATGTGGCCACCACATAACTTTCTTCTATATAGCTTTACACAAAATTTATTCAATACAAATTATTTATTAAATTATCAAATTATTTTCCATTATAAATGCAGAACAATTATGAATGCAGATTTGACAGAATTATATCACTAAATGCCGAAAGAAAGTTATTTTTTTGCAATTATAAGAAGAAATGCGATTTTTTTTTTTTTTTTTTTTCGTTAAAAATAAAAAAAAATCGATAACTTTGTTTTAAATTATCACAGATCTATAGTTCAACCATTCGTTTTAAAGGTATTGACGAGATCTTTCGAAAGATACCCATATTGAAAATTTACTCCCACCCCAGGGATGGAAGCAATGCCCCCCCCCCATGCACAAATTTGTTTTCCTAGTTAACTACTACTATTATCAATAATTCATATTAATTTTACAATCACAAGTTAAAAATAACTCTCATTCTGTACTTTTATACGAAATTTTGTCCTATACTGCCATGTTAAAAATTTAGAAAAAATGCGATCACAGCGCCACCTGTTGAGCGAGTGATCCCCAAATCGAATCAGCATCAAATTATGCCAGGGTCCAACTATATACTAAGTTTGGTTAAATTTCGTTCATTGGTTCGTGAGATACAGCGTCCACAAAATTCGTGATACACACAGACACACAGACAAACAGACAGACATTTTCTAAAAACAGTCAAATCGTGTTCAGGACATCCCAAAACGTGTAAATCCATCGAAAACTGGAGTTCGAAATTTTTCTCGAATCCAAGACTTTATATTACATATAGAAGAAAGTAAAAAATTTATTTTTTAGAATAAACTCTATTTGTTGCTAAGTAAAATTTCAATACATCACGGAAAAAAATAAATAAATAAATAAAGGAAGTGTGTAGAATTTTTCTATGGCATGAGAAATAATATTATAAATAATAGAATAAATACATTGTTATAAGATTTTATTTAAAAGATTGAGACATCTTGTTTAATTTCTTTTAGACGTTTGGACTTGAAAACTTAAAAATATTATGATATAAAAGTTGATGCCATTTCTTTTAAATATCATGTAAACCAATGTTTAGTAGTTTAAACTTCCCAGAAGAAGTAATTTAGATATGCATGTGTAAAAATCGAGCTCTATATATAGCAGACTCAGACCATCTGATAATAGTAATAATGATAATATATTAGGGATTCACAATTGGTCTAATTTTTCACACGCCTTATACTTCAAAATCGAATGTTCTTCTTCATTTTTACTTTCCGAACACTATAGTGAAGAAAGTATTGTAATTATGTCAAAAATCCGAATTTGAGATTTGGATGCTTCTATACGTTTCGAGGTTCCCTGAGTCCGTTTTCACTATGTTTGCAATGATGTATGTATGTGTGTGTGTATGTATGTGTGTATGTCTTGTCTGTGATTGAACACGCTAGCGTCTAAACGCTTTGTTCGAATAAGCTGAAAGTTTGTACGTATATATTGTAAGTCACCATAGTACGGACCCTATTGTTTTTGGTGAATCTAGAACTTACAGTTTTTTTTTTTTTTTTTTTTTTTTTTTTACAGGGACACAAAGAAAAATTCTTTATCATTACGGCCTACGGGACCAAATTTTAAAAAGTGCGAAGCGCCTTATTCAATTGAGCTGAAAATTTATATGAATATTATAAATCAATGTTGCACTAACTATAAGCATTTTGGTGAATCTAGCATTTATAGGTTTTTACAGGGACACAACGAAAAATTCTTTATCATTATGATCTATAGGCTCAAAGTTCAGTAGCGTTAAATTAAACATCGTGTAATATATGGAGAAAAATACTCAAACACTCTATTATGATTTTCCCTCCTTTGTTTGTTTAACAACTCCTCTTTCTTTACTTTATCTACAAAACTGTTAATTACTCAATGTTCGGAAAGTCGAGTGGAGTCACTCCAGATTTTTTAACATGAAAAAGAAAATAATTTTTCAGATAATTGTGTCAAAGAAAATACCTTGAACTGATCTGACACTATTTTCGTCCCACAGCAATCAGAAGAGATACGTTGTCATAGAAATGTAATCGTTTATTATTAATTCAAAATGCACTCTATTTAAAGAAAAACAAAAAATACAAATTAGTTCTTAATCATTCCAATGTTAATGACTGAAAACTTTTGTACATTTTTGCATAAAGACGACGACAAAATTACGTCAGAAAGTTTCACTTTGTTAGGCGAAGAAAAAACTTTTCTGCTGAGAAAAATTACGAAACCGAGTAATTATTTCAATTAAAAATTATTTTTAACGGAAACTTTATGTTCGGGAAAAAACACAAAGAATTATTTCCCGAAACGACATTTAGTCCTCGTCGCTATAGGAGGTTCCAGTTTGCCTTGACATCACCGCCATTTTTATTTTAAAAAAAAGTGAAATCAGGAGAATTTGAGGAAGAGTCTGAGTAAACGGAAATATGGAGTTTGCCTTCATACATTCTTTTAACCACAGATGCATTAAAAGCGGCTTCTATGTTTGGCATTGGGGAGTTCTATTCGAAAAAGCGTAATCTGCTTCTTTAAAGTTTGCGCTCAACTTCGCCCTAATGCATTTTAAAGATAAAACAAGGCTATTAGTACTGTTTACAAGCCATTAACGGAGCAACTTTGAACTGTGTAGCAATAGACGCGGGATATGTAGTTTGAAAGCTAACAACAAAATGCTTAATGTGCGACTCTTATTTTCATTATTCTTGATGTGTTTGTTTTAGTATGTAACATGAGATACAGAGTATTCATATATTATAAAAAATTTCTAGTAATCGAACCTAGTAGACGGGAGGGGTTGGGTTCAAACCTAGGCTGCACTCGTCGACCTAGCCGTTCAGAATTTGATCTGAAACTTGCGTGATTGCGGGTTTGAACCCAAATAGAAAGGCACCCAATAAGAGCACCCATCCAGGTATACGAGCTTAATGTAATCAGTTGGCCTTAATTCACACACGACATCATAAATTTTAAATTTATTTTATATGCTTTTTTTTTTTCTTTTTTTTTTTTTTTTTTTTAATAAATCCTCTATTTTTTAGGATATTGTTGACAAATTTGAAAATTTTATCAAAGGATGAACTTTTTAGAAAGTTAAACGATAATTGGCTTCGAGAAGAGAACTTCTCGGCCAATGGTAAATTTTAGAATATTAAATGCAAAATAAAAGTTTATAATAATAATAATAAATACTATTATTCTTATTTTCATACATGCTGAAAAAAAGGAGTAATGATTAACGGAAAGAAATCATTTACGCAAAAACATGTCCACAATTCCATATTCTAAGAAATATGACTACATAGTATCAAAATTTTGATAATCAATTTTAGAAAATTAAACAGCAGTTTAGTTATTGTTTCACAATATAACGTAGAAACTAAAATCTTATACTAAAATAGTAGTTCTCAAAAAATAAATAAATACAAATAATAATAATAATAATAATAATAATAAGTCAGGGCACATTTTACGTTCTTCAAATATGCGTAGACACATTTTATACAAATACTTGAGTTTTAATAACACTGCCCTGCTAAAAAAAAAAAAAAAAAAAAAAAGTTTCGATCCCTGATATCATTCTTGCTTATTCTTATGTAAAATGATATCCTGATTCCGAATATGACTCCCATTTTGCCCAGTCACCCACCGTTTTCTCGGGACACCACCCCCTCCCCCAATTTTTATCACTGTTCAGTAATCATATGACCATGAATTTGATTTGGAGAATGAAAAAGAATTTTTTTAACGCTTAAAAACAAAAAATGTATAATGTTTAATAAATAACATTAATGTAATAGGTTAAAAAAATATAAGAAATGTAATACATAATTTCAGTGGCAAATCCCCCCCCCCTAAATTTTGCCCTTGCCGCAAATGTCGATGTTTTAGAATTTTCCAACTCTGTAGCCCCTCAGAAGATATTTAACAGTTAAAATAATCCTTTCGCCCCCTAAAAATCAAATTTGTAGCTATAAAATTGCCGAAAAGTGATAAAAATAGGAGGCCGTCCCTAAAAAACGGTGGGTGATAGGGCAAAATGGACATCCTATTCGGATTCAGGAGGTCATTTTACGTAAGAATTTGCAAAAATGGTGTTGGGGACAAATTTCATGCAAAGCAGTGTTTTTAGTCTCAAAAAGAAATAATTAAATTTATTTAAAAAGTTAAAAAAAAAATTGCTAAAAGGCGACATTTTTAAAGAGTATGTTTAAAAAAAAAAAAAAAAAAAAAAAAAAAAAATCTGGAGTGACTCTACTCGACTTTCCGAACATTGAGTAATTAACAGTTTTGTAGATAAAGTAAAGAAAGAGGAGTTGTTAAACAAACAAAAGAGAGAAAACGATAATAGAGTGTTTGAGTATTTTTCTCCATATATTACACGATGTTTTATTGAACGCTACTGAACTTTGAGCCCATAGATCATAATGATAAAGAATTTTTCGTTGTGTCCCTGTAAAAACCTATAAATGCTAGATTGACCAAAATGCTTATAGTTAGTGCAACAGTGATTTATAATATTCATATAAATTTTCAGTTCAATTGAATAAGGCGTTTAGATGCTATCGCACTTTTAAAAATTTGGTCCCATAGGCCATAATGATAAAGAATTTTTCTTTGTGTTCCTGTTAAAAAACTGTAAGTGCTAAATTCACCAAAACCTATTCAGTTTGTGCAACTGTGACCTATAACATGTGTACAATTTTTTTGCTCAGATTAATAAGGCGTTTAGACGCTATCACACTTTTAAAAATTTGCCCCCATAGGCCATAATGATAAAGAATTTTTCTTTGCGTCCCTGTAAAAAAAAACTAAAAGTGCCAGATTCTCCAAAATCTATTCAGATTGCGTATCTGTGACCTATAATATGTGTATAAATTTTTTGCTCAAATGAATAAGGCGTTTAGATGCTATCGCACTTTTAAGATTTTGGTCCTATAGGCCATAATGATAAAGAATTTTTCTTTGTGTCCCTGTAAAAAAACTATAAGTGCTAGATTCATCAAAATCAATAGGGTTCGTGCTATGGTGACTTGCAACATGCGTACCAACTTACAGCTCATTCGAGCAAAGCGTTTAGACGCCAGCGTGTTCACTCACACACATACATACACACATACACACACACATACATACATCATCGTAAAAATAGTGAAAACGGACTCAGTTGACCTCGAAACGTATAGAAACACCGAAATCTCAAATTCGGATTTTTGACATGATTACAACACTTTCCTCACTATAGTGTTCGGAAAGTAAAAAAAACAGAATTGGAAAAACTTTTTCAAATGGTTCTTAAAATGAGATATCCTTATAATACGAAGCAACAGAAATCCCATAGGATTGCATGGGAAGGAAGAAAGGGGGAATCTGAATGATGTGCAACCACAGAAATTATCATAGACCCACTCTCCAAACCCAAACCAAGTAAGTTGCGATTTTATATTCTCACTGCCACATAACTGATACTCAATTTCAGAATAAAATTGATCTACAGGGTGTCCCAGAATTCATAGGCCAAACCATAGACTTTATATAAATAGACTACGCCACCAATAGGATTTCCCATTATAGTGAATGTCTTCAACATGAGGGTGTAATCTGATAACTTAATCCTTTGCGGTCAGCGCCGTATGTCACGTGACAAAGAGTTGAGGGAGATTCTTCCATAAGAAAGTACTTATTTTTGTAAGAATTCAAACAAAAAATTCTCCCCTTCAGAAGGGTTTCTCACAAAAGAAATTTTTTTATAATTAATCTATGACATTTTAGCTTTCCAACGATGCGTAAATCTAAAGGCTTAAATAAAACGTATGTGTACAATACAGAAATTAAAAAACTCAAAACTACTTTCTTTCCTATGGAAAAATCACATAATATTCTTTCTCGTCTCTCTCTTCAGGTCCGCATCACGTGATAATTTAGTTGGGGAAGCTACTTCATGTTGCAGACAGATAATGAGGGGGGGATGCGTGGTCTATCTATATAAGGTCTATGGCCAAACTTTAAGGGGATATAGGGCAAACCATAAGTATTCAGAATTGTGTAGGAGCTCATGGACGCAAATGTCATCTTTAACCCTTTAAGAACCGGTTGTTTTTTGTTATTTTTTAAAAGATTTCGCTTTTTAAATATTAAACTTTCAAGAAACTTTTTTTTTTTTTTTCTGGTGCATACCATTACATAAAAAGGTATGCATAGTAAGATTGCTAATTCTAATCGATGTATTTAAAGCACTCGTTGTATTAATACGAATGTCGTACACATTTGAGCACTTTATTTCTGTATTACTATATAGTAAAGAGCTATCTTTTATTTAGTTTAGTTTTTTTTTTTTTTTTTTTTTTTTGCTTTTCCGCCTACATTTTACCATGTTATTACCATGTTTTTATTAACTTTTATTCTTGTTTGTCCGGTACAAATCTTGCAATCGATTTTTACGTCCTTACTAGTTAAACATTTGAAACTTTCAGAATAGCTCAGAACCCGATGACAACATAATATTTCGAAGCCCGATTTTCGAATTTTTGATTGGTTTTCTTTTAATTAATTAAGATATGAAAATAATAACATCCTAATAGCTTTAAAAATAGCCATTAAAATATTAGCTATAATTTAATTGTTGCCCCCCCCCCTCTAAAAAAAAAAAAAAAAAAAAAAAAAAAAAAAGGTACGAGTTCTTTTTTTTTTTTTTTTTGGTCATTTTGGCGATGAATAAAATTGACTATCGCAATTGCATAAATAAAGATCTTGGCGAGAAATGTCCGAGCTCCTTTGGTGCTAAATTTCAAATTTCGCCAAGTGGTTCTATACTGAAGCTCTTCCATTTTTTTAGCATGATATTCCATTTTAAATTGTTAAAAAAAAAAAAAAAAAAAAAAAGAGGTGTTTGCAAGTTTTTTTTCTTTTTTCGACATAAAAAGAAATATATTTACTTAATTTTTTTTTGGAATCAACTTTTTTTTTCTTTCTTTTTAATAATTTTAAAGTTAGACTGGGGATTTTATTTAATACCTTTTGAACCAATTATCCGATTGAACTAAAAAAATACAGTGCTAGCTAGATTTTGTACTGATTTATAAGTGTACCATATTTTTGATTAAAATATAATAATCCAGATAGGTACAATAATAAAATCTCAGATTTATATATTTTAAATTAAAAAAACAAGACCTTCCGGCTTATTCGGAAGGGTAGGTTGATTTCTTTTTCCGTATCAAGTAGCCGTCATTTTGTTTGAAAATGGCGGCTACAAATTATTAATGCATTTGGTAGAAATATTGATGTAGGCTATGCACATATGGATTTTTAAGCAAATCGGTTCATAAATACCTTTTTATGTGAATTTAAAAATTTCAAGTGGCCGACGCTTGGAAGCAAAATGGTGAGATAAGGTGACAAATATATGAAATGTATTTGTGAGATAAGTCTACTGTACACATATAGTTCGAATTAATCCAAAATCTCTAAAGTCATCGTGTTGAAAAATTAAGTGGCTGGCACTTCGATCAAAATGGCAGAGAAAGTTCCTCATCTAAAATATCCATTCAAATTTGAAAATATTTTTTTTTTTTAGAAATTCTTTCAATTAGTAAGTTGATAAAATGTTAGTTTTCTGCATTTCTATCTTGTTTTAGCACTAAAATAGCCTAATTTTTCCTTAAAAACGCTTTAAAAAGATCCAGCAACGCAGGTAATGAATTTGGCGCAAAATTTGGCGACTTTTCCCCCTATGGCGACTTTTTTGGCGACTTTTGGCGAGAAAATACTTATAATCGATATACCAAAGATGGACGCAATAAATTGATTGGTTCACGAGTTACGTGAATTTTCTAGATTTTTGTTGTTTGAAAGATAAATCCATTTTTCAACTTTGATTTGAATTGATTAAGTATTTCTAAAGTTACCGTGATAACAAATTTACCAGTGGCCGCCAGTTGGAAACAATACAGCGGAACAAGTTGCCCAGCAAACATATCCAAGGTATTTGAAGCATAGGTTCACTGTCCAACTGTGGTTTAAATCAGTGCCGTGTTTCAAAAGTTAATTTTATGGCAAATTTTCAAGTGACAGTCTAAGTGGTTGCAACTTGGAAGCAAAATGGCAAAAGAACTTGCCCAGTGAAATCATCCAGTATACTTGTGTAAGTTCCTTGTCCAGTTCTAGTTCAAATTAAATCAGTATTTCAAAAATTATCCTCATAAGAAATTTTCAGGTGGCGCCACTTGGAAAAAAAAAAAAAAAGCGGAGTGAGATGCCCAGCGAACTTATTTGAGATATTTGAAGGATAAATCCACTACCCAAATTTGATGCGAACCGATTCTGTATTACTAAAGTTACTATATTGACAAATTTTCAAGTGGCAGCCACTTGGACATAAAATTGCGGATCGAGTCACCAAATGAACTTATCCTAGATATTTGAACCATAAGTTCACTATCCAACTTTTATTTGAATCAGTTTAGTATTTTAAAAGTTATCGTGATGGCATATTTTCAAGAGGCAGTGTGATTTCAAGTGGCTGGAACTTAGAAACAAGATGTCGGGACAAGTTGCCCAGTGAAAACATTCAAGATAATTATATGATAATATCACTGTCCAAATTTGGTTCGATTTGGAGTATTATTTCAGAAGTTATCGTGATTTTAAATTTTCAAGTGGGAGCCTGATTTCAAGTGGTCCCGCTTAACTTAAGATATCTGCCACTTTATTAAAAATGGCGGATATAGTTTACTAATAAACTTCATTGAGATCCTCATGTGGTCTGTATTTACATCAAAATTCAAACAATTTCGGAATACGCTTTTTACAATTTAAATTTGAAATTTTCAAGTGGTCTCCACTTGAAAACAAAATGGCGGAGCAACTTGGTTAACAAACTCATCTAAGATATTTATACGATAAGTTAAGACACTGTTCAAATTTGGTTCCATTTGGAGTATTATTTCGGAAGTTATCATGGTTTTAAATTTTCAAGTGCTGTCCTGATTTCAAGTGGTCCCGCTTAAGTTAAGATATCCGCCACTTTATTAAAAATGGCTAATAAAGTTCATTAATAAAGTTATTTGAGACACTTGTATAATCTATGTATGCATCAAAATTAAAAAAATTCGGAATATGCTTTTAACAATTTGAATTTGAAATTTTCAAGTGGTCTCCACTTGAAAACAAAATGGCGGAGCAACTTGGTTAACAAATTCATCTGAGTTATTTATAAGATAACTTAAGACACTATCCAAATTTGGTTCGATTTGGAGTATTATTTCAGAAGTTATTCTGATTTTAAATTTTCAAGTGGTAGAGTGATTTCAAGTGGCGCTTAATTTAAGGTATCTACCACTTTATTAAAAATGACGGATAAATTTCATTAATAAACTTCATTGAGACCCTTATGTGGTCTATATTTACATCAAATTTCAAACAAATTCGGATTACGCTTTTTACAATTTGAATTTGAAATTTTCAAGTGGTCTCCACTTGAAAACAAAATAGCGGAGCAACTTGGTTAATAAACTCATCTAAGATATTTATAAGATAAGTTAAGACACTGTCTAAATTTGGATCGATTTGGAGTATTATTTCGGAAGTTATAGTGATTTTAAATTTTCAAGTGGTAGCCTGATTTCAAGTGGTCCCACTTAACTTAAAATATCTGCCACTTTATTAAAAATGGCGGATAAACTTCATTGAGACCCTTATGTGGTCTGTATTCACAACAAAATTCAAGCAAATCTTGCTTTAAATATGCTTTTTACAATGTCGGTTTGAAATTTTCAAGTGGCTGCCACTTGAAAACAAAAAGTCGGAGCAACTTGGTTAACGAACTCATCCAAGATATTTATAAGATCAGTTCACTGTCCAAATTTGGTTCCATTTCGAGTATTATTTCGGGAGTTATCGTGATGACAAAATTTTCATTATAGATAGATAGATAGATAGATAGATAGATAGATAGATAGATAAACGAAGTGATTGCAATAGGTCGATTTCTAAAGAAATCAACCTAAAAATTGCACGCTCATTCAAGGTGACAAACAGGGTTTAAACTGCCATTAGGTTTTTTCAACATTTTCCTAAGGGATATCCTTATTTGCTAAAATACGTCAACATGAATTTTCCTACAAAAGCAAAAAAAAAAAAAAACTAGATACGTTCACAAAATATCTCTATAATAATTTCATGTAATCGCAGGCAAAAATTACGAAACTCCTAAAAATATTACGAATCGCTATTTACATATTTTTAGTGTGTTTGGATTTACTTTCTATTTTTAATAGGTGGATTCCAATGCAAAAATATTTAAAACATAAATCAGAATTTAGAATCTACTTCGTAGAAGCATTTTTATTTTTATTATTATTATTATTGTTAAAATCGAAGCAATAAATTTTAAATTATCATAACATTTCTTATGTGTCAAAATAAAACTGACAATAATTCATAATTTTAGATTGAGGGTTCTTTTATTTTATTTTTTTTTTTTTTTGAAGCTCTTTAAGAATAAGAATTTTCATAATAAAAATTCTCTCTTTCCCAGAAAGAATAAGATAAAGGGCTTTCAAAAAGCTACAAAGCTACAGAATTTTTTTTTTTCAAGGCACTGGTGATAAATAAAAATTGGTAACAACGCTGTCGGAAAGAAATAGTACCATCTGTCGTACTAAAAGAAAACTAGTTGGCATAGGTGGACTCTGCTCAGTTCCCCATCATATTTATGTTCTCATAAATTTCTAGTGCGAGACATATTATAATCATGTTAAAAGAAATGAATTTGACCAAAGCTTGATATTATGACAGAATGAAATCCCCGCCTAATAGGCTATCCACCGTTCACTTCGATATATATATATCTTATTCTAATCTATTAATTTATTTTATCAGGGTCAGTTCCGTTGTTTAGTTTTCATCCTACTATTTCCAATGCAATAATCCTCAAAATTCATATTTATATGAAAAATTTACAATTTCGCTATGTTGATAAAATCGTAAATTACGAATGATTTACGAAATTTTCCTATTAGAATATTTGTATTCAATCATGTTCAAACAAATATCATAAATGTAATTTTGAAGTTGTCTAATGTATTTAGGATCCTCAAAATGGAAATTTATGCTCAATTTTGCCTTATTCTGACATGTTAAGTAAATCGTAAATTCCAAATAACTTACGAATTTTTTAAATTGGAAAAATCGTAGTCTATGATATTCATGCCAGTATCTTAAATAATATTTCGAAAGTGGTTTGACATCTTTACGATGAATATATCCCTCAAGATTGACGTTTATGTGAAATTTTGCTCTATTCAGCCATGTTAAGAAATTCGTAAATTTCCAATAACTTACGAAATATTTATATTAGAAAATTCATAGTCATTAATAATCATGCCAGTGTCCTAAATACTATTTCAAAAGTAGTCTGACATCTTTACGATGAAAATATCTCTCAAAATTGACGTTTATGTGAAATTTTGCTCTATACTGCCATGTTAAAAAATTCGTAAATTTCCAATAACTTGCGAAATTTCCAAAGTAGCATATTTATAGTTACTGATGTTCATTCCGGCATCAAAACTGATATTTTAAAACTGGTCTGACATTTTTACAGTAAAAAGTTTCCATTAAATGCACGTTTAAGTGAATTTTTGTCCTATTCTCCCATGTTAAGAAAATCGTAAATTTCTAATAACTTACGAAGTTTTTAAATTCGAATGTTGCAAATGAATAGGGTTCTTGCCAGTGTCGAAAGTAATATTTTAAAACTGATCTGACCTCTCTGCGATCATTTGTTCGTGAGATATCGTGTTAACAGACTAACAAACTAACGGACTAACACACTAACGGACTGACACACTGACACACTGACACACTAACAGACACCCTACAGACAGACACCAAAGAAATTTTGTCATTTTCGGATTCCTCACACCTGAAAACGTGTAGAAAAGTCAAAAAACCGAGGTCGAAAATTTTCACGATTACCTAAGTTCCCCATACCTATAGTATGATGGGGAACAAAACTAGTATGTTGTGGCCACCACAAGACTTTCTTCTATATTTACCTATACATATTCAATCAGTAACAATATTAAAAAAAAAAAAAAAAAAAAAAAAAAATGTACGATTTTTTTTTTCTAAGTTTTTTTTTTTTGTTAAAAGTGAAAAAAATCGATAACTTTGTTTTAAATTATCACAGATTTATAGTTCAACCATTCGTTTTAAAGGTATTGACGAGACCTTTCGAAAGATACCCATCTTGAAAATTTATCCCCCCCGGGGGGGTACTTCCCCCCCAGGGGGGGAAGCGATGCCCCCCCATGCAGAAATTTTTTTTCCTAGTTACATACTACTATTATCAATAATTCATATTAATTTTACAATCACAAGTTTAAAACAACTCTAATTATGCACATTTATACGAATTTTTGTCCTATGCTGCCATGTTAAAAATTTAGATAAAATGCTATCACAGCGCCACCTGTTGAGCTATTGATCCCCAAACATAATCAGCACCAGTTTATGTCGCGGACCAACTAAATACCAAGTTTGGTTAAATTTCGTTAAAAAAAAAAAAAAAAAAAATTGCGATATTTTTCTAAGTTTTTTTTTGTTAAAAGTAAAAAAAATCGATAACTTTGGTTTAAATTATCACAGATTTATTGTTCAACCATTCGTTTTAAAGGTATTGACGAGATCTTTCGAAAGATACCCATCTTGAAATTTTGCCCCCCCGGGTGGGAACTTCCCCCCCCGGTGGGGGGGCAACCGATGCCCCCACATGCACAAAAATTTTTTCCTAGTTAACTACTACTATTATCAACCTGATCTTTCGAAAGATACCCAATGTGAAAATTTACCCCCCCTGGGGGGGTATTTTTCCCCTAGGGGGGGAAGCGATGCCCCCCCATGCAGAAAATTTTTTTCCTAGTTACATACTACTATTATCAATAATTCATATTAATTTTACAATCACATGTTTAAAACAACTCTAATTATGCACATTTATACGAATTTTTGTCCTATGCTGCCATGTTAAAAATTTAGATAAAATGCTATCACAGCGCCACCTGTTGAGCTATTGATCCCCAAACATAATCAGCACCAGTTTATGTCGGGGACCAACTAAATACCAAGTTTGGTTAAATTTCGTTAAAAAAAAAAAAAAAAAAAAATTGCGATATTTTTCTAAGTTTTTTTTTGTTAAAAGTAAAAAAAATCGATAACTTTGGTTTAAATTATCACAGATTTATCGTTCAACCATTCGTTTTAAAGGTATTGACGAGATCTTTCGAAAGATACCCATCTTGAAATTTTGCCCCCCCGGGTGGGAACTTCCCCCCCCGGTGGGGGGGCAACCGATGCCCCCACATGCACAAAAATTTTTTCCTAGTTAACTACTACTATTATCAACCTGATCTTTCGAAAGATACCCAATGTGAAAATTTACCCCCCCTGGGGGGGTATTTTTCCCCTAGGGGGGGAAGCGATGCCCCCCCATGCAGAAAATTTTTTTCCTAGTTACATACTACTATTATCAATAATTCATATTAATTTTACAATCACATGTTTAAAACAACTCTAATTATGCACATTTATACGAATTTTTGTCCTATGCTGCCATGTTAAAAATTTAGATAAAATGCTATCACAGCGCCACCTGTTGAGCTATTCATCCCCAAACATAATCAGCACCAGTTTATGTCGGGGACCAACTAAATACCAAGTTTGGTTAAATTTCGTTAAAAAAAAAAAAAAAAAAAAAAATTGCGATATTTTTCTAAGTTTTTTTTTGTTAAAAGTAAAAAAAATCGATAACTTTGGTTTAAATTATCACAGATTTATCGTTCAACCATTCGTTTTAAAGGTATTGACGAGATCTTTCGAAAGATACCCATCTTGAAATTTTGCCCCCCCGGGTGGGAACTTCCCCCCCCGGTGGGGGGGCAACCGATGCCCCCACATGCACAAAAATTTTTTCCAAGTTAACTATTACTATTATCAACGAGACCTTTCGAAAGATACCCATCTTGAAAATTTACTTCCCCGGGGGGGGATTTCCCCCCCAGGGGGGGAACCGATGCCCCCCCATGCACAAAATTTTTTTCCTAGCTAACTACTACTATTATCAATAATTCCTATTAATTTTACAATCACAAGTGTAAAATAACTCTCTTTATGCCCATTTATACGGAATTTTGTCCTATGCTGCCATGTTAAAAATTTGCATAAAATGCGATTACAACGCCACCTATTGAGCGAGTGATCCCAAAATCTAATCAGCACCAGTTTATGTCAGGGTGCAACTAAATACCAAGTTTGGTTAAGTTTCATTCATTGGTTCGTGAGATACAGCGTCCACAAAAAAATGATACAGACAGACAGACATTTTTTAAAAACTATTAATTCGTGTTCTCCATATCCCAAAACATGTAAATCCATCAAAAAGTGGACTTCGAAAATTTTCGCGAATCCAATACTTTCTCTATATTACATATAGAAGAAAGTAAAAAGCTATGCCTCCATATGTAATGAAATGATATAATATAGGAACTACTATATTTATTACTTTCTTCTATATGTAATATAGAGAAAGTATTGGATTCGCGAAAATTTTCGACCTCCGTTTTTTGACGGATCTACACGTTTTGGGATGTCCTGAACACGAATTGATAGTTTTTAAAAAATGTCTGTCTGTGCGTCTGTCTGTCTGTCTGTGTGTCTGTATCATTTTTTTGTGGACGCTGTATCTCACGAACCAATGAATGAAATTTAACCAAACTTGGTATTTAGTTGCACCCTGACATGAACTGGTGCCCATTAGATTTGGGGATCAATAGCTCAACAGGTGGCGCTGTGATCGCATTTTATAGGACAAAATTCCGTATAAATGGGCATAATGAGAGTTATTTTAAACTTGTGATTGTAAAATTAATATGAATTATTGATAATAGTAGTAGTTAACTAGGAAAAAAAAATTGTGCATGGGGGGCATCGGTTCCCCCCCTGGGGGGGAAGTACCCCCCCCCCCCCCGGGGGGTTAAATTTTGAAGATGGGTATCATTCGAAAGATCTCGTCAATACCTTTAAAACGAATGGTTGAACCATAAATCTGTGATAATTTAAAACAAAGTTATCGATTTGTTTTACTTTTAACAAAAAAAAAAAAAAAAAAAAAAAATCGTATTTTTTTTTTTTTTTTTTAAACGAAATTTTACCAAACTTGGTATTTAGTTGGTCCCCGACATAAACTGGTGCTCATTATATTTGCGGATCAATAGCTCAACAGGCGGCGCTGTGATAGCATTTTATCTAAATTTTTAACATGGCAGAATAAGACAAAAATTCGTATAAATGTGCATAATAAGAGTTATTTTACACTTGTGATTGTAAAATTAATATGAATTATTGATAATAGTAGTACGTAACTAGATAAAAATTTTTGTGCATGGGGGGGCATCGCTTACCCTTAAAAAAAACAAGTACCCCCCCCCCCCAAAAAAAAAAACCCTTAGAAAAAAAAATCGTATTTTTTTTTTTTTTTTTTTAATATTGTTACTGATTGAATATGTGTAGGAAAATATAGAAGAAAGTCTTGTGGTGGCCACAACATACTAGTTTTTACTTCCATTACCCGACTACCGTAGGTATGGAAGTATTGTATTCGGTCCAAAAATTCCATATCAAGTTTTCACCTGATTTACACGTTTTAAGGTCTCCTAAATCCAATAGAGTAGTGTCTGGCAATTGGTCAGTGTGCGGTGTATGCATGTGAAAAATCTTCTGGCTATCATATCTCCGAAACCAATAAAGATAGAACTACGAAACTTCAGAATTGAGACAGGTCTGGTGTACAGATGAAATTTCCAAATTTTGATGAAAATTGGAAAACGGAAGTAGGACTCGGAAACTGGAAGTGGGCCGTAAATCCGTATCTCGAAAATGGCTCAAACTATTTTCTTTAAAGTTGCTATATAAACACTCTATTAGATGTTCTTTTGAATGATACAGTTGGTTAGTTCAGGGAAATTGATAGGCGTCCTGTATAAATAGATCAATTTTAGGTCTCGCAAATGTGCTCCTTTAAAAACAGCTGTACGGATTTTTTTCAAACTCGCCCTATTAACTCCCTTTTAAATATTCTTTTGTATGTAATTATTGTTTCCCGGTCAATAAGTGAATATGCCACGTTTTGGTAAACGTTGGTATCTCAAAAACGGCTCTATCGATTTTTTTTAATTGTTAGATAAATCCATTTTAGATATCCTTATCCGTTCGGATTAGGTATAGGAAATTAAACTTTATTATATATGTCTTTATACGTGCATCAAGTTTCTCTTACCGGAAAATTTTTTGGTGCCTATTTCGTTAGGTCAATTTTATATCTTCTGATCACATTATCTCCAAAAAATGCATATGATACGTGTAACAATGGGTAATGGAAATCGTGTGGTTGTTTCACTCCAGATTTTTATATCTGGATTCATACTTTTCTGGAATACCGCAGGGAACACCCAAAAATCTTCCAGCTACACCTGTGATAATCAGTGTACTAAAGCAATAAAGAAACAGTTCTACTATTCAATTTTCTTTTACTTTTTCTTTCTTTCTTTTTTTGTAACAGGTATGATACTTCATGAAGAGCTCCATATCTATAAATATAAAAATTGCATTTAACTTAATTTAATAAAATTTAATTTACAAAAGGAATATTTGGAAAAGAACATTCTTATATTTTCACAAGAAATAAAATAAAACTTTATTTAATATCTCGGTACACAAAAAGGAATTTAACTATATATAATTACATTACTACAAATGCATCTGAATAGTTTTTGGATTTTTCATTAATTTATTTTATTTTATTTTTTTACTTCATTGTACTGTTTGTAACCGATTTCTAAAAAAAATCCCAGAATGACGTCGTCAGAATAGTTCTGCCTCATTTGCTCAGCAAACTAAATTCATAAAACAAAAACTCCGCTTTCATAAAATTCAGTCTGGACAAATACAGCTGAAAGAGATTGTGACGCAAGTTGAAATATAAATATACGAGTTATTTGAATTGCCAAGAAAAATAAAAGTGCATACAATATGGTTGTTTTCTCGGGGAAAAAAATACAGTTTTCAGCTCTCGTAGTCGTAAAGGAATTTTTATCCACATATGCGTAAAATTTTCAATTACAAATTTCAAGTGACTCATAAAGTGAAATTTTTACATTTAGTTATTTATCTATAACTATAATACACGTTTTAAATATATTATTTAAAAAGCATTGAATCAGTTTTTATATATTACCCTACTTCCTCCCCTCAAAAACTAGTTGACATAGGTGATCTCTGCTCAATTCCCCATTGTTTATTATTTGTCATAAATTTCTAGTACAGGATTAATCGCATAAATTACTATATTCATGCTAAGAGAAATTAAGTCGGCTCAGCACGGTAACGGACTAAAATGCCCCACTCACTAGGCTATATACTATCTCCAATTCAATACATTTATCTTATCCTAAGCTACTGAGTAATTTTATTAGAGTTAGTTTCATATTTCAGTTTTCATGCAATTCGATGTTATCTGCAATGTAATAATTCCCATGTATACGAAATATTGCCCTATTCTACTGTTTTAATATACTAAATTTAGAATAATCAACGAAGTTCTCACATTACAATATTCAGAGTCAATTATGTCCATGGCAGTATCATCATCAGCACTTATAGTTACTCTCATCACTGACTGACTCTGCCATGCTTAAAAAAGCTAAGAGATTTATTTCCCTGGACACTGTCTGCGTGCGAACGCAAGTTGCCACCTAATTTTCATACTTTAGTTAATTTTAAAAAATCTAATTGTCTGATCGATAAGCTGTTTGATCCGACAGATTCAGAAAAATCGCCCTTTTCATTTGGTACCTTATTTGTAACGAATTTTTGATTAGATTTTTTTTTAATTAATTAAAATATGAAAATAACAGCTTTAAAATAGACATCTAAATTTTTAACTGTTGCCAACTTTTCCCTTTTTTTTTTTTTTTTTCACTGGGAAATAAAATACTTATATATGACATTGATTTGAAAAAAAGAAATTAATTTCATATAATTAGACTTCATATAATAGACTTCAATGTACAGTTCCGAGAAATAAAATTTAAACATCCCCAGTTGATTTTGCACACATTAAAATCGAAAATAAATTGAAAACAACCAATTTGGAAACAAAGTGGTTTTCTATTTGCTATTAATCCAGTTAGTTTTACAGTATATTCCAATTTAAACCCGGTACGAAAAAAATGCCAGTCGTTTTTGGTAACGTCGATCGCCATTTTAACTAAAATCGAAATTAAAATTGAAAGCAACCAATTTGTAAACAAAATGTATATTTCTATTTGGTATTAATCAAATTAAAATACATTTTTTTTTTATTAAAATCACACAATCAACTGTTTCTGCCTAAAGGTTGTCTGAGTGAGTAATGCTGACCGATTGTCGGCCTGGATAGCTCAATTGGTAGAGCCTTGACCTTGTAAGTCAAAGATCCGGCGTTCGACTCCCGGTCCAGGCATTATTTTCACTCAGTCGGAAAAATAAAAAAAATTCTATAAATATTAATCAAATTAGTTTTACTGCATATTCCAATTTTGAACCTGTACAAAAAAAAAAAAAAAAAAAAAAAAAAAAACAGTCGTCTTTGATAACGTCGACCGCCATCTTAGCATCAACTCTCTAATTGTAGCATCGTTATTTTTGCAAGAATTATTTCACTGTATAAAGCGTTGTAACTTTTATCATCATTTAATTGCTAAGTTACGTTAAACAGGGTGTCCGTAATTAAACGACCCTATGTTAAAATAGTCTACAGACGAAACATTTATTCAGAAAGTTATATAACGTTTTATGTAGAACATACTGAAGAGATTGGAAATTGTTTGGGGGGGGGGGGGAAGTTACAAATTTCGCCACTAGAGGGCGATTTTCAAGGAATTACACTTTTACAACTGTTCTTTATTTAAATTTCACCACCTTTTTATCCATAAGTCACTGCAACTGCAACACAATGGTAAGTCATGACGGTCCAAAAACTTTACCTGATCTTAAAGACAGCATTTTAAGATATATTCTTTTATTATAGCATGCACCAGAAAAGACTGTGGTCAACTGTGGAAATTGCTATCTTAAGATTCCAGATGGTAGCTGAAAATGATGGCCGTCATGCTTCGTAATAAATAAAGTTTGTAAACTATCGGAGAATCTTTGCTAAATGTGTAATATTTTTAAGAATGCCCTCTGGCAGTGAAAGTTTGAACTATTTTTCCCCCTCAAACAAATTTCCACCTATTCTTTGTATCCTGCACAAAATTTCATAGCTTTCTGTACAATGATTTCCTCTCTAACAACTTTAAAATAGAGTCGTTTAATTACGGACATCCTCTATTTATAAAAAGGCGTCAAACGCCCTATTTCATCCTAAATGCAAAATACAATTCAAGGAATTGTCGATATATAGAATAGTCCATACGTTTTGCATATCTCATGTGATATTTGATATATCTCATGTTATACATTTCTGTAATCAGAGCTCTCATAAATGTATATATAGAACAAATATGTGTGCGCGTGTTTGTGTAAACGTGTATGTAATTCTTTTTTCCTTCTTCTTCTTTTTTTTTTAATAATTACAAACACTGTTTAATTCCAAGGAAGGAGCTTCTGTAGCTCTGGCGGGCACTGAAAATTTCTAGGAAAAATTCCAAAATTTCGAAAAAAAATTCACTTTTTGACTAAAAATGAAAAAATAATTTCAGATATTCGAAAGAGACGATATAAAGAATGCCATGCTTGGAAAGAAAATTCTACTCTACACCTCCCATCTACTATTTATCACTAATTAACAACATTTTTTTGCTAGTTTTTTAATAATTGTAATAGCAATAACTATTCTATGGTATAAAAGACGAAAACACTTCTTACATAATTTTATTTATCAATTTTTTAATTTCGTTGATGAGGCATGGACTCCTATTCTTCTGAAACTTCAAAACTAGATCCGCCCTGCATTCAACCAGCACTTTAAATCTGGCGAGACTGATAACAACAGAGCCTTTCTTTTGTAATACGTGATTTAGAAAAAGCATCGTGTGTTGGCAGGGATGAAAAATAATCGTCAAGTCTATGATACAAAAGTACTTCGTGAGAAGAATCTTGACACTTAATATCTGAATTATATGTAAGAAACTATCCCCTACCTCACCTACCAATTTCTTGGCAGGATTACCTTGACCCTCCCAAAAGTACTTTTCTGTAGGGTCACCTTTCAAAAGGCTCTCTTATTATGTACGGCAACGATTTTTTCAGGTTGCTTTGCTTTTTTTTTTTTCTTTATGCTTCTTCGACTGCATCCACCGTCTCCAGCTGTTTTGAAATGATGCTTGCAAAGCTGGTTCAAGGAGAAGCTTGAAGGATAAATAAAAACGATATGAACGAAATCTTGTCGGGATCATCACCCACAGGCAGTTTCGAAAGGCGACGCTGATCAGGGGAGGGGCTTATACCATGGAGTCTAATTCTGGTCCTAACAAAATTGCCGGAGGTAATGGGGCTTGAGAATAACCTTAATTAGAAAGAAATTAAAAAAATTATGTATATATTATTATATTGTACCAGAGACTATCCACTTAGGGGAACTCTTCTCCAATCATCAATGGCAGTCAAATATTGTATTCTTTGGAGAAATTTTGGTACTCAAATTACTCATTACTTAATGTATTTTTAATTTCAGTATTTACATCAAGAAAATTCCGAGGCATTTAATTTGCTGTTTTTTTTTTTTTTTTTTTTTTTCAAAAATTGTTTTTTAAAATTTTTAATATTTTATTTTAAAGTTGAAAAATACGAAAACTGAATTAAATATATTTTTTCGCAATTTACACTGAGAAAAAAATTCTGCAACTGACATCTAGAATCTAAATTGTGGCTCTAGAAAAATTAGTTCCATGTCATCTTTATAAATTCAAGTCCCCTTGGAAAGCGAGTTCTAGAAACCCCTATTAGAATTCTAGAGCGTTTGCCTATATTCTCGAGGGCAAAGTTATTTAAAAATCTCTGCAAATAATTACGAATACAAGAGGCGGGTTTCAGCAACTATAATCTTCGTTTATGACCCAATTCTAGAAAATCAAGCGAGAATTTCACGCAATACAAAAGATTCAGAATATTGTTTCCCTATCTAGAAATGTGTTGACAAGAAATTCTCGATCATTTAGCCTATTCAGTTTATTGGCATGCCTAATAAGCATAGCTCGGAAATCTATATTTCTGTTTAAGGGATTTAGAAAATGACCATTTATTCATTCTAGATGAAGGCGGTATAATTTTTTCTCAGTGTATAGTTTTAAAATGAAATACTATTATTACTATTTGTTTTGTTTTTTTCCAAGGAAGGGAAATAATAATAATAATAAATAAAAACGAAAACAAAATTTAAAAATTAAATAATTTAGATAATGAGCAATTTTGGTAAAAAAAAATTCTCCAGAACGTGGAAGGTGGAATTCGGTTCCCAACGACAATCGGTGAAGAGTCCCTTTAAATCTAAATCTAAAAGAAAATGAAGTATATAAAAAAAATTATAGAAAGGACCCCATTAACCTTTGAAGCTAAGGATGCCTCGGCATCATTTCGGGGCTTTCTTTCATTTGCGATTGGGAGTAATTTTCCAAGTTCTATATATATAGATTGAGAAACTTATTTATGTCGTGAATTTCATTTATTGAAGTAACTTAGCAGAATTTAGAGATTTAAGTTCTTTTTATTCCTATATATTATTATATAAAATATTGCAGGCTATGTTTACTGACAAATTGAAATCATGAAAGGCACAAGCTGTTCGGCAGCAATCGTTTCGGATTGAAATTATTTGGTAAAAGTTTTCATCGGATAAAACAGTGTAAGCATCAGTACAGCAACATTTTCTGCTTTAACATTGCATCCATGTTAACCCTTCTTTTTTCTTTCTTTTTCTTTTCTTTTCTTTTTTTTCTTTTGCTTTAGGCAAATTTTCCCCAAAAATTATTTTTCCTTAGTGACAATAAGAAAAACTTTAATTATGAATTTGAAACATTATTACTTTCTTCTATATTCAATAGAAGAAAGTATTGGATTCGTAAAAATTTTCGACCTCGGGTTTTTGATGGATTTACACGTTTTGAGAGCTGTAGAACACGATGTCACCATTTTTAGAAAATGTCTGTCTGTCTGTCAGTCTGTGTGTGTGTGTGTGACAAAATTTTGTGGCAACTGTATCTCAGGAACTACTGCACAGAATTTCATACACATTGGTATGTAGTTGCACCTTGATATAAATTAGTGCTTATCAACTTTTGGTAAAAATTGTCTTACAGGTTGCGTTGCCATCCCCCTTTTTCTAAATTTTTAACATGGTGATACAGGACAAAATTTTGTATACATGTGCATAAAGAGAATTATTTTTAGTAATCATTATGAAATTTACAAAAATTATAATAGAGATAGTCAACAGGGAAAATTTTTTTGTATGTGTAGGAGCCTCGCCACCCCCCCCCCCTGGGGGAGAGGTCTCCCCTCAAAGGGGAGCAAATTTTCAAGATGGGTATCTCAATAAGGTCTCGTCAATACCTTTAAAACGAATGGTTGAACTATAAATCTGTGATAATAACAAAGTTATCGATTTTTTTTACTTTTAACGAAAAAAATCTTGGGGGGAAAAAATCGTTTTTTTTTTTTTTAACGAAATTTAACCAAACTTGGTATTTAGTTGGCCCCTGACATAAACTGGTGCTGATTAGATTTGGGGATCAATCGCTCAACAGGTGGCGCTGTGATCGTATTTTTTCTAAATTTTTAACATGGTAGTATAGGACAAAATTTCGTATAAATGTGCATAATGAGAATTATTCTTAAAGTGTGATTGTAAAATTAATATGAATTATTGGTAATAGTAGTAGTTAATTTGGAAAAAAAATTTGTGCATGTGGGGGCATCGCTTCCCCCCCCCCCCCGTAAAAAAAAATTGGAAAAAAATAGTTTTTTTTTTTTTTTTTTTTTTTTTTTGTAATATTGTTACTGAGTAAATTTGTATGGGAAAATATAGAAGAAAGTCTTGTGGTGGCCACAACATACTAGCTTTTGAGTCATTTTGGGCTCCTGTTAAATTTCAGAGAGGAATCACTTGCTCCTCAAACCTTTTTGGGTAATCCTGCCCTGGGAGGAAACAAAGTGGATATCATTTGAATTTGAATTACGCGATTTATTTTCATACACTACCTTACCAATAAGTATTTGGACACTTTCGAATTTAGGCGTTTTGTCAAATATGTAGAAAAGTTCTTTAGGAATCATCTTGAAACTTTGGGAGTGCAAAGAACATGTTAAACACCTCATACATTTAATTTTTTTTTTTCCTGAAGAGGAAAAGGGGATCAGTAAAAAAAGTTAAACAAAAATCAAAATGTTTTGCATCACCCTGTAAAAAGTCATCTTTGAAATGCGTTTTGGCTGTAGTATGTAATTATGAGGATTCTTCTAATTAACTGTATAAATTTTTATGAGACTCATGGAGATAGGGTAAGTGCACCAGTGATTGACACTTTTAGAGCAATCTCTGATGTTTTTAATGTTCTAGTCATCAGAAAATATTTTTAGAAATCTTAAGTTAGCACATAGGGCATGAAAGACATTCAGAAACACATATGTGTTAAAATATATGCATTTGATAACAATTTTTTTTTTCTTTTATGAATTTTTATTTGACACCCACTCAATGTTCCAGTAATTGACACTGCCAGTTTTCCTTTTATCAGTAATTGTCCCCCTATGTTTCAGTGTTTGACACTGCTAGTCATTCATTTCACCAGTTATTATAGCACCCTATGCTCCAGCGTTTGACATAAAATGTTAAAATTCTTATATGTAAAATATATGATTTTATGATTTTTCTTATTTATTAATTATTTCGGGATAGGTGTCAATTACTGGAGCAGTGCAATGCTATTTTTAGGAAACTTGGCATATTGCATTAGGCCCAGCATACTGCAATCAGAATGCAGAAAGGTTAAACATCTTACGAAATATGAGCATTTTAGTAAATAATTTTTATCTACGCATACGGAAACTTTATAAAACTTTTAACTGCATAATTTAATATCCGAAAGTATTCAGCTGTGAAAAACTCAAACAAATATCGTGTAAATTAAAACAGTTATGAGTTATAAAATGAACAAAATTTCACTACCTGTCAAAATAAAAGTTAAACTATAAGGGGTTTTACTCACATTTTTATTTTGATTCAGCCAATGCCCAATGGTAATATAGTATTCGCTGTTTGTAAATAAATATTGATAAAGCCCCCTATCATCTTCCTTTTTTTCCTGAGGAACTGAAATTCTGTTCATTCTATATCTCATAACTTTTTGAATTTACACGATATTTGTTTGGGATTTTTATATAAGTAGTTCAATACCTTTAACTATTAAATTATGCAAATGAAATTTTCTTTAAAGCTTACGCATGCGTAGTTAAAAATTATTCAGTAAAAAGGCTCATATTTCGTAAGATATTTAGCATTTTTGCATTCTGATTGCAGTATGCTGTATTTAATGTAGCATATCAAGTTTCCCCAAATAATAAATACCCAACTATTAAAATTTAAAAAATGGCGATTTATTTTTTTTCAAAATTTTAAAGAAACTGTTATTTCTCCATGAATATATGTGGTGGCCTCCTAAAAATTTATACAGATACTTATAATTACATGCTGCAGCCAAAACGCGTTTAAAGCATTACTTTTTACAGGGTGCTACAAAACATTTTGATTTTTGTATAATTTTTTACTGTTTCCCTTTTCTTCTTCAGGACAAAACTTTTGATGAAATATATGTGGTGTAACATGTTCATTATACTCCCAACGTTTTTCGAATTTTGAATACCACTGTTTTCATATAGTTTTCTCAGCTTTATTTTATTAAAAAATTGTAGTTTTATAAAGGAAAATTTCCTCTAAAAAAATAGAGGCATTTGAAATGCGTAAAAGTTGGCAACTATATATCAATATTAAATTATTTACAGCTTGTCGATTGTTTACTACGAAATCCTCTCCCCACCTCCAAAATAAATAAATAAATAAATAAAAATATAAAAATATTTATTTTAAGTCCAGGGTTTTGTTTTTTTAATTACTATATTTTTAGAGACATTTTATGCATATTTTAACTCTTTTATTAGTACACATGCTGCAGATTTTCTGGAAGCTGGGAAAGATATATTCGGATCAATTCTTTTAAAAGTACATTCGAGGACAAGTTCCCCGAACAAACAACATCGATATTTGTGCCTTTTCAAAAATATCTTTCATTTTTGTTTTGGTGGAGAAAAAGAGTACAAACTCTCTGGCATATTTTTCATATGATACGTAATTATTATTTTTTTAAATATATTTTTTTTTAGTTTTATCTTTTATTATTATTATTATTATTTTTTTTTTTTTTTTTTTTACTTATTCATATTCCAACCGCATTCTGACTCAACAGCTGGGTTTTACAAAGCTATCTTTTCCCCTCCTCGGCTCTTATTCCTCTCACAAAAGCACGGGTAAAAAAATACCTTTTCTGATAACATGATAATTTTTAAACAATAATTTATTTTTAAATTTATTAAGCGATCGTGTGTAAATCTTGATTTAATAAATTCAAGTTAAAAAGGTTTTTTTTCTGTTCTTTTAATTAATTAATTTATATTTCATTTATTTATGAATTTATTTTTCTTTATTTATTTTTAGAATTCCGAATAATATTTACGGAATTTTGGCTCCAGTTTCATTAGTTAGTAAATTACAAAATGCATAACTCATATAAGTTTTAACTTATTTTCTAAAAGTCGCATAATAAAACTTCCTCAACCAGTTTGGTATATTTAATTCATTTCTTATATATAATACACTGAAAAATTAGCTGCATATTTAACTTTGTACTGACAATAAATTTCTAATTAAAACCAATTGTATTATTTCCTTTTAATTATCTGCTTCATTTGACTTAGATATACATACATTTTACTTTTTTACATCTCTGTCTTAAAACATGAATTATACACTGTAAAAAATATGTCCGATTTGCTGCCAGAAATTCTCGCTAATTTGAGAAAATACGCGTAATTAACGAAAAAATTATGTTGTCAGAACGTATTTTTTGTAATTACAGAAAATTTCTTGCAGCAAATAGGACATATTTTTTACAGTGATGTTGTGTAAAGATTTAAAAATGGAATTTAATTCGATCAATTAGAGTTATAATTGCTGTATGTATCTTCCAGAGACAAGGAACAAAATGTAGTGCAACTCTGGTCCATATTTCTCCCCTTGCTGTACTCGTCAGTTCACTCAGAAATTAAAATACAAAAAATATTTATAATAAAAATACTTGAGAAACGTTTTTTTTTTTTTTTTTTTTTTTTTTAAGTTTTTCATTTATTTACCGATTTCTAATTTTAATTCATGAATAAGATGTAGGTATTTCTATTTTTACTTCTCTTCAACTTTTATTTTTATTCTTTTAATGTTGATATAATGATGCCCTTATAAAACCATTATAATAACTAATAATGCTTATTTTTTCATAGAAGAAACTCAAATGCAAGTGCTGTAAAATATAATGAATTTCTGAATTTTTTATGAGCGCAACAACTGAAAATTTCTAGAAAAAAAAAAAAAAAGTATTAAAATATCCGTTACTCATAAAAGAAAACTGATTTCACATCCAAACAAAAGTGCGTTAAAAAATTAATTTGTTTAGAGAAATTAAAGCATTAGTTCTCCCTCCTCCCCTTTTTTCTTCCCTAGTTGCCGAGAGTTTTTTTTTTTTTTTTTTTCTCTAACCTAGTAGAGGGAAGTGCTGGGTTCGGATCCACTTCGTGCTTGTCGACTTAGTCAATTTGAGTTTTCCTTGGATTTCTCCAAAATTCATGTAAATATGGAATAAGTCTCCTTAAAAATATGCCTATGGACAACACTCTATCCAGGCCTAGGAACCTTGCGAAATTAATTGATCTCAGTCCTCACACCCACACACACCGCTATATATATATATATATATATATATATATATATATATATTTTTTTTTTTTTTTTTTTTTTTTTCCTTTTAGAAAACGAAGAAAATGGGTATTGGTGTTGATGTTAGAGATGAGGCCAATGAATTGCACTATGGCCCTAGGCCTGGGAGAAGTGCCTTCCGCGAGGTTCTTTCTACGGCTTCCTAGGCCATATATTTACGTCAGTTTCGGAGAAAACCATGGAAAACCCCGAACGGTTTGGACGATGAGCGTGAAGTAGGTTCGAACCCGGCACATCACGTCTGCTAGCTTCGACAGCAGAACCTCTCGGGCGCTGGTGGGAGCGAAAAAAAAAAAAAAAAAGAAGAAGAAGAAAATGGAAAAAATCACCACTCTTGTTAACTATATAGAATATAAGAAAAGAAAATATTGTATGACTTTTCAAAGACTTAAAAGAGATTGTTTATTTATGCATTTATTTAAAAAGAAATTATTTTGCATCGGATGTTTAAACAGTTACATTTCCTTTTAATTCTGAACACGAGAAAGAAGCCTTATATTTGAATCGCACTTCATCAGTCCAAATAACAAGGTATTTTTTTTTCCTTATGTACACGTTCTTTTTTAAAATAATAAAAATTAATCTCCAGTGAATAAATAATTAGTGACGCAATACTGAAAAGAAAACATTATGCAATGCTTTACCAATTACAATATTTTATGTTACAGAAAATTTATAGCTGATATTGCTTATACGTTTATAATTATTATTAAATATTGATGCCACACTGGAAATATAATTTCAATAATGTGTTAATATTGATTAAGAAAATAAAGAAAGATAGAAATAAGATAAAATAAAATCCGCGTTTGTAATGATCGATAGATAGAGCTCTCTGAACTGAAGTTGTTAGTAAATATAATAGCCACGTGGATTAATAATTGTTCTTTCTCCGCCATTACATCATGGAAAATCGATTGCATAATATGATGATATGCAGTGGTGTGATAATTTCACCTTAGCCCACCAGAGGGCGAGCATTTCATTACAATCGCGGATTAAGAAATAAATGCGATTTTAAAAAACTACTTGGATAATTATGAAAAATAACCATAATTTAAAAAGGGGGAAAAAGTCATTCCGGCTTAGTTTGAAAAGTAGATTTCATTATTACTTTCTTCTATATGTAATATAGAGAAAGTATTGGATTCGTAAAAATTTTCGACGTCGGGTTTTTGATGGATTTACACGTTTTGAGAGCTGTAGAACACGATTTGACCATTTTTAGAAAATGTCTGTCTGTCTGTCTGTCTGTGTGTGTGTGTGTGTGTGTGTGACAAAATTTTGTGGCAACTGTATCTCAGGAACTACTGCACAGAATTTTATACAAATTGGTATGTAGTTGCACCTTAACATAAATTAGTGCCTATCAACTTTTGGTAAAAATTGTCTTACAGGTTGCGTTGCCATCCCGCTTTTTCTAAATTTTTAACATGGTGATATAAGACAAAATTTTGTATAAATGCGCATAAAGAGAATTATTTTTTAGTAATCATTATGAAATTTACAAGAATTATTTATAATAGAGATAGTCAACTGGGAAAAAAATTTTGCATGTGTAGGAGCCTCGCCACCCCCCCCCCCTGGGGGGGAAGTCCCCCCTCGAGGGGAGTAAATTATCAAGATGGGTATCTTTCGAAAGGTCTCGTCAATACCTTTAAAACGAATGGTTGAACTATAAATCTGTGATAAATTAAAACAAAGTTATCGATTTTTTTTACTTTTAACGAAAAAAAAACTTAGAAAAAAAAAAAATCTTTTTTTTTTTTTTTTTTTTTTTTTTTTTTTTTTTTTAACGAAATTTAACCAGACTTGGTATTTAGTTGGTCCCTGAGATAAACTGGGGATGATTAGATTTGGGGATCAATCGCTCAACAGGTGGCGCTGTGATCGTATTTTTTCTAAATTTTTAACATGGCAGTATAGGCCAAATTTCGTATAAATGTACATAATGAGAGTTATTCTTAACCTGTGATTGTGAACTTAATATGAGTTATTGATAATAGTAGTAGTTAATTAGGAAGAAAAATTGGGGCATTGCTTCCCCCCTAGGGGGAATTAAGATGGGTATCTTTCGAAAGGTCTCGTCAATACCTTTAAAACGAATGGTTGAACTATAAATATGTGATAATTTAAAACAAAGTTATCGATTTTTTTTTTTTTTTTTTTTTTTTGACTTTTAACGAAAAAAAAAAAAACTGAAAAAATCGTATTTTTTTTTTTTTTTTTTTTTTTTAATATTGTTACTGCGTGAATTTGCATAGGAAAATATAGAAGAAAGTCTTGTGGTGGCCACAACATACTAGTTCTTTTGAAGTGATCATCATTTTGAAGCAAGATGGAAAATCAAACTTATTTTGTATAAAAATAATAATAAAATAATAATAATTGGATGAGATTTTGATACGAATTATGTTCATATAGAGCTTCATTTCATGCAAATCGGTTGATAAATATGTCTTTATCTGAGTTTCAAATTTTTAAGTAGCCGCTCGCCATTTAAAACAAAATGCCGGATCGAATTGATTAATAAACTTGTAATTTTGATTAATGAACTAAATTGTAATGTACTAATTTGATTAATGAACTCATTTTCCAAAAACCGATTTTTAAAAATTTTCAACTTTTAATTTTGAGTTTAGGAATGGGAAAAATTAACTTAGCGCATTTTATTATTTTTTAGCTGAAAAATGAAATATTAAAAGTTAAAAAATAACTTTTCGGAAAATGAGTACCAAGTGAACCGTTGTGAATTTTCGAATATGAAAGCGGAATTTAAAAAAAAAAAAAAAACTAATATGGTGTGGCCACCACAAGACTTTCTTTTATATTTTCCTAAACAAATTCACTCAGTAACAATATTTAAAAATATATATATATATATTTTTTTTTCTAAGTTTTTTTTCGTTAAAAGTAAAAAAAAAAAAAAAAAAATAGATAACTTTGTTTTAAATTATCACAGATTTATAGTTCAACCATTCGTTTTAAAGGCATTGACGAGACCTTTCGAAAGACACCCATCTTGAAAATTAACCCCCCCCCCCACTTCCCCTCCAGGGGGGTTAAGCGATGCCCCCACATGCACAGAATTTTTTTCCTAGTTAACTACTACTATTATCAATAATTCATATTAATTTTACAATCACAAGTTAAAAATAACTCCCAAAACGTGTAAATCAATCAAAAAACGGCGGTCGAAAATTTTCACGAATCCAATACTTTCTCTATATTACATATAGAAGAAAGTAAAAATACATTAGATAATGAGTCACTCGATAAACAAATTTTCCCATAGGGTTACATTGGAGTTAGTGACCGGAGACAAGAATGCAGAAAACCAAATTGCCAAGGGAAGGGGATTTAGAAACCCCTATAGTCTGCAAGCTACTTATTTTGAGTGATTCATGGAGAGACAGTTGAGCTAAGAGTATGGGGAAAACAGCTTTATTTATTTATTTATTTAATTTTATTTATTTTACTTTATTTATTTATTATTTATTTTTTTTTCAAATTTCACAAATACGTTTTAAATAGTAATGTGTGTGTAAATTCCATAAATAACCTTTTAGATTTTTTTTTTTTTTTTTTTTTTTTTTCAACCTTACCAGTGGCCGAGAGGTCCCCTGTTTTCGAAGCTGGGAGACAGGAAGTGCCGGGTTCAGTCCCAGGTTGTGATCATCGACCTAGCCGTTCGGAGTTTTCCGTGGTTTTTTTTTTTTTTTTTTTTTTTTTTTTTTTAATTTGTGTAAATAGGGACTAGGACGCCTTAGAAAGACCTCCACGAAGGACATTCCCCATTAAAACTAAATACCTAGTGTAGACAAATGGTCTTTAACTGAACACTACCATCTTTCCTTCTTTTCTTTTTTTATGGATGTAGCTTGAATATTTAAATGGAGAGATTAAAGAGATGTTACAGCCCCTCATACAGAAACCTATGCGAATTGAAATTGTTTCTAAAATTAATTTGAACTGTTTTTAATATACGCTAGAAATGTTCAAACATAGTATCTCATACACAGGGCCCGATTAAGCTTTGAAGCTAGGGGAAGCTCAGCTTCATTTCGGGGGCCCCTTTCATTTCGGAAAATCTTGTTTTCCTGTTACATATTGTAATATAATAAAAAAGCTATAGACCAAAAAATAGTGTGTGTTTATTATTTATTTTATTTTATTTTTCATACATCTGGGTGGTTTCTACACAGAACATTAAAATCATATAACTTTTTAATTAAGAACATTCAGATTTTTGAGGTTAAATAATAGATTTTTCCCGAAATAGTGAGTGTTTTGTCTTGTTTTAGGTAACCTTTCTCAGAAAAAATTCAATCTCAATGTGAAAATATGAAACAAAAAATTCAAGACCATGTTTTTAATCCTTATGGGGCCCCCTCTTAATTTTAGAGGGTAAGCTTGTGCTTCTTGGACCTTTTGGATAATCAGGCCCTGCTCATACACCATGAATTGTGATGACATGACATGCCTCTAGTAATATAAGCTAAGAGAAAATAGTGTGAGGGTCAGTGGTCACACCCGATTATTACACATCCTTGTAATTTATTACGTAAGTTTATGATCAATACTTAAATAATTAGAATCGATGTGAAAGTTTTTGGATACTCTGTATATAATATATACACGATTATTTTTTCTTTTTCTAGAAAACCTTTCTATTTTCCTATTGAATGCTACAATCAGTGACACATTTTTTTTAATGGCATAAGTGATGTTACATAATCTCATTCGGCAATATTATAAAAGCATTCGCACTCTCTTTTGTATAGGTCTCCATGCGTAATTCCGTTACTGCAGCACAGAGTCAGAGAGAGAGAGAAAGAGCGACTGTTGCGAATAGATGTTTAACATCTGCTCGCCTACGTCATCTGCTACGCATTCGATTGCGGCCCACGCTATTGTTGCCTCTCTGAACGAACTGCCAGCCCAACAACAGCCGCACACACGGACAAAGAAATAATACATAAAAAAAAAAGTAGTTGTCAAGGAGCTCGCTTCGGGGCATGAGTGGGAGGAAAGATAACCACATTTTATGCATTATGTAGTAAAAAGAAGGGAAAAAAAATTAATTAGTTTCTGTATTAAAGGACATTGGCATAATATAAAATTCGTTCTTTCCTGCTTTTACCAAATCAAATTAAATGATAAGTTACAGTAATCAGCACGGGGCGTAGGAAAAATAAGGGCTCAGTGAGCACGACCTTTGGACAGCCCCTACCTGCCTGGACATGACCAAGCTGATTCCCTCTTATTGAATATCGTAAAATTTTTATTTAATACCAAATGAAAGAATCACTCTTTAAAAATCAAAATTTAAATCTTAAAAATCTTCATTGTTAATGATTTATTAAAATTAGTATCAATAATTAGTGAATACTAATCAACATTTAGTTATTAACTGATTTTCTTGAAAATAATTTTGAGACATTTTGAACCATTTTTAAAAAGAACTTTTTGAGTCCCTCCTAGGATTTTTAAATTGCTACGCCCCTGACTTCGCGTACATTATAAAAATACTTTTTAACTATACTTATCCGGTAAATTGTTTTACTTTCAATATACAGTGGCGTTCTAAATTAAAGGAACAATCTGCTTTCTCCTTTTCTTCTTTTGCACATAACACTTTTAAACAAACAAATAAACATGTGAACATAAAAATTTGGATGGCATGTTCGTTATCATATTATTAATCGAATTTTATATAAATTTAGCTTAAGCAATTATTTTTAAACTAATAATTATTCAATTTTTTCTCAAAAGTAAGCTTTGGAAAAAAAGAAACATGCTACTAAAATTTTTTGTTAGGTACATTGCAATCTTCAATGTTTTTTTTTTTTTTATCTCAATGAAAATATACTTTGTTTTTAATTGCAGGGGGAGGGGGGGGGTCTTACGAAAACTATTTTTATAGCTTACTTTTTAAAGAGAAAGCATAAAATAGATTTATTTATTTATTTATTGTAGCCTTGATTTGTATTGTATATTATTTTAAAATTACAATACCACAAAGAAATATATATTGTTTTTAATTATGGAGGAAGAAATTTCGCAAAAATAAATATTATAGCTGAACATTTAAAGAAAAATATAAAACAGGTTATATTCTTGTAGCCCCTGTATATTGTTTAAAAATTGCTGGGCTACACAAAAATATTTTTTTACTTTTAATTACGGAGGAAGGAATCTCTTAAAACAATATTTATAATTTTACTTTTAAGATGAAGCCATAAAATAGATTGTTTTTGTGTAGCCTTGTATATTTATAGTCTAAAATTTGCAATCGCATCATTCAGTGTACTAAGAATTTAGTACACTGATTTTTGAAAAAATAGTAATTTAGTAAAAATAATTAGTAAATATTAACTAAGTAAAAATATTATTTAGTAAAAATATTATTATTTTAAAAAAAAAAATAAATAAAAAGTGTCATGTAACACAACTGAAATTGCACTTTGAGCAATTTCGGCAAATACTGCATAACATAACATAGTCTATAGAAAACATGTGTATCTGAATAATGTATACTTCGTATTGTGAGAACTATAATGATATTAAAATATAATATAAAGTAATACCGCATAGACTGTAATGTATACGAATTTTCTTTGGGAATTACTGAAACAAAGCAATAGTAATGTTTACACCAATTTCAATAGAAAATATGTTATAATGAACCTGAATAATATATACTACTACTTTCAAAATATTCTATTAGAAATTATTTAGGGAAGTGAGGTTAGACCGACAGGCGGATAGACAAACGATAGAAACTTAAAAACATTTTTTTTAATTATTGAAAAATGCTAATATTTTCTAGTTTTAAAATATGAAAATTCATTTACTACAGCAAAATAAAAGTACGGTAAGTGCACCAGTGATTGCCATTTTTAGAGCAATCTCTGACAGTGGCGGATCCAGAACTTGGCTTTTGGGGGGGCTGAGATTTTTCAAAATGCTATTCTAGACAAATTAAAATTTACAATTGCAATATTCAATTGTGAATATCAGTGTTTTTTTTTTTTTTTTTTTTTTTTTTTTTTTTTTTTGGGGGGGGGGCTTCAGCCCCCTAGCCCCCCCCCCCCCCCTTAAATCCGCCACTGATCTATGATGTTTTTAATGTTCTAGTCATCAGAAAATATTTTTAGAAATCTTAAGTTAGTACATACGGTATGAAAGACATTCAGAACCACATATATGTTAAAATATATACATTTGATAATAATTATTTTTTTTATGAATTTTTATTTGACACCAACTCAGTGTTCCAGTAATTGATACTACCAGTTTTTCATTTTATCAGTAATTGCCCCCCTATGTTCCAGTGTTTGACACTGCTAGTTATTCATTTTACCAGTTATTAGCACCCTATGCTCCAGTGTTTGACACTGCTAGTTATTCATTTTACCAGTTATTAGCACCCTATGCTCCAGTGTTTGACATAAAATGTTGAACTTCTTATATGTAAAGTATATGATTTTATTATTTTTCTTATTTATTAATTATTTCGAGATAGATGTCAATTACTGGAGCATGCCAATCACTCGAGCCCCTACCCTACAAAATATTTTCTCATTCAAAATAAAAATTCCTTATTCTTAAAAAAATTCCAGGTAAAAAGAGAATGGTATTATTATAAAGGATCTTTTCTATATCCTTTGTATTAAAACGAATCGAATGAAAAAAGAAAATGTCACAAAAACCTTTTATATTTATTTTTATTCGACATTTTCAAAAGCAATCGATCATGACAAGCATGTCGGTAAACTAAAATTTAAAATTTGCATAACAGTTCATACATACTTACAAAAAAGATAGTGATCATTTTGCCTATACATAATAACGCAGATAATGTAAATGTCAACGTAAGCTTATTTTGAAATGCGTCGTCTACATGAAATTGCAGACGTAAAGGATTTCTAAACCGTATGTTCCAGAAATCTATTCGCAAATATTTGTAGTGTAACAACTGATGTGATTTGTTTAAATAGCTGTGTTGAAACTGGAAACCAGCACAAAAATCGATTTTTGGAAACATTTTTAAACCGAAAAATTTCAGTTTGAGTCAAAGGCACTAGAGATTTTTTTTTTTTTTTCTTTCTGTTTAAATAGTTTTAAATGATATTTTTAAAAATACAAGGACACATGTTATTAGTATTTAAAACTGTAATTAAAAGAAGAAAAAAAAAAAAATCTAAATGTACCAATAACATAAGAAAAAGTGTAATTTAATAATGTTACAGATTTTAAAAAGGAAATAAAATAAAATAAAACTATAGCAGTTTTAGATGATGATAGTAATTGTTAGGCTACATTATTCACAATTTTCGTAAGATTTTACTTTTTTTTTTTTTTTTTTTTTTTTTTAAGCAAAAAATAATTAAAAAATTAATTATTTCACAAACAGAATTTAATTTATTACCAAAGGTCCTATTTTTTATTTAGATTTTCCCTCATTATGTATTTGTAAACTTTTAAATGTCTATAATAGATTTTTCCTTATTACGCAAAATTCAACTTAATCTACAGCAAATGGTGACTAGTTTTTTTTTCTTTTCTGAGGGAAAAAAAAAAAAAATGAAAGAAAGAAAGAAAGAAAGAATCTGGTATGTCACTCACACGACTTTCTCTTACCCTGAAATTTAATACTATAAATACAGGTTGGAGATTAAGAGGTTAGATAACGAGTACTGTTATGTAAACCTATGTTAAACAATTCAAATTAGGCTTCGGAAGAGTTTAATATGATAATTAGTTCTGTGTGTGGGAGGCGGCTACATTTATATAGAATGTAATTCTGTTATTAAAATTAAAAGTTTACTTTAAATTATACAGACAATTTTCACACGCAACATTCATTGAAACTTATCAATCTTGATCAAACTTTTCCAGCAACAAACTTGCTGTAACAGCCTTAAAAAATACGCCATGTACTTTAAAATTCATGAATTTTGAAAAGCCATTATATATATTTAAAGAAAACCACCAAACGAATCTCAAAAGATAGTAACAGCAACTAACAGAAGAAAAGCTCTACATCTATAGAACTTTTCTCGATGGCCACATCTCCTATGTACTCTAGGGAAAATACAATAAGCTCGAATTCACAGTTTCCTGAACTATTCTTTCGACTGGGCGACTACGCTTTCAAAACCAGAATAAAAGATTTTATGACAGAATTTTTTCAATAGTTTAGGGTAGCGGACATAGCTGACGGATTTTTTCCTTTTCTATTTTTTTCCATTCAATAAATATACGGGCGCTGACTGCAAATCAACATAAATAAAAATCTGTATTCATTTCTCTCCTTTCATAGGTGTCACGACACGGACACCAGTGGACTGTTGCAACGTTTTCCAACACGTAGAGAAAAGACCAGCACAAACAGCGATAGAAAAAAAAGGATGCAGATTATATTAAAAAAGAAGAAGAAAAAAAAAAGTACACGAGTACCGTTTGGCATAGTTCCAACGTCGAAGCAGCAGATGCGAGAGATTATATCTGATAGTGATTTTTATTCCAAAATGCAAATCACTCGCTTTTAATGAAAACGTTGTACCTTATAAAGTGGGATGCGATGATGAGTGTGTTATTTATACGGAGAGGAATTCTGTTATATTGATAAATTATGTGCTAAATATTTTTATTTTATTTTATACTAGAAGGATTCGCTTGTCACTAAATTTAAATGAATTGAATCACTATTTACTTTTTATATCATATTTTGGGCTTTGTTACATAATTAAAAATTCCTTTTAAGTTCGAAAAGTCAAAATAACATATTACAAATTAAATTAAATATTTCTTCCGTTTTGCAACAATGCTCTATGGTCTTACGTGAATGATTCTCAAGAATGAATCAGCAATTGTTTATAAATTTAATGGATTATGTATGGGAAATAAGTACGCTGTAATTTAAAAATTGCAGCTCTTAGAACTTCAAAACTGATAATTTTTAAAAAGTTATTCATTATTCTTTAATATTAGACTGTTTTTTGTTCAATATTAGACTCTTATTTTAAGATAAAAGCAATCGAATGATATCGCGTTGTGAAACTTTGCAACGTAATATCTTTAAATCTAATAACTTGATGTATATGCTGTTCTCACAAAAAATGAACAGTTTTTAGAGCTCGTTTACAAAAGTATAACATCTATGCAGCATATTTAAAAAAAAATTCGTGAATTTTTATTAAAAATAATGGCCGACTTTCATCACCAAAGTAGTTAAATCTAGATCAATCAAAAATAGCAGTAGTCTGCCCGGATGTGTTCCGCCGACAAACTCTTTGCTTTATTTATATAGATTCCGATGAAGATAATACCGATACTCCAGGCACTTAATAATTTTTTTAAGGGGTTACATGCGTTTCGACATCTAAAACAAAAAGCACATTTCTCTATTTTTTTTTTTTAATATATATATAACAAAAGAAATTTTTTTTTTTTCAAATTTTTGAGCCTATACATGAGCAACAACATTTAAACAATATTTTATTAAAATTTTCATTCAAAAAATTGGAAAATTCAACCGGTGGATCCTGGTTTCCGAAGATCCTTTAGAAATGCTGTGGACAATATTTCTCAAAAACTAATGAACAGCTTTTATTGAAATTTTACACACTTCTTCAAAACAGAATTGACTAGAACTCGAGCAAAGGATTTTTTCTTTTTAGTACGATAGGACTATTACTTTCAATCTGGCATTTTGCGTCGTTACCAATGTATAGTGTTTCACTTCGAAAATGGCAGCCAGTATCCAATTTCACCATTTAATTTCTTACTCTATCTTAAAATATTTTGTGAAATCCGTAAATACTTATATATATATATATATATATATAATTTTTTTCACTTCCCATCGGTGAGGATCAAACTCACAACCTTCGGGTTCGTAGTTGCGTACTCTGACCACAGAGCCAACGGGTCTTGACTAAATATTTCCTGATTATTTAAACTAGTGTTTTCAGATATTTTATTTATTTATTATTATTATTATTTTCATTTCCCGTCGCTGAGGATCGAACTCACAACCTTTGGATTCGTAGTTGTGTAATCTGACCACAGATCTTACGGGTCTTGGCTGAATATTTCCCGATTATTTAGACTAATGTTTTCAGATTTTTTTTTTTTTTTTTTTTTTTTTTTAAGGGTGTTAAAATACAAATATAAGAAGTCCTGTCGCACTAAATTAAATTCTGTCATAGACAGAATTTCATCCATAGTTTCGAATTACAACTAATCTTACAAGGTCTCTAAAACGTACCGAAAATTGTACTGTTTTCGCGTACAGCGTTGCCAAATATTCTCTCTTAATTCTTTATCTTTATTCAAGCACTCACTAGTCAATTCCATTTTAAAGAAGTGTGAAAAATTCTAATGTAAGAGCATTAGTTTTTTATGAAATCGAGTACTGTACACCACTCCCGCTTTTATGAAGGGTCTCCGGAACCCAGGAACCACCTGCTGAATTTTCCAAGTCGTTTGATGAAAATTCAGTAAAATATTGTCTAAAAATTGTTCTTTTATACGCTCATAATATTTAATAAAATTTTTTATTTATTTTATTTAAAAAGGAAAAAAAAAAAAAAAAAAAAAAAAATAGAGAGGGAAAATAGGCTTTTTTCGAGTCTTGAAAAACCTCAAACATGCTGACGGAATATTAAATTATTCTAAAAATGTCAAATGTCCAAATTTACACCTATAAAAATTTAAATATTTATTCATTTTCTCTGAAAACTTATGGATATCGTGCATTATAATTTAAATGCATGTATGTTTATATGTCACGGCTATTTTGCGAAAATATAAAATTATGAACTAAAAAGTATATCAAGGGTCATACATAAGGAAAGGGTCTGAATTAGAGCTCCTCCAATTATAGGTATTATAGGAGTCTTAGTCTGAATAAATCATACATAACAGTTATTGACATTCCTAAACTTAAACATCTCCCCCCCCCCCCCCACACACACACACACTTTTTTTTTTCTTTTTAAGCAAAGTTTTTCATAATAGATAAATAATAAACAACACATCTGAATTATTTCACTGTTATTAAGGAAAAAAGTAGATTGATTACTCACAAATGTTCTTGAAAATGAATAAAAATGTGGACAAAATTGTTGTCATTTTAAAGCAAAATATGGATTATAATTTATAAAAAGTAAAAGAAAAGATATCGATTAACAAGATGTGATTATACTGTTTACAAAAACTTTATATTCATCTAGTCCAGCTTTCAAATTAGAAATAAATTATTTAAAGAGCTTAATGTATTCAAATGTGAAAACGGACCATTCATAATAAAAAATAAATTAAATAATAAGTAAACTGTAAATAAATAAATAATAAATAAAATCCTTCTTGGATTGCCATTCGTTAAGAATCTTGACTCATGTTTAAAGATATAAATGAAATTCGTAGTAGTTGAAATGGTGCTTCTCATAATTTTAGGTGTTTGACATTTTTGGGCGGTGCCCAAATCCTGTTTTGGACGTTCTAAAGCCCAATTTTGTATAGCATGCTTTATGTAGTGAATGCAGTGTGTAGAAATTCCATACAACAGAACGTTATCTGCTTTAAACAGAGATATGTCACTTCAGAGATTGTGAATCATTCATTGTTTGAAATTTCGATTGTGGCTTATTTCCTTTAACACAATGGTCTATTATTCACACTATCAATATAGAGATCCTCTCCCTTGATTGATCGATTTTTACATATGTATTTCCAAATTTACCTCGCCCTGCCAGTTCTAATGACTAAACTTTAGTTTAAGCGATATTTAAAACAAATCGCTTTTTCTTTTACATCATGGTATTTATATATTTTACAGTTCAAGAAATTAAAAATATTTAATGTCGTAATCCTTTAATAATAATAATAATAATAGAAAAAAAAAAAAAGCACCAAAGAATTGGCGTTTTAAAGTAATAAGTGCAAAACTTTGAATAAACACCATAAAATGCAACAAACTCCCAACAATTGTTTCGGGTCGAAAGAAAACACGACCCTTCGTCAGGGGAACAAAGTAGGCACGAATGCTGTAATCAAAGCAGCAACGACAAGGGTGGAATTTAACAATTAAAACAATAAAAAGAAAACGGAAACACTCGCACAACTACTTACTTGTTTCCAGAAACCCAAAGAAGCAACAAAGATAACAAGAAAGCACCACAGAACTGGCGTTTTAAAGTAAAAAGTGCAAAACTTCGATTAAACACCATAAAATACAATAAATTCGCAACAATTGTTTCGGGTCGAAAAAAACACACGACCCTTCGTCAGACGAAAAAGCAGGCACGAGTACTGCAATCAAAGCGGCAACACACTTACAAAGTAGGCACGAGTGCTGCAATCAAAATGAGCCGCTTTGATTGCAGCATTCGTGCCTACCTTGTTCGTCTGACGTAGGGGCGTGTGTTTTTTCGACCCGAAACAATTGTGGCGAGTTTACTGCATTTTATGGTGTTTATTCAACGTTTTGTACTTATTATCGTAATCTTTTATTTTAAATGTTATAACCACCTGCCTATTTATTTATTTATATTATTAATTTCTAGGACACGGTTGAATTTTACATATTTAATTTTTCCCCCATGACGTTTTAAAATTCCGCACAACAACGAAACGAATTGATTTTAAAAATACAAGTTGTTTTGTATTTGTAATACTTAAGCTTTATTTTATGGATGAATAAATTCTATTGTTAGTCAAGATTTGTTTTCTGCGATAATAACTAATATTAAACACTATACTGAAATATATTTTTATTTTCCGAACACTATAGTGAGGAAAGTATTGTAATCATGTCGAAAAACCAAATTTGAGATTTTGATTTTTCTATACGTTTCAAGGTCCCCTGAGTCCGTTTTCACTATTTTTGCGATGATGTATGTATGTGTGTGAGTGAACACGCTAGCGTCTAAAAGCTTCGTTCTAATAAGCTGAAAGTTGGTACGTATATTATAAGTCACCATAGTACGAACCCTATTGATTTTGGTGAATCTAGCAGTTATAGTTTTTTTTTTTTTTTTTTTTTTTTTTTTTTTACAGGGACACCAGGAAAAATTCTTTATCATTGTGGCCTATGGGGCAAATTTTTTAAAAGTTTGATAGCGTCTAAACGCCTTATTAATCTGAGCAAAAAAATTGTACACGTGTTATACGTCACAGTTGCACCAACTGTATAGATTTTGGTGAATTTAGCACTTACAGTTTTTTTACAGGGACACAAAGAAAAATTCTTTATCATTATGATCTATGGGCTCAAAATTCAGTAGCGTTAAATAAAACATCGTGTAATATAGGGTGTAAAATACTCAAACACTCTATTATGATTTTCACTCTTTTGTTTGTTTAACAACTCCTCTTTCTTTACTTTATCTACAAAACTGTTAATTACTCACTGTTCGGAAAGTCGAGTGGAGTCACTCCAGATTTTTTCAAATAAATCTCTGTGTATGGACCGATAACCCTAACAGCACAACTTCTCAATATGATGTCCTCAGGATGTCCTATTGTTGCAAAAGACACGTACGGACATCTTCAGGATGCATTGGGGACAAGTGTGTTGTTAGGGAAATTCCGTATGTTTAATTAATTACTTAAATCAATTAACACATCTTCAAAACAAAGCAACCCGTTAATAAAATTTCATTTTTCTTTATCGCAACACATTGTTGCGATTGTGATGTAAGTTTTTCCTTCCTTTATTGCAATACATTGCTTTAGCAATGACATCATTTTCAAAGTTAGTTTTGGGAAACTTGAGTTTTTATTATTAAGAAGATCCAGTTGAAATGCACGCATAGAAACTATAGATAAAATTATACTTTTTTTTTCCAGTGCATTGTTTCAGCTATGTCATCACTTTCAGCATTAGTTTTGGGAAATTTGGGTTTTTATTATTAAAAATGTAATGACCAATATAAATAAACATTTAATTAAATGGCTGCGGAAATAGGATAGTTTTTGATCTTCAAAGCTCTTGATTTGTAAATTTAAGCATTTTCACATTTCCAAATAACTTTTTAAAGAACACACTATATATTTTGTAAATGAATGTATTTCGAGAACAAAGTTAGAATTGGAAGTTACATGTGAAATTCAGAAGTTAATGAAAATGTTGACACTTTTATTTATTTATTTAACTGCATTTTTTTGTACAAAACTTAAGAATATTTGAACATTTTCAATATTGCTAATTTTCCTTTCAAAAATTAATTCTATTTATTTTAATAACTATATTTATTTAAAAATTCACGCATTGTCAAGGGTCTAATTACCCTGTTATAGTGTCCGATGCATGCGTGCTATGTGGGGATGAGGTTGCATATAAAAATAAAATTGCGTTACGAAGTTCATGTATTTAATCTTGACATTAAACAGGTTATTAAACCGTACTTGATAAATATTAGAGCCCTGTGGCAAAATTTAGGTGATACGGCGACATTGTTGCAGAAAATAAATTATCGTTTGCAGAAAGATTCGCTCATAAAAATAAAAGATATTCTTAGTTTTCAGTAGAAAACAGAAACACATATATATAAATACTTCTACAGTTTATTAAGGGGTCGATCCAGGCAAAATTCGGATCCCTTCACAAAATTCAAATTCATAAGTAGGGACCCTTCACAAAATTCAAATTTATAAAATGCGCCCCTTCACAAGAGTTTGTCTTATAAAAATGAGCCTTTTATTAAATGTCTTCATGTTTTCAGTATTATTTTTAATTAATGCCTTAATTAAGCTCAGCAAAACTCTATTAACTTCATATTAAACATTATAGGGTAAGTGCACCAGTGATTGACACTTCTAGAGCAATTTCTAATGTTTTTAATGTTCTAGTCATCATAAAATATTTTTAGAAATCTTAAGTTAGTACATATGGCATGAAAGACATCCAGAACCACATACTTATATGTTAAAATATATACATTTGATAATAATAATAATATATATATATATATAAATTATGATTTTTTTTTTTTTTTTTTTTTTGATACCAACTCAATGTTCCAGTAATTGACACTGCTAGTTTTTCATTTTATCAGTAATTGGCCCCCTGAGTTCCAGTGTCTGACACTGCTAGTTATTCATTTTACCAGTTATTAGCACCCTATGCTCCAGTGTTTCACATAAAATGTTAAAATTCTTATATGTAAAATGTATGATTTTATTATTTTTCTTATTTATTAATTATTTCGGGATGGGTGTCAATTACTGGAGCATGCCAATCACTGGAGCACCTAGCCTATACAGTGATTGTAAAAATGGAAGATTTTGCGCAATATTTTATTTTTTCACGAAAGCAAATAAAAATGTCACAAAAATATTTTGTTTTTCACAAAAAACGGTACCCAAAAATTAAAACCTGGATCGATCCCCGATATTAAAAATATTGATACCCTCATAATTAATTATAAACATTATGTGTATATTAGAAAATGTGTTATATTATTAAATAACATCATCTTACAGAAAAAGTTCGTATAAACGAGGCTTGTCGCAGAAAGCATATAAAGTTTCGTTAACTATCCTTTTATAATTTTTTTTCTATATTTGGGGAACACTACTACATTTGATATTAAACATTACTTAGAGTGACTAAAATAAAAAGTTTTATATATATATTTTTAACCCTACCAAAAAAATAAATAAATAAATAAATAAAAAACGCTAGAAACCTGGATTGACCCCTTACACATTTTATATACTTGTGTGTGTATATATATATATATATACTTTTTTTTAAAAATCTGTAATTGAAAATTTTGATTTTAAGTATATAATTTGATATTTGGGATCTTCTTAAAAATGAAGGCTTATGTCCTTACGATAATCAGTGTGCAGAAAAATAACTCATATGTTACTTGTACAGAGACATAGTGTTTTATTGAAATAATCTATTAAAACTATGAAAATATACATCTGTTATACAAAACTATAAGAATATTTAAACAGCTTCAATATCATTAATTTTGTCTTTAAGAATTTTAACTAATGAAACTTATAGTACCTGATTAAAATAGTGAGTGTAAAAGAAAAAATAATTAAAAATAATAATAATAATTATCAAATGCATATATTTTAACATATATATGGTTCTGAAAGTCTTTCATACCATACATATTTACTTAAGATTTTCAAAAATAGTTTCTGATGGCTGAAACATTAAAAACATCAAAAATTGCTCTAAAAGTGTCAATCATTGGAGCACTTACTAATTTTTTTTTTTTTTTTTTAACAGTCATATGATGTATACAATGTAGATTTTTTTTTTTTTTTTTTTTTTTTCTTAATCTGACAAGCCATTTTCAGACAATTATACATTATGTGGAATTAAATTATTCAATCAAAATATAAGTGTTCGCTACACAATGAATGAAGATAACTTCAATTTTTTTAATGCCTTTTGGTTTAAAATGTAACAAGTTTACTAAAGTTTAACATAAATATATAAGTTAAATAAATAAATAAACTCAAAAGTATTTGAACTATTCATGACCTCTTTAAAAGTTAATATAAGAAAAATTAATTAGAGAGCTGAGAGAAAGCATAACTGTGGGGAGGGAGGTATTAAATAATTAATATCACTTATTAATAGAAACTATTTTTAAATGATGTAAGAGTATACTTATTTTACAAGTTACGTAAAAGAAAAATAAACCAAAATTCCAATTAAATTTGCCTCATATAACTAATGGACCTAAAGGTTAAAACGCGATTTATACGAATGGAAATTACTACACGTTCAAATTGTTTCAAATAAGACATGATTTAACTTAATACGTTTTCAGGTATAACAATTTCTTCATGGCAATCTTGCTTTATAGTACAAGCGTACTAGTACTTTCTTACTTCACTTATCGATTGTAGAATCAAAACTATACATATAAAAGTGCAGTACGTTTAAATCAGGGTTGGCAAAAACCCGGGTTTTTCTAGAAAAAACCAACCCACTTGTTTTTTTCTGGGTTTTTCTGAGCTTTTGTTTGAATACATTAGCATTGCAATGTTAGATATATGTTATTTAGCATATTAGTTGTAATACACCTAATTATATTAAACTGCTAATTAATTAATCTAATATTTATCTTAGAAATAAAAATTGGTTTGATTCTAATATTAAAATAGTGTTAATTAGTAAGATTAAGCTATATTTTATTTTAACGTATGCTTATTCAAAATAAATATTCTTAATGACAATAACTGATAAAATAAAAGAATTTAAATTCTTAAGTACAATACATATCATTTAAATTTTTTTTTTTTAATTTTAAAAATAAATTGCACTGCTTTATCCTTATTTATTTATATTTTTTAAGTTTTTTAGTAGTTGAAACGGTTATAGAAGAAAATTTCATTAGATTATAATTATGTTGCTACTAAAATTAAAATAAAATTATTATAAAGTTTTAAAACTAAACAATTTAATTAGTTAAATATTGATTCTGCACAACATTTATGTCTGCTGTTAAACAAAAATATTGTTAGGTTTCACAGGAAAAGGAAAATTGAATGAATGGGCTCTTCCCACCTGACGTCAGAGGTCACATGATAGGTGATAAACAAACAGCAGACAAAGTCTTCTATACCTATAGCGATTGCTTAAATAACATATTTTCTATTCTTATTTTTGATCAATCGAATTTAATCTGTGTTACTTTTATATACATCACCATTTTTAATCCATTTTATACCATTATTCATCATCTTTTGTTTGCTGAAAACATTTACAATCATCATTTAGTTTATATTTGTTATTGATGTTCATGGAGAACATGTTAAATACTCTGATTTTTGATTCTTAAATCACTGACAGCGCAACACCGTACAGTGTAAAGCCATTAAGGCCAGTAACTAAGTTAATTAACTTGTTGTAACACATTTATGCAATTAAATTTAATTGAAAACATTTTAAAATTTCAAATCATAATCCATAAACATTCCACAAGAACAAGCTATTATTTATTGCTAGATCAGTTAATGTAACAGTTACACTACAACATACAAAAATCGATTCTTACGGGTAAAAATAAACACATAAAGCGTTTTTTTTAAATTATTAAATTTACAAATACAATTATTCTACTGTTTACAAATGCACAATATTACTTTTATTTTATTTTATATTAAATATTAACATTTTTGTTCTTAAGAACAATATTTAATTGAATTCGACTTTACGTTATTCACACATCATGTGATTGAGCAGACGATGCTGGGAAGAGCACATTATAGAAGATAAACTTACTTTTACTATATTTATAACTGTAGTTACTTTTTATGTTTAATACTATTTTCTAGAAAATAAAAATTAAGAGTATACTTTATAGATGGGATTTGTAAGTTATAAATAATTTTTAACAAACCCCCACTTATTTGCAAAAACCCAGTGGGTTTTTGTTGGTGGGCCCGCCCAGAAGAACCCGGGCAAGTTTTTCTGGGCTGGGCCCAGTTTGCCAACCCTGGTTTAAACAAGGGAAAGATGTTTAAAACTAACAAACAACAATAACAATGATCATGAAAATAGTTGGCATTTCAAACTATGCATGTTAATTAATAACTAAGTATTAATTTAAAAATGTTAAACATTAATAAACAATGTATGTATTATGTATGAGGAAACATGAATCATAAAAAATGTATCTAGTAGTATAGTGAAGACAATTTTTCATATTTTATACTTTAAATGAAGTAGAAAATGCATTAAATACCATGTATGTGAATTTTTGAAATTAAAAAAAAAAAAAAAAAAAAAAAACCTTGTATTTATATAAATTGTTTAACATTAGCATATAGTTATGAGGAGATTTTAGTACATGTTTATTTTTACTAAGTATATTTTCAGTATAAAAATTTATTATTTTATAATTACGCTAATAATTCGACATCTGTATCTAGCTGAAATATAGAGCTTTAACTGCAGTAATTCAAATGGTTCAATTTATGATGTTTGCAAATAAATATAGTTTTTTTTTATTTTTAAATAGCATTAATTTTTATTATTCTTCCAACTCATGCTCAATGCTTTTATAAATTCCCACACAAATTTTAACTTTCAATACAGAATTTAAAAAAAAAAAAAAAAAAAAAAATCCATTTTTAATGTAATTCAGACGAAAAAAGGATGCACTTTATTAAAATGTTTTCTTTTTTAAATTTAAAATAAAAAAAATTAACCAACTATTTATAAAGCATTCAATTAATTTTCATCTTTTTCTGGAAATATACCAAAAATTACCACCATCTTCGATTATTATATAATAAAAAAAAAATTATTAATAATAATGTTAGTCCATTATAACATGAAAATTGTAAACATAAAAACCCCATAAAAGTCTACAATTATATCATTTGGCAAATAAAATTATAACAAAATTATATTTTAAAATTTCATATGGTGATTTAAAAAAAAAATACACAATAGTACTTAATCTCTCTCAAATCTTGTATTTCCTTTTTCTTCCTTTTAATATTAATTTGAAATAAAATACATTAATTTTACGTCTGCTAAAACATGGAATTATACCGTATTATGCTGAACGTTTCTATTTAATAATCCACAACCACCCCCTAAAAATAATTTGCCTCTCCCTGAATACTGTTTTGCTTAAGCCAATATTGAATGATATCATTCATTATTATTATTTAGCAATCAGGGGGGGGGGATGTTAGTTTAATTTGAAGGTCAAGATTAAAGACAGCATTTGCCACGTGATAAAAAAAAATTCTGCTACGGCTTTATTTTATGTAAATATTTAAGTTCATAAAAATTTTCGACCTCAGGTTTTTGATGGATTTATACGTTTTGAGAGCTGTAGAACACGATTTGACCATTTTTAGAAAATGTCTGTCTGTCTGTACATGTAACAAAATTTTGTGGTAACTGTATCTCAGGAACTACTGCACAGAATTTCATACAAATTGGTATGTAGTTACACCTTGACATAAAATAGTGCCTATCAACTTTTGGTAAAAATTGTCTTACAGGTTGCATTGCCATCTCGCTTTTTCTAAATTTTTAGCCTGGTGGTATAGGACAAAATTTTGTATAAATGTGCATAATGAGAATTACTTTTAAATAATCCTTCTGAAATGTACAAGAATTATCTATAATAGAGATAGTCAACTGGGAAAAAAATTGTATATGTAGGAGCATCGCCTCCCCCCTCAAGGAAAATAAATTTTCATGATGGGTATCTTTCAAAAGAGCTCGCCATTACCTTTAAAATGAATGGTTGAACCATCGATCTGCGAGAATTTAAAATAAAGTTACAGTTTTTTTTTCATTAAAAAAAAAAAAAAAAAATCTTTAATATTGAGAATAAAATGAACTTTTTTTGGATATTTAGTGTTGCACTACTTCTCTAATATAGAAATCGTACTGCATTATCATGGAAGATAATTTTATTAAATAATGATTTTAATAAATTATTTTTACTGAGTGAATATATGCATAGGAAAATATAGAAGAAAATCATGTGTGGTGGACACAACGTTCTAGTTTTAATTATATCTCTTCATTTCGAATATTGATAAATTTTGTACCTTTATGCGAAGGTTATCACTAAATTGCGAGAATCTCGCACATTTCTTTTTTTTTCTGATTTAAAATTTTTAACATTGAGGAAATTCGAGCACTCTTCTGGTGCTAGTATATTAAAGTTTTTGGTCCAAAAACAGGTCATTCACAAAAATTAGCAATGAAAAACCTTTCGCAAAAATCAGCATTTTTAAACAGGCCCTTCATAAAAGCTGAATAATTTAAAAAAGTTTTTTCAAAAATCTTGAATTTAATATATATATATATATATGCATTTTGCTGATCAGCTGTAAAAATACATTATATTTCTAAAATGAAACACCTGAAAAACTAGATTTAGATAAACAATTGAAGGTATTTAAAATATATATAGTTTCATCAATTTGCAGCACATTAGCTGCCTATTTCAGATCGACATTTTACGAAATCAAATGCGATTAAACTCAAATGATGTTAATGAGTTGTAAAATTGGACATCATTAGCAATTAATCTATTTTTTTTTCTTCTTTTTTAAGTGTTTTCCTGTTCTCACATTATTTCTGATGAAGGGTGAGAAAGTCTCACCCAGTGTTTACCTCTAATGTAACCTGCTTTATGCACATATGTACTTTTTAATTATATATATATATTATATAAGATGATACAGAAGTAGCCATTGAGTTAATCATGAGCAAAAAGAAAATGATATATAAAGACAGTTCTGTATAACTTTTATTTTTAGAACACCTTGAAAAATCTTTTAAGTCTGATATATATCTCTTATAAAAGAAAAGAAAAATAAAGGAATAGAAATCATAGTAAGATTGTTAATTTGTATCATAAAATTGAGCATTTGTTCTAATATCTCCATTTAAAACTAGTATGTTGTAGCCACCACAAGACTTTCTTCTATATTTTCCTATACAAATTCACTCAGTAACAATATTTAAAAAAAAAAAAAAAAATTACGAATTTTTTTTCTACTTTTTTTTTTTTTTTTTTTTTTTGTTAAAAGTAATCAAAAAGTAAGTAAAAAAATCGATAACTTTGTTTTAAATTATCACAGATTTATAGTTTAACCATTCGTTTTAAAGGTATTGACGAGACCTTTCGAAAGATACCAATCTTCAAAATTTACCCACTCCCCCGGGGGGTACTCCCCACCCGTGGGGGGAAGCGATGCCCCCACATGCACAGAATTTTTTCCTAGTTAACTACTACTATTATCAATAGTTCATATTAATTTTACAATCACAAGTTAAAAATAACTCTCATTATGTACATTTATACGAAATTTTATCCTATACTGCCATGTTAAAAATTTAGAAAAAATGAGATCACAGCGCCACCTATTGAGCGATTGATACCCAAATGTAATCACAGCACCAGTTTATGTCAGGGACCAGCTAAATACCAAGTTTGGTTAAATTTCATAAAAAAAAAAAAAAAAAAAAAAAAATTTCTAAGTTTTTTTTCGTTTAAAGTAAAAAAAAAAAAAATTGATAACTTTGTTTTAAATTATCACAGATTTATAGTTCAACCATTCGTTTTAAAGGCATTGACGAGACCTTTCGAAAGATACCCATCTTGAAAATTTACTCCCCTCGAGGGGTGACTTCCTCCCCAGGGGGGTGGCGAGGCTCCTACACATACAAATATTTTCCCCAGTTGACTATCTCTATTATAAATAATTCTCTTTATGTGCGTTTAAACAAAATTTTGTCCTATATCACCATGTTAAAAATTTAGAAAAAGCGGGATGGCAATGCAACCTGTAAGACAATTTTTACCAAAAGTTGATAGGCACTAATTTATGTCAAGGTGCAACTACATACCAATTTGTATGAAATTCTGTGCATAAGTTCCTGAGATACAGTTGCCACAAAATTTTGTCACACACACACAGACAGACATTTTCTAAAAATGGTCAAATCGTGTTCTACAGCTCTCAAAACGTGTAAATCAATCAAAAACCCGAGGTTGAAAATTTTTACGAATCCAATACTTTCTTCTATTGAATATAGAAGAAAGTAAAAAAAAAAAAAAGAAAGAAAGAAAGAGAAAATAGAAGCAAGCTGCATTATCACTTGGTGCTGAGTAGCTCAGGATATAGATAATGTGTCACATACAGTCAATTATTATTGTAGAAATGTTCTAAAGAGATGGCTAAAACATATTTAATAAAATTTCATTATTTTCAGATTTTTTTTTTTTTTTTTTTAACTATTATGATAATGATTAAGTAACAGTTTCAATTCAAAAATAGCAGTACTTAAAAAATCTGTAAACTTTTTAATTCCTGTTACTAGTTAATTTTTAATCCCTTTCTTAGTTTTTAAAAAATAATGTAATAAATGTCTTTTTAAATCCTTATTTTAATTAGCTAATCCTTAATCCCCTTATTAGTTTTATAAATACAATGTAAGAACTGTATTTAATCTTTCTTTTAATTAGTTAATCCTTAACCCTGTTATTTGTCTTTAAAAATAATGTGTCTTTTTTTAATCCTTATTTTAATTAGATAATCCTTAATCCCTTTGTTTTTATAAATACAATGTAAGAATTGCCTTTTTAAATCCTTATTTTAATTAATTAATCCTTAATCCCTTTATTAGTTTTTATAAATACAATGTAATAATTGTCTTTTTAAATCTTTATTTTAATTAGTTAATCCTTATCTCTTTATTAGTTTTTATAAATACAATGTAAGAATTGTCTTTTTAAATCCTAATTTTAAATTTTAAGTAGTTATCCTTTTATAAATACAAAGTGAGAATTGCATTTTAAAATCCTTATTTTAACTAGTTAATCCTTGATTCCTTTATTAGATTTTATAAATAGAATGTAAGAACTGCCATTTTGAATCCTCATTTTTAATTAGTTAATCTTTAGTATTCCTTCATTAGTTTTTAAAAATAATGCAAGAAATGTCTTTTTAAATCTTATTGCTTCATATGTTTATAAGTCAAATTTTTGAAAGATTTATTTTGAAAATCCCTTTCTCACTATCATTATGCCCATTTTCATCCCCATTCAATTATCTTACTTACACCTTGCTTACATGAAAACTCATTTCTCTTACATTTCAATACAGCTGATTATATTATAAGTCTTTAATGATATTAAAATCAGATATATTGGGCATCAATACAGGTTAAAATTGAGACTCTTCACGAAAATCTAATTCATAAAAATGGCCCCTTTCTCACAATTTTGTTTCATACATAAAAATGATCTTTTCATAAAGTTTTTCCATGTTTCTAGTGCTACTTTTAATAATGTTAATATTTTTTTTTTTCAATGAAACTTCATTAATTTGATACTAAGCATTATACAAGAATGACTGTTAAAAGGAAGTTTTTACACAATATATTTTTTATAAAATTTTATAATGATCTTTTTACAAGAATTTTTTCAGTACTATTTTTAATAATGCTAATATTTTTAGTTCCATGAAACTTAATTATAATTTGATACTAAACATTATATATAGAATGACTGTTAAAAGAAAGTTTTTACACAATATATTTTCTTTCCCCTCACAAGAAAAATAGATAAAAAATTTCCCACAAAAGAAAAAATAAAAATAGTTTAATTCTATGGAAGTTTAACTAGAGTATGTAAAGATTTAAGAAACCTTATTTCAGAACCGATTATGTACATATATATGGGTGGTCGATGAAAAATGTGTAGGGTTATTCTTTTTAAATAAAATTACCATTGCTTCTTCAATGTTTTTCTTTTTTGTTCAAACTAAATCAAAAGTATTAAGTCAAAATATAAAGGCTTTGCAAATGAAGAACTTATGTAACTGTCACAACTTTGTGATACTTATAAAAAATATTTTTAACTTATAAACGCAGTATATTGTAAAAATAAACATTGAAATAAGGGAAAATACTATATTTTCCATTTTGCATAATTATAAAAAAATAATAAAATAGCACTGAAAAAACAGTGGTACTCAAAAATGCAAGTTTTAATTTCTACCCTACCATAAAGGGAAAAAAAAAAAAACATGAAACATTAACTCAGTCTAAGCATTAAATGACTTGATTATAAATATTATTTGAAATAGGGAACAAGTGCCAAAAATCGAAATTTATTGTTCGATTTTTAAGTGTTTTTAAATTCACTTTGCGTCACACACATACTCGGCAAAAGAAGGGAACGAAAACCACTCATTTAACGTAAAAGCAGCCATCGGAAATATTCACGAGTTTTATTTTTCCAATGTAACTGCCATTTTGGAGTTGTAAAACGTAAAATAAGAAAATGTGACCGAATTTATGCACTCCAACGATACATAGAAATGATCAAATCTTCAAAAAATTCGGATTCTATGTGCAGCAAATATCCTCTTCTGATTTTACTAAATTACGTTTTTTGTCATTTTTCTGAAAATCCTGATTTTTTACTTGTTCCCTTCTTCAAATGCTAAAAAGCTTTCAACTGTAATTTACTAATGAAAATTTTCAGACTATTTATCAATGCAACTGTTAATATGCAGACCGAGTTAGCATTTTTAGGTTTAATTTTCAAAACTGAGTTTGATGTATTTACTTATTTATTATAAGATTCCCCTAAAATTGAAAAATTTGTTTTTTTAATGGTCGGTCTCTGTGTGCATACAAGACTTATCAGCGTAACTCGAAATACTCGAAGGATGTCCATACTTGGTATTCTAAATCTGTATCATATACAGGGTCTGACAAATCCCAGGCACCAGGTTCATGAGAGACTAAAAATATCCTATTGGCGAAGAATTACTGCAAACTTAAGAAAAAATTTCATGTATTTTAGACTGAATAGTCAGTTTGTGTAATGTAAAATAACACATGAATGACCTGTATTAATTATAGTATAATGAAATATTGCCCTAACCTTTTTTTTTTTTTTTCTGTCAGTGTTGTCATAAAAATAGTTTGCTACCTCTAGAGCCTAAGACATTGGAACGTTCGTTAGTCCCTGATCATACATAGGAGTCGATCCAGGTTTTAATTTTTGTGAAAAAATTTACTGCACAAAATCTTCAATTTTAGAAATTATATAACATTTAATATGTTGTTGATACGCCAATGAACCAAGTGCAGGACCACACAGGGTCCAACAAATCCCGGGCACCAGGTCGCCTGGACAACTTATTTCTTCAATGTAACAGACAATATACAAGGCTACTCAAACTCAGTTAATTTTCTCCAGAAGTTATAGGAATTTTTTTTTTTAATTAAATAATAGTGCTTTAAATATTTTAAAATTCTGGTTATCCGTCCTTTACAACAAAAAAACTAGGCTGAAATAATTTAGTGCTGCTTTATTAAATTTTTTGCATTCAATAGATTTTCATGAAATATTTTCAATTATTGTCCTTCTAACAACCAGCAGTACTTCACTTTTAAAGTTTTAACTTTTTTTTTTTTTTTTTTTCAGATTTGACTTGTATTTATATTTTACATTACTCCAGTCCCACAGTTTTCTTTATATTGACAAAACTATTTTTTCTTTCTTTTTAATTGTTTTAATGATACAACTATATTTTTCATGGGAATTTTTTTAAGATTTTGTTCCATATCTAGAGCAATTTGAACACCTCAATGTTTTCAAAATTCTTTGTTGATTTTATAATAAGATAAAGCTAGGCTAGATTAAAGTGCTTTAAATAAGGATTTAATTTTTTTATTTTTTATTTTTTTTTTTTTTTGGGGGGGGGGGGGGCAAAATCAAGCTAAGCCTGCAAATAGTACTGTGAGCAAAAAATATCTGAATAATTTGAACTACATTTTTAAATTTAATAAAGGCTATAAATATATATATATATTTTTTTTTAATTCAGCTACAATATATAAACTGAAAGGTTGTGAAGTACCCCCCACCCCAAACAGAAATGCATACCAAATAAAACTGTTTTTAAAGAACACTAGAAATGTTCAAATGCAACATCACACAATACTTAAAACTATAATAATATGTCTATAGTATGGGAACCAGGGGTGCGTCCAGAGGCAAATCTGGGTCTGTTAAAGGAACCTTCACAAAATTTATCCTAAAAAATAAGAATAAGAATCCTATTTCATTTTTAAAACTAATCTTCCATGGAACAAACAGGCTGCCTATGAAAAATAAGATGTTTTGCTGTATTTCCTCGAAAAGCTGATATTCAATTTCTAATTCATTAAGGGCTTCTACGCATATATTTAAGTTTAGTTATATAAAAATAAACTGTCATTGTCTAAAATGAAACTTTAAAATTTTATTTTGAAAAATTACATTTTTCACAATTTCACAAAAAGAGGGCCGTAGCCGAAAAATTTGGAAGAACTTAATTTTCACACAAAATTTAAATTCACAAAAATACGTGTAGTTTTTCACATTTCACAAAAACAGGCCCCTGTTCGAGAAGTCTGGACAGACCCCTAGTAACACCATTAGTAAATAAATGTCTATTGTATGGGCAAGAGAATAGTGCGTAGGGACACGTCAGATTATTTCAACTGTAAATATGTATTCTCACATTTAAAAAAAAAAAAAAGCTGCTTTTTAAAATTTCTATGAAGTATCAATTCAGTCAAAGCATAAAATTATCTGAAAATAGCACTATTTATTCAATTCTTAAATCTTTTCACAGCTGTAATTTAATAATGAAAAATTTCTGATTGATTATCAGTATGATGGTTATGCAAAGGCCCAAGTAGCAGAAACAGTGCAGCATCTGCAAATTGTTTAAAGCTCCGCAGATCTCAAAAAAAAAAAAAAAAAAACGTGCTAGGCTTGAAAATACAATTTCCATTAGTACATCTCTAGATTACTGTACTTGTACCAGAGCTTGAAAAATATCAAAATTTTTACATGACCTGTCGGGCATGTTAGTCTGGTCAATACATGTCCGAATGAAATTTTTACATGCTCAAATATCTTATTAAACTATTAATAAAAACATTCGCATACCTAGTGAAAAGAATTTAACGACATAAGTATATTGACATTGTTTATTTCAATTTAAGTAAAAGCCTTAGACAAGATGCTACATTTTAAAATTATTATTTTTAAAAAGTTATTTTTGTTTAAATATATGCACGCCTAGCTGGGCATGTAAGAGAAAAAAGTACATGTCCAATCTGAATTTTTACATGCCCCAGATATGTCGGGCAGTATAATTTTCGAGCCCTGACTTGTACATGGCCTAGCATTCTTGGATCACAATCAAATTTTGTTTTGCTACTGACGGAGGTGAGCAGGCAGAAATCTCACTCAAACATTTTCGAAACTATAAACAAGTGTTATGGAAGATTAAAAAAAAAAAAAAAAAGATTTTCTTTATTTCAATAAAATAAGCATGACCTGACCTCTTCTGTTGCTGAGCATTAATATGATTTAAAGAAGAAATTTGCTTTTAAAAACAACTATTCCAAATAGGTACCAACTGTTTACAATAATTTTAATAAGTCACTAAATTTTGTAAATAACCTTTCATTATAATTAGTATCATACACTAAAAAAACATTTGCTACTCAATAAGTGCAAACTTAAATTACACTTGATTTGGTAAAAAATAGTTATAAATAATCAAGTGCGAGGTCTAAAAAGTATCTGATTTTTAGACTGGCATGGGAAGATAAGAGCTTACTTGTATTCCCTTATTAAGTATTTCAAAAGAATTTTTTTTCGTTTAGATTCAATGAATTTTCAAAAATTGGGACCATTCTGCTGCCCCTTCACAAAATTCAAATTCAGAAAATGGGTCCCTTCATAAAATTCAGATTTATAAAAACAGCCCTTTCACAAAATTTTGTTAAATAATACTTTTGTAAAAATTTTCCATGTTTACAGTATTATTTTTAATGAGTGTCTATACTTGTTTAATAAAATGCTATTAAATATTAGATAGAGTAATTGCTAAAATGAAAGGTTTCTAGCGATAATTCTTTCTTTCACAAAAATATTTTGATTTTCACAAAAATAAAAATGTCAGAATTTTTTTTTTTTTCACAAAAATTGTCCCCAAAAATTAAAACCTGGATCACCCCTGGAAGATAAGAGTTTACTGGTATTACCTTTATACGTATTTCAAAGAATTTTTTTTCTTTGTAGATTCAATGTATTCAATTTTCTTTTCAAAAAGTAAAATAGCAATTTTTTATTTATAATCTAAAGAAATTTTTACACAGCAGAGTTCTGAAATTGAGTTTTTATCATTTTATCTCACAATATTCTTTCCATCACATTTTTTTTAAAGGAGAATCGTAGAAAATAAACTCCCAAAAACGCAAGAGAATTTTTAAAACTTATTAAAATATTTAACAAATCAATACTTAAAACATTTTGTGATAGTGTACTTAAAAAACCAAAATTAAAATTAACAATGTGACTAAGTTAATGTTATTTAATTGCTTTAATTTAAGCCATTATGTTTATGTTGTATCATTTAAAAAAAAAAAAATACCTTTACATCTTTATTTATTTAGATACTTCAAGTTTTATTTCTAACTGCTTTTCAAACTTAAAAAATAAATAAATAAATAAAATAAAAATATATATATATATATATATTTTTTTTTTATTAAAAGTTTAGTATATTCCCCAACTTTGAATTTTCAGTATTTGTGACTGTAGATTTTTTTTTTTCACAATTTCTACATGGTTAATAAAATAGCTTGAAACAAAATTTGTTTACGTTTGTGAATAAATAATTATTATAAGAAAGTGTAATATGATTTAGTTCCCGAGCTTCAATTTTACTTCTCTATAACTGCAACAAAACATTGAACATATCTTACTATTTACACACTTAGGATGAAATTTTAAATCACACAGTCAACTTTTTAAAACAGTGAAGTAAATTTATGAACTAATTTCTAATTCCTGACTCACCCCCCCCCCCCCTGAAAAAATAAAAAAATTTGAACTGTTCAAGTTTAGGGCTTACAAATATACAAATTCAATAAAACATTTTTGCACAATTTTCAATTTTTAACTCGTATTTCAATTAATTTTAAGTAGTCAGAGCAACAGATATAATAACAAGGAATTAAAATATCTGAATGAAAGCAGATGTGTGAAGTAATATCTTTAAACTTGGAAAATTAGTTAAATTGTGTTTATTTTTTATAGTAGTTTTTTTTTTTTTTTAAGAATCACTTTAACTTTATAGTAATTTTTTAAATAAATTTGTTTTATTTGAATTCAAACAACCCACTTGTTGTGCAAATTATCCTTAAAAATAAAAACTAATAATAAACAGTAAATTAAAATCTTAATGTGAACTTAATAATTTCAATGAAATGCCAAAATTTTTTTTTTTTTTAATAATATCAGCCTTTTTATGTTTTTTAACATGAAAACAGAAGATAAAAAAAAAAAAAAAATTAATTAAAAGTAACTTATAAATCTGGAATTTTAAAAACATTTGTATCTTGTAATAGAAAATTTGAGAAAGTTCATAATCTCATATTTATATATATTAACTTCCTGGATTCAATCTGTCTTTCACAATCTAAAATACTGAAACAAGAGCAAGTATATTAAATTATAAGTTTTGTACTCCAAAATTACAGAAGTTAGCAGGAAAAAATAAAAATCTTGGTAATTAGTAATAGATAGCTGATTTTTTAATCACATTGTGTTTAAAAAGAAATCTATAAAAAATAAAGAATAATTTCTCTAAAAAACTTTTGTTAAATAACATATGCGTACTTAAATTTTATTTTAAAAAATTAATTTTCTAATAAGAATCTTTTACTAAAACATTTGAATATTTGATTTAAATTTTATTCTCAATACTACCAACAAATATTTCGAAGTTAAAAACCAATTACCATATTTCTTTTTCCTAAAAAAATAAATATACTTACTTTCTTTGATCAAATAATCACTACCAAAGATTAGTTTGCTAAAAAACATAGTAATATTTAATTATTTTTTCATCATAGCTTGATAAAATATAGATAACTCAAATATCTTTTTTTTTATTTATGTAAATTTTCTGGGCAATTTTAGATAGTTTAAAAATTCAAAATTTGAAATAGAATTAATCACCTTGATAAAAGCGTCAAAATTTAGCAATCTGAAAAAGAAAAATCAAGATATTGAGGGTAAAAAAAAACAGAATGCCAAAATTATTTCTGCATGTACTTTTTATTAAGTCACTGTACAAAACACTTCTATATAACATCACTGTACACACATAAAATAACTTTTTACAAATATTTGTACAGGATGACTTCTTGTACAGATGACAGCCAGCTGAATATAAACCCAGAAAGAAAACGGAGAGAGCCCTACAGTAGTCCTCAATGGCAGTTATTTCATTTTTTTTAATGTAAAAAAAGTTTTAAAGCATAAAAAGGTCTTCACAGTAGTCATTAAAAAAAAAAAAAACGGTGGTGACTTTTTACGATGGCTGGAATTTGGCAGAAACACCTTCATAAAAATGGAAGTTAGGTAATAATGAACAAAAAACAGAAATGCTATACATTGTATTATTTTACTAAAATGTGACAATGTAGAGCAGAATTTTATTCTGCAAATTTATGATTCTAGAATTTCTCAGAAATTCCTGTGGCACAAATTAGCAAAATAATGCTTTAAATAATTTACAAAAAAAAAAAAAAAAAAAAAAAAAAAGTTTAAAAACAATATAAAATCATATACATATAAAACAAATTTTTTTTAACAAGAAAATCATACAAGAATCGATAATACTGAACACATTTTTATATGATGATAATTGACATAAATAATGTAGTGTCCGACTAGGTGTTGTTTCAGATAACCATTGTCAAAAGTCACCACTAAAAGCAATCTATAAAAAAGTTATCACTCGGGATTAGAAAATATGTATATTTCTTATAAACAAATGACATCGTACAAAATGCTATCCCCCCGCTATTTTTTTTTTATTTTTATATATATTTATATACATATATTAATATTTAAAAAATTGTACGATATATACTCAACAATATATATTACATTGCTTTGAAAAATAGTTTTTTCTTTTTTTTTTTTCCGCAGAGGGATACTTGTTAGTGGCACAACGATAGTCATTTATAAACAAGATCATATACAAAGAGAAATTGACTAAAGATTGCAATAGTTATGACGCATAAAAAGCAATTAAGAAAAAAAAAAATACAGTGACAGACCCCAAGCAGAATTAATTATACAATATTTTCTTTTAGTAGCTATGAAATATATAAATTATATCTTTTAGATAGGGAAGAAAAAAAACATGATTATGAATATCACAATAGAACAAGAAATTTGATTGTTGATACACACATCAAAACAATTTTTTAAAAATAAACAAGCAATAAATTGGTGCACCAAAATCAAAAGAAATATAGCTTTTAGAAATCAAGAGATTTGAAAGAAGAAGAAAAAAAAAAAAGCATTGAGATTTAAAAAAAATGGCCTGTCATACAGATACTTTTCTAAGCTCAAACGTGGTTATGTCACAGAGAGCCTGAAATTGGTGGGCAATATATGATCACAGTAAACAAGCAATCCATCTAAACCATCTCACTACTGTAGTACATTTCTTTTAAAAAAAAATCATCAATCTAAAAGGATGAAAAAAAAATTAATTACATAGGACGGTAATTAAGCTTTGAATAAAAAAATTTTTTTTTTTCATTCTAGGTTGACATCAAGTTGGCTGATTTTGATGGGTAACTTAAAAATCGGAAAGCCAACGGTGTAAAGTGGAATAATTCATTTAACCGATGGTCCCGCAAAAAATAAATTTCCCACAAACTAAAAGTAAAATGCCATAAAAATGAATTCTACTTACAAAAATGATTGCGGATTTTCAATTTTGGTTATAATACATAAGAACATATTACCTTTTATTATATATATTTTAATCCATTATTTTAAATATTCCAGAAGGGAAAAAAAAAAAAATAAGATCACAATGCTAGGACGAGAAAATATTTTGGCTGGACATAAAACCATTTTTTTCCGGTGACACCTTGGATTTTTAACTGGAAACGTAGGCAGCATACTGTCCCATTACTCGATTTCGAGAATCGGACACGAAATTATCCCAGTGATGGTTATTTCTTGCACTTTCTTTACAACCGGGATACCTGTTTTCAGGATACGGAGAGTAGTTGGAGTTATAATGATACTGGTACCTATGTACATCAGCAGAAAATTGATTTTTCTTGCCGTCGTATAGAACACAAATGCTTCCATTCTCCCCGATCCTATAAGACACTTCCAGAGGGTCTATCCACAACGTGAGCTCGTTGGGTAATAACCTTTTAAGATCATCTTCGTTAAATCCGCACACGTCACCAGCTTTTGCGATTAGAGGATCCATTTTATGGTTGATTCTAAGACAACGATATCCGGAACCCTTGCATGGCTTTTCAGGAAACCAATGATGTTGATAATGATGCTTTAACAGTTCTTCTAATGTTCGTCTGAACATTTCAATTCTAGCAATTTTGATTGATCGATTTTCTAACTTTAGAAGGTTGGCTAAGAACGTCGACGCACTTTCGATCTCCATTTTCAAAAAGTCAATTCAAAACTCAGTTTTAAATCACTAAAACACACTCCAGGATGGTACAGAATAACAAAAACGATGCTGACTAGCCGAGTCAATATGGCGGCGTCTTCGTGAACTTGGATATGTGGCACACTTATCAATGACTACGAAGTAAAATTATGCGTTTATCAGGATTCTTTGGGTGATCAAACTATTAAATGGTTGAATAAAAAGCTTAAAGTATCACAGGTATATTTTCTCACTCCAGATGGTAACCTTTTATCAGCGACGGGCTTGAGCCCTGCTTGTAATAGCCGTCTGGCCTCAACGAATGTTGGCTTGACACTAACTTTTAGTACACTCTGGCGCTTCAAGTCCTATCACCTCGATCGCCTCTGTCAACAAGCATGTGACGTCATGCTCCAACCAATAGCAGCACTTTTACTTGCCACGCAATATCAACGGCGTTTCTGATTGGCTAAAGAAGGAAAACAACAAAGAAAGAGGGGGGTCTTTTCGGTGAGCTGTTTTTTGCTGTAAATGTTCAGTGATCTGATCAGCTGTGTTAGCAGACGGTTGGTTGTGTGTGACCCAAGACTGGTTTCGTAGTTCCAAAGCAATTAAAATGCATCTGAAAAAAAAGGATGAGCAAAAATTTTCTTTTCTAGTTATAATATGCGTGACTGCTCTGATTTTTTACGTAAGCGGAAAGTAAATATTTAGCTCAAGAATAAAAAAATAATAATTAGAAACAAATAGTAATGCAATCATCTGATATCATCATTTGTTTTTGCTTCCCCTCCCCTCTTCGTTTTATCCAGTCGTAAAAAATTAATAGTATCATAATAGTGACTTTGATAATAAATCATATGCTCTTCCCTCCCCCCCACAATTAAATTATCCAGTTGTTTTATTATGGGATGTATTATCTAAAATTTTACTGAAACAATTTACTTTTAAATTAAAATTATAAAATCATCAAATTTTATAGTCTAAATTGGCAGAATAATCTGTTAAATTAATTGATGATTGAATTATATTCAATAATTTATTAATAAGACCAGTAAAATTAAAATTCGTTTTAGTTTGATAATATCAGTTGACGAGTAAAGCAATGAAAAGTACTAAAATGCTTTAGATTGTATATATTTTGACGTTAGAATTTTTCGGCAAAAATTAAAAGAGATTTTATATAACAATAAGTAGATATGAACTCAGAGATTATATATTTACTCTAAGGATACGACAGATGGAATTAAAAATAATATACTTTATTAAATTTACTAATATCATATTAAATTTGTTAGTGTCATTATTAAATTCATAAAATTATTTTGGAAATTTTAATTTAAATATTTTAAAACGCAATAAAAATAACTTTTCTCTTTTCTGTGTCAAATAGCAATTAGGAAAAAAAGAGAAAAATTGTAAGTATAGCATAGTAAAAGATGCCTTATCGACAAATTAAGTGAAGTTATATGCATAGACAAGTAGAACGTTCTACTTGTCTATGGTTATATGAAACAAAACTATTGTAAATATAGGAACTGATGCTATGTTTTGTCGGTATTTATCTGCTAAAGTGTTTAAGATTTTCGATTTAGAAATCTTATATATAATAAGAACAAATGAGCAGGATTTTTTTCTTTTAAAATTTTTCCAGTCTTTGATGATGTATTTACGAAATCTACTAGTTCATTAAATATAAGTTCATACAAGTTATAAATTAATCTATCAAATTATACGAGAAAATTGTAAAATTACAGAATTATTTTGCTTAGAAATCGAATGAAAACATATACATTTTGTATAAGCATTGTGATTTTTTTTTTTTTTTTTTTTTTTTTACATTAGTTACAGTTGGCAGCAAACGTATCCGAGCACTAGCAATAATCCCTGTTCAAAAAAAGTGCACTTAATTATAAGCTGACCAAATGTCCTCTTTTTCTGGGGACATCTGGGGACTTCCTTTATTATGAAGGCATTTTTCTAAATTTTAAAAAATTGTAGAAACTAAATTATTAATCAATAATACTTTATTTTTAGTTCTTATTTATTAGGAATAAAAAAATACATCCGTAATTGCATAATTGTACAGTCGGTAACAAAAGTATCCGAACACTAGCGAAAATTCCTATATAAAAAAAGTAGAGTTAATACTGCTTTGTTAAATAAATCCTTGTCGAGTCATGTTCTTAGTCAGTCTAAAATACATAATTCGACAAGGATTTATTTAATAAAACAGTTTTAAGTGTACTTTTTTGATATCGGAATTATTGACTAGTGCTCGGATACTTTTGCTGCCGACTGTACTTCCTCTAATCACTGTACTTCCTCTAATCTTCATCAATATCTTTTGCATATAAACATCGCTATTAAAATAGAGTATTTGTTCACATTTTGTGAGTTAATATATAAAAGCAAATGGATAAATTTGTAAAAAGTACTAATAATGAAAATTGGTTTTCAGAAATATAGAATACTATCCGCCTTCGGCGACCAGCTGGTTCGCGATCCTTGAAAAGTTCGACTTTACGAAACTCCCGCTTGGTGGCGCCTTTTTCCCATTTCAGGTAGAAACCCTATTTCAGGTCCTTCAACAGCTCATTGACATATAGTGAAAATAACTTTATTGAAAAATTTAATCGCAGTAAATTACCACTCTGTAGCGCTTGCGGCGCCCTCTTCTCGTTTCAATATCTGAAACAGTCTGTTGGCTCACCGTGTTACGATCTTTCAAAATTCTGATTTCAGCAAAGTCCAGCTCGGTGGCGCCGTAGCAAATTTTCGCTCTGTGGGGACTAAGGCGCCGCTTTACGTTTTACGATTTGAAATAGCCTGTTCGCTCACCATAAAAAGGACCTTGAAAATTCTGATCGTGGCAAATCCGGAACCCGGTGGGGCCTACGGTCTCCCAATCTTCTCCCTATAAGTAATTTACTGATAATCAGAATTGGAGATATTGAATTATTAAAATGACAAAGCGCCCTCTGGCGACAGGGATTTGCAATATGTACGCCTCAATTTCAGTTTAAAAGGCTTAAAATGATATTTTACCTGTGAAATTATGTTAATTAGATGCTGAGATACAAAGGTAATATAAATATTGTTATAGAAAAATTTGTGTCTGATTTTTTGGTTTTTTTTTTTTTTTTTTTTTTTTTTCTTTGAAACTTGCGTGTTAAAAATCCTTAATACGTAATGTGAACGGAGTATCGGAATTCGAAAGCCTGCATCATAATTAGAATTGGAAACATTGTAATAAAGGTGTTCTGGCTTTTCTGTGGTTTTCTCTGAAACTCCCGTACGGAATTGATTGCCAGTCTCTTGACATTTTGAATAAAAAACGTATTAATCAAACGTACAGCAGAAACAAACGTAATCTTTATGACATTTTATTTTATTTTATTTAAAAAAAAAAAAAAAAAAAACGAAAAACGAAAATGATTAATTAGCGATATTATTACTTTCTCTTACCCATAGGGTCGAGAAAGTATTGTTTTAGGGTCAAATTTTCAAACGCGAATTTTTGTTATATTTACATGTTCTGAGGTCCCCAGAATACGAAAATCATGTTTTTAGCGAATGGTCTGTGTGTCTGTTATCAGCATACCTCAAAAACAAATAGTAGCAGAAACTTCAAACTCGGTATTCTAAATGTGTATCATATAGGGATGCTACAGTAAGCTTTTCGTTGAGATGAAACTAATCGTTCGTGTACAGGGACACTCAAAAGTATTCAAATACATTACGTCTATGGGGGAAATTGCAGGTAAGTAGACTTTAACATCTTTAGACTGCACTAAACCAAATGAAACGAATATATATATATATATATATATTAATAGAGATAGTCAACTGGGAAAAAAAATTGTGTATGTAGGAGCCTCGCCTCTCGAGGAGAGTAAATTTTCATGATGGGTATCTTTCAAAAGAGCTCGCCAATACCTTTAAAAAGAATGGTTGAACCATGGATCTGCGATAATTTAAAATAAAGTTATCAATTTTTTTCATTTTTAACAATATATATATATATATATATTTATTTATTTATTTATTATTTTTTTTAATGTAGTATTGAGAATAAATTCAACTTTTTTTTTTTTTTTTAATATTTAGTGTTATACTACTTCTCTAATATGGAAATCGTCTGCATTATCATAAAAGATAAATTTTAAATTATAATTTTAATAAATTATTTTTTAATAACGGAATTAAATTCTATGTAAATTTAGGTGCATTAATGAAACGGGGGGTTGAGGAAGGCAGTAGCCTCCCTCACACAGAACTAATTATCATATAAAACTCTTCCGAAGCCTAATTTGAATTGTTTAACACAGGTTTACATAACAGTACTCGTTATCTTACCTCTTAATCTGCAACCTGTATTTATAGTATTAAATTTCAGGGTATGAGAAAGTCGTGTGAGTGACACACCAGATTATTTTAACATAAACTTGAAGAAATGGGGAAAATAATGTTTAAATAAATGAAATAAAGAAAAATAATTTCAAATTAATATTTAAATATAATTTATTTCACTTTTTGTTCTATTTCAGCAGAATATGAAATTTTATTTTTAAGCTGTAATTTACTTCTAGCTTCTTGCACTCTACAGCAGTTTCATTTTCAAATTATTCTTTGGTTTACGGTAAATACACTACACATGCATAAGGGATACACAATACATTAATATAAAGGAACGAATTTAGTTTTAAGCTGTAATTTACTTGTGTATTCTACATCAGCTTCATTTTTAAATTACTTTTTTAATTACAATAAAGACACTACACATGGAATATGCATTATTAAGATAAAGGAATAAATACCCAAATAATTTATAGACAAAGGTTTACATTTAAGAAAGTAATAATTAGGGTAGGACTGTTTAGTACAATTTTGTAACTGTAGTTGCCAAAGTTATTAAGGTTTTAAACGTTAAAGTAAGTTTTTTGGCAACAATGAATATGGATTTGAAAAGTGGAAATATCTCCTAGACCCTGAGATAAGATAAAAACGGAGGGTTTTATTCTACATGATGTGCATGAAGCAACATATCCATACGAGTGTTGTTGCTGCCGCCCAGTGATGCTAGATGGTCGAAAATTGTTTCCCCAAACAGGTCTTCAAATTTCTCCCAAATCAGGGGGTTTTTTTCGAAAAAATCCCCAACTTGATTTCTACTAAAAAGGGAAAATAAAATTTTTTTCAAAAAAAAAAAAAAAAAAAATATATATATATATATATATATATATCAAGCAGATTTTCCTATGATTTATGCTCAGATTTGTCCCCAAATGAAGGCAATTTTTGAAAAAAATCCCCAAATAACAATAAAGCTATTGAAAGTCTCTAGTCGCAGGGATAAATCATTACGTCGCCAACATTGACAGAAAGTTTAAGAACTCCCCAGATTTGGCCCCAAAAATTTTAGAATTCCCCAAAAAAGTCCCCAGAAACATTTGGTCCCCAAAATTGTCCCCAGAAACCTCAAAAATCCCCCAAAATGGGGACAATCTCCAATGGAAAATCTCCAATCTGGCATCACTGCTGCCGCCTCTTGTGTCTCTCTTTATTGTGAACTTGTGTCTCTCTTTATTGTGAACTAGCGTCTATCAGGCTACGCCTACGCCCGCTTCACTGGTCACTAAATTTAAATGAATTTTCAAAAGAATTGAATCATTATTTATTTTTTATGTCACATTTTGGGCTTGTAACATAATTAAAAATTCCTTTTAAGGTCAAAAAGTCAAAATAACTTATTGCAAATTAAATTATATTAAACATTTCTTCCGTTTTGCAACAATGCTCTATTATATGGTCTTATGTGAATGATTCTCAAGAATGAATCAACAATTGTTTACAAATTTAATGGATTATGTATGAGAAATAAGTACGCTGTAATTTAAAAATTGCAGCTCTTAGAACTTCAAAACTGATAATTTTTAAAAAGCTATTCATTATTCTTTAACAGTAGACTGTTTTTTGTTTAATATTAGACTCTTATTTTAATATAAAAGCAATCGAATGATATCGCGTTGTAAAACTTTGGAACGTTATATCTTTAAATCTGATAACCTTATGTATATAGTGTCCTCACAAAAAATGAACAGTTTTTAGAACTCTTTTAAGAAAGCAGCATCTATGCAGTACCTTTTTAAAATATTCGTCAGTTTTTACTAAAAGAAATGGCCGACCTTCATCAAAAGCAATTCGATCATATCGCGTTTTGAAACTTTGCAACGTAATATCTTTAAATTTAATAACTTGATGTATATAGTGTCCTCACAAAAATGAATAGTTTTTATAGCTCTTTTAAAAAAGTATAACATCTATGCAGTATCTTTTTAAAAAATCATCAGTTTTTACTAAACATATGGCCGACTTTCATCACTTTAGTTAAATCTAGACCAATCAAAAATAGGAGTGGTCCACCCGGATGTGTTCCACTGACAAACTCTTTGCTTTATTTATATAGATTGAGAACAGTTTAATTAAGTCTTAACCCTTTGCGGCGCAAGACAATTCGGATCATTTAAATTACACTGCCATCGGAATTCATGAACTAAATTAAACTAAAAGAAATTTTAAATTTTAAGGTTAAAAAAACCGGCCTTTTCTGATATGTTATAACCGTAAATTTTTGCTAAAAAATTTCCGGGATGAGTTTTTGCAGCTGGATCTTAAATTTTACGTCCTCGAAGCGAGGACAGCGCGCGCCAACCCCAATTTTTTCTTAGAACCTGGGCGGCCATGTTGAATAGGAATCTTCATTTCCGGATGCACGCCCTTAAGGGGTTAATGCAGTTAATTTTATTATGCATTTCGCCCACCTCAACACACTAATAAATAAAATGGAATAAAATGCACTAAACATAGATTATTAAAACAGGTTTTTCAAATTTAATGGGACTTGTATCTTCGAATGGCACCACTGAACTATAGGTTTCATATAAAAGTTTATATTTCCATTTAATATTTATAAATTGAACTATATTAAGTTTCTTCAATAAAACATACATTCAGGCAACAATTTTTATGGATTTCGATACATTTTTTACAGATTTGGAATCTTTAAATCATGAATTCATGGTCTTTCAAAATGCTAAATCTTCTATACATATATTTAAGAAAAGATTTATTTATTTTATGTTTAATAGAACCTTTTTATAATAATTAAGGATGGATTTTGGAATTAGTTGTGGAGAAAAAAAATATATATACAGTTCCCACCGCTTTCTAAAATCACATTCGTTCTGAGCCAAAGTGATTTTATTAAGCGGCTGATTTTTATATCCGGCGAACGTTCCTGCACTTAAGGAAAAGGTATTATTTCCCTGAATTTGGAAAGAAACTTCTAAATGTAACGAATAATGGAATTAGTAAACAATATTAATTAAATTTTGATAGATAATTAATTAATTGTTCCTTCGATATAAGTAAATTAAACGCATTCCAAGTTCCCATGCACTTTCCTTTTAGAAAAATCATTATTACTTTACCAAAAGTTCACGTTTTTCTCATAAATTTAAAATATTTCCGTTTAAATCTCATGAATTATAGTTATTTCAAAATAATAACTAGGAATTGTTTTTTTAATAATTAGAAAAAAAAAATATTTCAAATTAAATTTGTAACTTATTACTGCATTTTGAAGAATATGTTCCTTGTAATTGTTACGGAGATAAGTTACGGGGTGGGGTGTGTTTAATTTGTAAAATCTTCGACAATGAGCGATAGCGGAGGGTTTGTTGTACTTTAATTTCTTTTTCTATTTCAAAATAATAATAATAACACAATGAAAAAAAAAAAAAAAATAGTGTGCATAAATGATATTTTTGGTTTGGCTGCTGAGGAGATATTTCTGAATTTATTAACCGGCGATGCTGATTTTATTAAGCGGCGGATTTAAAAGTAACTTGTATTGATTTGATTCCGGTCCTGGTAATTTGATCAGATTAAGCGGCTGATTTTATTAGCCAGTGAATTTAAGCGGCGATTACTGCATATATATAAATAAAAAATGCATGTCTATGTAAAAATTTGGAAAAAAAAAAAGATTTTTTTGTTATTATTTAATTTTTAATATTTTTCCTTTTAAAGATATTACAAAATCCAACCCTAATTCCTTTAAATAAGTTCTATTAAACATCCAAAAATATAATACGTCTTTTCTTAAATATCTGTGTAGAAATTTTAGCATTTTACAGATCATGAGTTCATGCAAAATTGCAAACTGAGGAAACGTAATTTCAAAATTTCAAAATCCGTAAAATGATAGCATGAAAATTATTTTTAGAATGTTTTTCAAAAGTACTGCAGTTTTTGAATATATACATAGGCTGACCAGATCAAAGTACCTTTATAATAGAGAAGCGTTAAAAATTGCTACAATTATAATAAATAAGGACTAAAAATAAAGTTTATTGATTAATAATTTACTTTCTACGATTTTTTAAAGCTTAGAAAAATGCTTTCAAAATAAAGGAAGTCCCCAGATGTCCCCAGAAAATGGGGATATTTGGTCAGCATATATATACAGGAATGAAATATTTATCCCTGCCTAAATACTATAAATAATCACGATTACAGTGTAATTTTAAAAATATTTTATATAGAAACCTTGAAAAATGAGGAAAAATATAATTACAATTTTATTTTAAAGTTAAAATAATTATAATAATAATCTCACTGTAGTGTCTAACGCAGCAAACTCAAATTTTCTGGAGAACATTTATTCAGTAGTTAGACTCTGGACAGACCTTTTTCTAAGCAAGAAAGGCAAATCAAGCATAGATAACACTGCTCTGCAGATCCGAATAGGACGCCCATTTTGCCCTATCACCCACCGTTTTTTAAGGACGGCCTCCTATTTTGATCACTTTTCGGTAATTTTATAGCTATATATATATATATATATATTTTGCGGGGGGGGGGGGGGGGAGAAGGATTATTTTGACTGTTTAATATCTTCTGAGGGGGACCAGAGTTGGAAAATTCTAAAACAGGAACATTTGCGGCGAGGGGAAAAATAAAAAACATCGAAGATATAACTAGGTTTAACTAGATGGATAAAAGTGTTAACATTCACAAATGTTTAATCAACGTAGTTTCTCACAATACAGATTTTATATTTACAATTTGGTATGATATGAACCAAGATATGTTGAGATGTATAACCATCTGGAAAATCACAGAAAGAGAGTAACAACAGCGCCCTCTATTGGCCTATATATATTCGAATTAAATCAGCAAAATTTCTTACAATACACAACTCGTATATCAATTTTGGTGCTTTATATATCACATCATAAAAGCCGATAGTCTTCCCGCTAATGGAGAAAATTACAGCATAGCAATGCCACCTATCAGTCGAAATGCAACCAAATTCAGTCAGCATAGTTTTCCATAATGAGACTTTCTCATATTAAGTTACGTGCAGTTATACACAATAGAAGCTAATATACAACCTTCGCGTATGGGAGAAATTACAACATAGCAACAGCATCTGTTGGATGATATACTCAATAATCAGCGTTAATTTATGTCAAGGTCTAACCAATTTTAACTTTTCTAGAATTATATCCATTATTTCGTGAGATACGTGCTCCCCCCTCCTCACACACACATACGCACAAAGAGAGAGAGGCATTTTCTTAAAATGGCCAAATTGTGTCCAGAACATCTCCAAACGTATAAATTAATTGGAAACCAGAAGTCGAAAAATTTACGATTTCATTTTTCTTTTGTATATATATATATATATATATATATATAATATCACCTTTTTAATAGTATTTTTAGCTTTAAGAATTTAAGATTAATAACTATCTCTTAATGCTTTCATTTATTTCATTTCATAAGCAACTAGTTCGATTAATCATTTCTTTACTTTTAATTATTTCTTTTCAGTTTGTTCGTTTTGGCAACCTGTTTATTTCTACTACTTCTGTTTGGAATCGGTTACATGTGGACTTAAAAATAATTATTCCATTTTTCAATTCTGGTTGAGTAAATGTTTAATCTAATTTTCTTTTTTACTTTGTTTTGTTGCAAGACAGAAATTTGAGTTGTATATTGCTTGAATTAGCTGTACAGCGATCAGAAATCTTGCTTATGCTGACAGAGATGCAAGTTTCTTGATGAGTGAACATTTCTGGTTTTCAGCATTTAAAATTATATTTTTCATTTCATGAATTCTCTTTTAACAGATCCTTTTGGTTACTTTATCTCTTTCCATTTCTATTATTTGATGAATGTTTCTATTGGATTAGTGGATTATGCAAATTATCTCATCGTTAGGCTTATGTGTTATGTTTGTTTCTCTTCTGCGTAAGTACTTTAATATGTTTTTACTACTCAGTGTAATTAAATTAAATTATCATCGTGACAATAATTTTATGCGTAATACATCTCGTTTCAAATTTCATTGTTGGTATTTTCATCTCTCTTTCATTTGCTGAGTGTTGTAAAGGAATTAAATTATTCAAATTATATATAATAACGCAAAATGAATAAGAATTATTTATTTATTTGCTAAACTTTTCTGTGTGACTATCATATCGTCCTGAAAAAGTAAACCGTACATTCGTACTAGAGCCCTATATGTATTATAGGTGCCTTAATTCGTACATAGAACATAAATTACATCACAGGCACAATATATGGCACGTATTTTTCCCATATTACAAAAGGCTGCTTTACTTTTTGAAACGAAATGTATTATATGTAGCAAAGAAAATGAGTAATTTAATTATTTATGGTATCACAGTTACTTAAAAGAAAACAATACAAAGAAGTGTAATATTTTTAAAAATATTTTTGTTTGCATTTTTAAACGAAAAGAAAACTATTAAAAAATGAAATCACACCGATTCTTCTATCGACCAAATACATCATGATGAGAAAAACGTGAGGGGCTGAAAGGACACGTGCGAGTTAATGCTTTACTCTATCTTTTGAATTGGAATATCGACCGCTTATAATGCATTTAGTGAAATGAAAAGATGCTTTTAAAATAACATACTGAGGTGTATAATTAATTTTTAAAATGTCAATAAATCTTCAGAAAAGAAAAAAAAAAAAAAAAAAAAAAAAAAAAAAAAAAGAGGAAAGAATGAAATATTAATTGAAATAATGACAATCGTATCGATCTGAAGATGACGACGAAAACGTGAGAGGCCGTAATAGCACGTGCGCACAGCACCTTTTACTTATCCTGTAAAAGGATTACTTCCCCCCCCCCCCCTTAAATCCACACAGTTGTTGTAGTCCAAGCAATACAAAGGGCAAAAAAAAGAAAATTTCCCTAGTGACCACTGGCTAGCAGCAGAAATTTCTTTACCGGCCTTTATTTATTTTTATTTTTTTATTTCTTAGAAATAACAAAAACACAACGGTATATTTAAAAAAACTTCTGTAAGATAAATAGTGATATAAAATTAAACAATCACAATAAATATGTTAATATTAATCATATAAAATACTTTAAAAATTTATTAAAATATTTTTTTTAATAAACTAGGGGGGCTCTGCCCCTATTCTCTCGGCTCACCAACCCCTGAGGGAGGCTTCGTCTCCCCCGATTCGCTTCACTTATTAAACCCTTCGAGGGTCTGCCCGCCTATTCGCTACTTTGCCTTTCGCTGAATATGAATATGAATAGTGCATGACACTAGACAAAAGCAGAAAAACATTATAGAAATCTCCATATTCAGTGTCAAATTGAAATATATAATATTTAATAACATTTTTTTTTGATGAAATATTACGCTAAAAATCTGTATTTTTTTTTTTTTTTTTTTTTTTTTTTTTCAAAATAGAAAGAAATTCGTAATATCTAGACCATTTCGCGTTACAGCTTTAGCATATGACCCCCTTGACGACTTTTAAACTTTTGTCGCTATTTGGCGATGAATTTTTTGGCATAATTGCTATTTTCTTTTCTTTTCTTTTTTTTTTTTTTAAATCCAGTACCTATTTTTTTTTTTTTTTTTTTTCTAATGCCTGCACTTTTTACTATTGAATTTTTTAGTTGATTTAGGGCTGAATATAATACTGCATTATACATATTTCAAATGTACAGCTGGGTAATAATTTAATAAGAGTATTAGTTGATGAATTTTTTTCTTGCCGTAATTAAAAATATGAAATATGTCATAGAAATGTATAATTCTGTAATGTTAAAAAATCATCAATGCGAAATTAAAGCTGTCATTTATAAATGAGTCTAACTGACTCGAAAATATTTTTTTCTGCTAAAATATATCAAAATAATTAAATATATATATATGTAAAAGATAGATACACTTTAAAGACAAAAAGAAATGCAGTCAGTTATATAGCCATGACAATATTTCATTATTTACAAAAAAAAAAAAAAAAAAAAGAACATATATGTATTTTTTTTTTTTTTACAACATAAGAAATCGCCCGTAAGAAAATTAATTTTCTAAAAGTAATGGGGGGTGGGGGAGGGATACCTAAAGACGACAAACTACAATCTTAAATTCATTTTCTCACTGAAAATATCTAAGATAACGCTTTTTATTTGTTTGTAAACGACCAATTTCTTTGTTACCAATAGCAATATTGACCTTCCTTTCTTTCTTTTTCACAACATAGACGACATTCTATATTTCTTGTTAATTATCACGTCATAAGACTGAAAGAACAACGATTTGGAGAAACATTTTGCATGTTGGCAAATAGAGTACCTTTATTAATCCGACGTTTTTAATTAATAACTTCGTTAATAAAGATGATAGAAAGTTTTAACAAATGTCTTCCTTGGAGTATTCGACACATCAAATGACGCGGAGGACACTACTGTTCATGAGGAGATGCGGTCGCAGACAAAAAATTTTGACGCCAGCGACAGTAACTCTTTTTTTTAATATGCGAGGGAAAAAAAAATCAATAGTTCAAGATAAAATTATAAGGGTATCTTTTACTCTAGAGTTAGAGAAAACATTTTTGTTTTAGAGCAGTGAAATCAAATATTCTGCTATTATTATTAGTACGGAGGACTATTAGTCTCAATCTACGGATAAAGCGTTGTCGCCAATTTTACGATGGTTGGACATTTATCGAAATCGAAATTTTATCGAAAATATAATTGAATAATTTGAAAGCGATGTTATAATTAAAAAAAAAAAAAAAAAAAAAAAAAACTAATAGTCCTCTATATTAAACTAAATTCTGCTTTTGTAAGAATTTCATCAAAATCTTTTTTTCTTTTTTCTTTTTTTTAAGAAATTATCGAAAATATAATTGAATAATTTGAAAGCGATGTTATAATAATAATTAAAAAAAAAAAAAAAAAAACAATAGTCCTCCATATTAAACAAAATTTTGCTTTTGTAAGAATTTCTTCAAAATCTTTTTTTTTTTTTTTTTTTTTTTTTGAAAGAAAAGTAAAAGAAAAGAAAATTATTAATAATCAGTATCGAAACGGACAGTATCGAAAAAGTTGAAGAAGCTTTTTTTTTAGACAAAAATACATAATTTATTTTAATTTTTAATTTTAAAAAAGTTTACGAGTTGGTTTTAAATTTGTTTGAAATGAAAAGAAATTCACGCGTAAATATTAAAATTGATGTAAAACTTTGTGAAAAATTAAACTTGCAGGATAAAATTGACGTCTTTATAGCTCTAAAGATTTATTATTATTATTATCTATTTATTTATTTATTCATTCATTTTGGCATAATTTTTTGTTAAAAACACTTAGTACCTATTTTGATTATATTTTTCATTGCGTTTTTTAGTCAATTTATGAAAAAGTTCATATTTTGTTTAAATCTTTAAAGTATTGTTGGGTTTAAAACGACGCTTGCAAGGATTGTACAGATGCAACTTTAATATATATATATATATATATATATATATATGAAATGATCTAATTAGACAAATGTCGTCATTTTATATTATTATTATTATTATTTCGCAAATATTTAATTTTAAAAAATTAAATATTCTACTTGTTAATATTTAAAAATTAATTATATTTATTTTGTGACACGTGTGCTACTTCATGTGATGGCCCATATGTATAGTAACTTGTCTTCATTCCTCCCTCCCAGTAAATTGTCTAAACGAGCTAAAAAAAGAAAAAAAGGAGATAGGTATTTCAGGGTGTTTTTTTTTTCCCGTAAAATTATTATTTCTTTTTTCTGTGAATTTATCTATTTATTCCTTTATTGTGAATAGTTAATTTTTTTAAATTATATTTTCTACTACTTATTAATTACTTTAAAATTATTATTATTATTATTTGTGATTAGCGTGACATTTTATGTAACAATCTATATGCATACTATTTTTTTTTTTTTTTTTTTTTTTTTCCTTTCTGTCTTTCTTTTCTTTTCTTTTTCTTTTTTTTCTTTTTTTTTTTTTTTTTAGTACGACTATTTCTTTCAGTCAGCAATTTTTCCGTCATTACTAATTTTTATCTTTCGCTTTGAATGAATGTGCAAACATTTATTTTCAGTTAAATGTATGAAGTTTAAAGTTTGTCATTGTATCTGTCGGGATCATTAGATTTTATCAAAAATTTATACACTTAACAATCAGGACGAAATCTAGTTATTGGCGTATTTATTAGTTCAATCAGATAACTTGTGCAAGTAAGATAGTAACTAAAAATCCCATTGTAATTTTAAAATTATAAAAGAAAAAGAAAAAAAAGTAAAAAGGTGCCGAAAATAAATAAATAAAATAAAGGAACGCACAAACATTATTTATATAACTAAAAAAAAAAAAAAAAAAAAAAAATGTTAACTTGCATGTATTTATTATGATTTAAGGACATGACGTCATTAGTTAACAAAGAAATTTATTTGAAAATATTTGTAATTAACGCTTGTAAAATTACAGAAAATAAAGTTAAAGTTAATAAAATAATGATGCCAATTTCTAATAAATTAAAATAAATGGAAAAAGGTTAAAATTAATTAAGGATATAGAAATTTTTGCAAGTAAACAAACTTTGTAATAAAATTTGACGATTAAAAATTTATTAGAACTATAAAAAAAAAAAAAAAATTACATGTCAAAATATTCTATGATTCATTAGCTGTAACTCGAACATAGAAACTTTTTTTTTTTTTTTTTTTGAATAATTAAAATAAATTTGAGAAAAACCGTGCTAAAGAAATGGAAAAGCTTCAGTATAGCCTTGGCGAAATTTGAAATTTGGCACCAAAGTAGCTGGGACGTTTCTCGCCAAAATCTTTTCTCACGCATCTGCAAAAACAAAAAATTAAAAGCCGCCAAGGGGCTCTTATAGAGTAAAGCTATACCTAAAAACTTAACCAGAAAATAAACATCTCTCTGATGAAATTTCCAAAAACAAATCACCCTATTTTACAGTACAAATTATTTTTTAAATGACCCCGAGTATAACTGGCTCATCCATGTTTTTTTTTTTTTTTTTTTTTTTTTTTAAACAGGATCAGGATTTAATGACAGCAGACAAAAAATAAATAAATAAATAAATAAATAAATAAAATTAAATAGATATTTTAATTATCCAAAAATTTTCTTTTTATTTTAAGTGTTTAATCAATTTTGTGAATCCCCAACGCCATATATAGGGAAAAGTACGCTAGAGTCCTCTTCCAAAATCTTAATTAAAAAAAAAAAATCAGAAATTATTTAAAGCAACGAAAATATGTTTATCAGTTATAAATATTGTTATAAATTAGTAAAATTATACCATTTCTATCACTAACTCCTGTATTGAAATTAATCAAGGTGTAAATTTTTACTGTTAATGGAGAAATAATTGATTGTTGATATTCATTAAATACTATAAAATTTTGTAATTTATGATTTCATCAATATTTCGTTAATATAATCTAATTAACAAAAGTTTTTTACTGAAATGAACTTATATTAATTATTATTGCTATATTTTGATAACAGAACAGCGTTAAAACAAATTACTCTTTTCCCTTTCTCTTTTTAGATCATTGGTTAGCCCCGCATCCCCCCGGTTTGTTAGTTGCTATACATATTCTACTGTCTTATTTTCTTTTCCTGAATACGATAAAGTACAGAATATTTTACATTTATTTTGCATTATATTTAAATTACAGAAAATCACAACAGGGTAATAATTTAACAAATATGATCGAAGGCTAAAAAAAACTCTCTATTCTTTTATACATGTAATAAAATTCTAAATCAAACATTCCTGCCATCCGAAAACAGAAATTCGGGATGCTGTAAACGTCACACACGCGCAGAACCAACAAAAATCGTTTGCCCTTGAACGCCACTAGAGAGCAAGATCAAGGCTGAAGTTACGCAGATTTTGTTTTTTTTATTCGTTTTTATTTTACATTTTTATTTTGGCAACGTAGTTGAAGTCGGGTGCATACTTTCCAAGGACTCTCTTCAAATTATGATAAAAATTTAGTACTAGAGGATTCTGGGTTAAGCTGGAAAAATATTTAAAGAATTAGTTAGATTATTATTTTTTTTTCTTTTTTAATTAAAAAAATAATGGCAACATTATTAATTAGCACGGAATTTATTTATTTATTTGTTTTTAACTGGAAAATTACTGCGATGTAAAATGCCATTAGTATAATTCAGTATGTTTGAAATTTATTTTATTCATTAAGTGAAAATAAATTATTTTTTATTAATTCTTCGATAAGGGGGGAAAAATAATAACTGAAATTAACTTAATATTTTAAGGAAATGCTAATAAAGCCATAAAATGTCTTTAAAGACTTTTTTTACAGCATTTTGAAATATTTTACGTTTATTGAACTTAATTTTTGAAGATTAAATAATAATAATAATTACATTCGCAGAATCAATGTATTTTAGCAGCTAGTATTAGCTTTTACGTTTTATTTTATTTTAATTTCAAATTATACTCCTTTCTTTCTTTTTCTTCTTTTTTCTTTCTTTCTTTTTTTAATAATATTTTGCCATTGGTATATCATGAAAAGATAATGTAATTTTTGTTACATTTTCCATTATAGTCACTTGGTATTGCTATTGGGATGAGGGGAGTATTTCTTGTGCAGAAGAAGAAGAAGAAAAGCAAAAGACTAATGATTTTCCCACCCTTTAGCTTTACGTTAAAAACCAGAGGATAATAATAACATTCAGTTAGTGAAAAATACATTGTTGACATATTCAAAACAAAAGTTTGAACAAGGATCTTTTATTATTATTATTATTATTATTTACTTTTGCCTAAAATAATATATGTAGTTATATATATATATATATATATATATATATATATATATAGAGAGAGAGAGAGAGAGAGAGAGAGAAAGAAAGAGGAAAAGTATCATTTTTAAAAATACAACTTTGCTTGGTTATTTTAATTCAGTTTTAAACAAAATAAATAAAATAAAATAAATAAAATAAATAAATAAATACTCTCTTATTAAAAATAAATTTTTTGTATATGTATGCATATACATATAATTTATTTTTATTTTTATTTATTTATTTATTTATTTTTCAGATTTCATTCGCCATAACTGGAAAGGATAGTACCATAACTATTTACTAATTTGTGTATATAGGGATTAACAAATGAATTCGAATACATTATGGTGTCTGAGAAGTATTTTGTTAAAGCGTATTTAATGCTTTTATATGGCTGAAAACAAAACCATTTAACATACCCAGGGCGCGAAATTTCCGCTCGCCAGCTCGCCATTCGCGAGTGGAAATTTTACTGTGGCGAGTAAAATTTCGGTCTAAATGTAGATAGAATCCTTACAGTATATGGTTCTATCAATATATATATCGATTTAAAAACGTAAAATCATGCTAATCTTCGGTAAGGTGACCAGACATCCTCTTTTTAAGAGGACAGTCTTCTTCTACGCTCTACCCTCTTAAACGAAAAAAACATTTCACGACTAAAAAGTCCTCTTTTTCAAATGAAAAGGGTTAATTCCTTAATTTCAAAAGTTTCACAACAATGGGAAGCTCAATCGGCTGTTGGCTGTATCGAAATCATAAAAATAGGCCTACCAGTGACGAGAGGTTCTGTCCTCGAAGCGGGTATACGTGAGGAGCTGGGTTCGATACCCGGTCGCGCTCTTTGGCTTAGCCATTTGGAGTTTTCCATGTTCTTCTCCGAAACTAGCGTAAATATGGGCTAAAATCTCTTAGAAAGACCCCACGGAGGACTCTCCTATACTCAGGCCTAGAGCCCAGTACAGACAACTGGCCTTATTGATAACACTACTACCACCTCACAAAAATATGCAAAAATTAGTTGAATTCAATTTATGTCCTCCTGGCAAAATCGCTCCCACAAAGCGACTGTTTTCTTCAATGAACAAAATGTAGAGATGTGAAAAAAATTGCCTGTATATACCTACTTTAAAAACTTATTAACTACTAAAATTAATTTAGGTTATACTTGTGAGAACTTTTATAAAATTTTGATAAAGAATGACTGTTCGTTAAAACAAATCGTTTCATCTGCCGAATATTAATTTTATTTTTTCATTTGTCAATTTTATTTTTTATTTTATGATTATGATTTTAATTTAAAAAAAAAAGTTTTTGTCTATAGCAAAACTTAATAATTAAAAAAAAAAAAAAAAAAAAAAAAAATCTGTATTATCCAGTGATACCTATAAAAATTAAGGATTTTTCCTCTGCATGGTATCCGTATATTATTAACTTAAATCAAGGTGTACTAATCCAAATTCATCATTTGAGATAAAAATGTTTCCACCACTTGTGTAAAGTAGCTTTTGAATCGGTTTATTTATAATCATTTTCATTCAATTTTGTGTCCTCTAAAATGAACTCTTTTCAAAATTGAATGTCTTCTATTTTCTTATAAAATAAAAGACATAGTATAATTTCTCCTCTTTTTTCCAATAAAAGAATCTGGTCACCTTACACGTAAAAAATTGAGTAAGTTAATCATATTTTGTGGCGAGTAACTTTTTCTTTCAGCGAGTGTAACCTAATTTGAAATTTCGGGCCCTGCATACGCTATATAGATGAACAGATTGGGTATGATTAGTATAAACGGGTGTCTTAAAAAACACGCAAAATATTCTGTTTCCTTATTAGAAAGAAGTGGAAATTTAAATACATTAGAGTCTATGAAACGAATTTCATTGCAGTATTCTTTATATATTTTTATTATAAAAAACATAACGATTGTAAGTTGTAACATATATTAGTTAAATGCACAGGAGATTTTTTTTTTTCTACAAAATATGGTATGATTAGCATCTACGGCTTTATTACAATTTTATTAGTGGTTGGATTACAGTAGTGTTAGTGGTTTTATTACCACACAAAAATATTTTTTTAGCATATATTAGTGGAAATTGCTCGAAAAATGCATTTTCAATTTTGTTTTAGATTTTTGATACTTGAAACAAAGTTATGAAATGTTGAAATCTAAACCACAAAAAAAGGTACAGTTGAAAACTGCTTTAATTCTATGTGAACCATGTGATTTTTCTTTCTTTCTTTCCCCCCCCCTTTTTTTTTTTTTTTTTTTTTTTTTTTTTTCGGAGGGGGAGGGGGCGGTGAAGAATATGGTGAACCCAATTTCATCACATCGTAACTGAAATGAGAGATTGATGAATAAATAAATAAATAAATAAAAAAGGTCACGTTTAAACTTCATTAAATATTAATTGTGAAACATCCGTACTTCATTTGAAGAAATCAATCTCATGCCATAATGTTTTGAAAGCAATATGCAGCTGAAGAATTAAACAATTTGTGTGCAGTTATACAGATGGTTTGTAGATAGAAATACGCAAAAGTTTAGAGATACATAGACTTACTTCATTTTCAACTTTTGGTTTCATTGATGATGGGTAAATAGTATACGTTATTAAACTGTCAGAACCTTATCGACAGGGCTTGACTATCGTATGTGCACGCAATTACTAAAGAAAACAAAATTTTACTGACAATTAAAAATATCTCATTTAAAACACCTAGTTTTTTCCTCTGACTAAACAATGTTTCCCTTAAATGAATGAAATTTTAAAATTATTTAAATAAAAAATCTTTTTTAATATACCATGTTTATAAAACGGAAAAATTCTTTCAGACAAGAAAGAAAGTGTGGAAAAACCTTTTTGACTGGAATTGGGGGCCCAGGGTCCCTAACGCACCTTCTCCTATGTCCGTTTCAGTTTTATCATGTATTATCATCAGAGTTATACATAATTTTAGATCACGCGGATAATAAAAAGCGAGTTAAAATTCGAAATCAAATTTGTAATTGAAGTTCGGACCCCCAAGGCCCGTAAGGTCTCTTCCCTAAGTCCGTTTCTACTTGAGCTTGTATTATCATCGGAATTATTAATTCTTGAAAAATTTTAGCTCAATTTGATAATAGGAAGTTAATAAAATTAGAAATGAATTAACTAGATTTGGAGGTCCAGGGCCCCCAAGGCCCTTTCATACAAGTCCTTTTCTGCCTCGACATGTATTGTCATTGGAGTATTATATGTATGAAAAATTTTAGCTTAATCTGATGATAATAGGAGGGGTAACTTTCGAAATCATAATTATCTGGATTCGGGGGCCCAGGGCCCCTAAGGCTATCTCCTCTTAAGTCCGTTTTGTCTTCGTCATATGTTGTCATTGAAATTATACATGTATGGATAATTTCAGCTCAAGCTGATGATAGAAAGCGGGTTAAAATTCGAAATGTTTTAACTGCCTTTGGGGCCAGGGCCTTCAAAGCCCCTCTTTAAATCCGTTATTGCTTGCGCATGTACTGTCATCCAGTTGTGAGGCATGTTTACACTGAGAAAAACAAAATATACCGCCTTCATCTAGAATGAATAAGTGGTCATTTTCTAAATCCTTTAACTAGAAATATACATTTCCGAGATATGCGCATAAGGCACGCCAATAAACTGAATTGACGAAATGATCGAGAATTTCTACTCAACACATTTCTAGAGTGTGAAACAATATTCTGAATATTTTGAACCTTTTGTATTGCGAGAAATTCTCGTTTGATTTTCTAGAGTTGGGTCATAAACCAAGATTATAGTAGCTGAAATCCACCTCATGTATTCGCAATTATTTGCAGAGATTTTTAAATAACTTTGCCCTCAATAATATAGGCAAACGCTCTAATAGGGGTTTCTAGAACTCGCTTTCAAAGGGGACTAGAATTTATAAGGATGACATGGAACTATTTTTTCTAGAGCCACAATTTAGATTCTAGATGTGAGTTACAGATTTTTTTCTCAGTGTAAAGTTTCAAGCCTCTAGCTCATCGAGGTGTTAGTTTAAAATTGATTTCAATATTTCCCCCGAACAGACACCCTGACAAGAAAGCAAGTTAATAAAAACGTGGTAATTGAATCTGCTATTAGACTGACTGAAGTATTTTATTTATCGTGGGAGCCAAAAGCAAAATGATATTCATGTTTTGGCCAAATACAATTTTCAGCCTATATATATGTATGTATATATACTTTTTTTTATGTATATATATTTTTATATGCATGTATATATGAAAATGAACCTCAGCAAACAGCAAGACAAAAGTTATATCGCATTTCTTTGTTCCTCCACTGAAGATCGCTGTTGATATGGATGAATTAGAAACGGTATGTAGTTATACTTATATGGGACAAATCCTTACGATGAACGGGAACATCATGGAAGAAATTAACGACCGAGTTAAACCTTCAGGGAGAGCGTTCTGAAGAAATAGCTCTATATTCAAAAGCGACCTCCCAATTTGTTTGAAAAGAGAAGTTTTTGATCAGTGCATTTTACCTGTTTTAACTTATGCTTCAGAAACCTGGACGTTAACGTGTAAAGCTATGCAGAAACTGCAAACTACCCAGAGAAACATGGAGAGATGCACGTTAGGAAGAGATAGAAAGCGAAACACTTGGATTAGGAAGCAAACCAAAGTTACTGATGTTATTTCTAGTGTCAAGAAGTTAAAATGGAACTGGGCTGGGCACCTTGCGAGGAGAAATGATGATAGATGGACCACCAGAGTCCTATTTTGGATACCGAGATATAAGAAAAGACCAAGGAGGAGAACACTGTGTCGTTGGGGAGATGAAATTATGAAGTTTGGGAGAGCAGAATGGAGAAGAATTTCAGGAAACAGGGCAGTTTGGAATGACCTAGGAGAGGCCTTCATCCTGCAGTGGATTGATAAAGGCTGAAATTGATGATGATGATGCTATACACATATATATTTATAAACTGACTGAAGTTGTTCAATTTTTGACGGGTGGGGATTCATCTGTCTCTTGTGCCTTGCTCACTATGACTTTAATACTTTTTTCAATTTCATGCATTCTAAGGGGGTACAAAAATTTATAATGCACTCCCTGATTATCGATCTAAGCAGATCTAGTTTTCAGTTGGATCAGTCAGGTTCATCTGTTTTGCAGTGTTATATGTGACGACTACCAGAACAAACTTTAACAATAATTTTAGGGTAAACAAATACTTTTAGGGCATTTAGAGACTTTACCCATTGAACAATTTGCAATAAAAATACTCCACACATACAATTTCCTCTAGTTTTCATTTTTTATTCAAAACTCAAATCCAAACTCTCTTCTCCCTAGTTCCGAGGTGGTACCACCCATGATTCTTCATGGTCCTACGCCCGAATTTCAGTTCTGGACAATGCCTTGTATGTCTGGTCGCATAGGACCTTGGATACGTCCGTTTCCAGAGGACAATTCGTTCGTCATAGAGTTTTAATTTTCGATAAGTATCTCTGGGCGAGTGGCAACAACAGTTTGCCGATATGAAAGACCTTGGATCGGCAGCCGCACAAAATATCGCCGGATATGAACAGGAAAATCTAACAAGTGGTAGATAGAAATTTTCATTGTTATGTTGAGGAAGTTATTATTTCTGTCTTGAAAAATAGAACGTCAGAGGTAGAAAGCTCGACAGAGCATTTTTCGTTCTCTAATGCGTAGAAACTTTACTGATGCAAATCGTAGTTGTTGTGCTTGCTACCCATGCAAATCGCTGTTAAATGCTTAAATTGCAATTCATATGAGTTCTCCCTCCGTTATACCACTAGATTTTGTCGGAATTGTTATTCCTGTAGGAGTCACTATGATTACATTAGGGGAAAATGCTTAGAATGGCGTTAAGATTAAAAAAAAAAAAAAAACTTTTTATTTTTCCATGTTTTTAAATTTTCTGATGAATCATTAACAAAATACACGAAGATAAAAAATAATATAAAAGCTATATTTAAGCACGCGGATTCAGTTCAGTGAACTAATAATAATAATAATAATAATAAAATGGTTTTAAAACTAAAATATTACTTCTTTTAGAACAACGCATCATGGACTACTACATTAGAACTTATCAATGTGTACAAAATATTTAAAGTGATAGTGACGTCAATTTTTGTGAGATGCATTATTAACTTTTTATAAATTTTTAATGTTCACGTTTAATTAAATATATTTATTTTTATGTCGAAAGAAAATTAACTCGTAAAATGTTTTTTGGCAACAATTAAATTATAGCTAATATTTTCATGGCTTTTTTTTTTTTTTTTTTTTTTTTTTTTTTGCTATTTAGAGCTTATTATTTTCATATTTTAATCAATTAAAAGAAAACTATTCGAAAATTTGAAAATCAGGCTTCGAAGTACTGTGTTGTCACCGGGTTCTGAGCTATGCTGAAAGTTTCAAATGTCTAGCTAGTAGGGAAGTTAGTTAAAAATCGATTGCAAGATTTGTACTGGACAAACAAACAAACAAGAATAGAAGTTAATAAAAATGAAATAAAAATGGCGTTTAGGTGATAAACTTTTAATTTGTTTTCTAAGAAAAGTTGGTTTAATTTAATAGAAGATATTATGATCGTACCTTCTTAATAATAAATATAAAAGCCCAAGTTTCCCGAAACTTACGCTGAAGGTGATGTCATAGCTAAAACGTATTGGAATAAAGAACGTAACGTAAAACTTTATCCATGGTTTCCACGCGTACATTTCAACTGAATAAAATAATGAAAAAGGATAATTTAAAAGGAAAATCTTACATCAAAATTGCAAATTGAGATAAAGAAAATAAAATTTTATCCGTAGTTTGCATGGTTTTAAAAGATTCGTTCATTAATTCAAATAATAAATTAAATAAACAAAATTCGTTGGTCGATTTATACAGATTTATATAACACACACACACACACATATATATAATCCTTTTATAGTAAAAGAAAAGAATGAGAACGAAGAATAGTCAGTCAAATAATTCACCAAAGAAACATTCACAAGTCAAACAAAGTAACTAGATATCTTAAATTGATTTAATTTTTAAGATTATTAATTGTACTTACTTTAATTTTTAAGACTACAATACCTGATGAAAATTAAATAGGACCGTGTAATAATATTGTGAAGATCAGTATAGTGTATAATAATTGTTATCATTGCAGAAAATCATAGAAGCTTGTATAAATAGATAAATTTCTAGAACTAAAACAAAACTTGAATAAAAGAAAACAATTTCTATTTTTTAAATAAATTATTTTCATTGTTATGTGGAATTTTAATTTGTCAGAGGGAAATAATAATAATAATAAATTAAAATGCGTAAAATTCAATTACGTTAAGAGAAAATATAAATAAATAAACATGTGGTTGTAAAATTTAAATTAAATGATTACCATGTCATTTTTAATTTCTTGGAGAGGTTTGGACTTTAAAACATGTAAATATCATGATATAAAAAATGATACCATATGTTTTTAATATCATGTAAACCGTTATTTAGTCATTTGAATTAGCAAGGAGCATGTGTAAAAATGGGCGTAGACCAACTAATTAATAAAATAATTTATAAGTTAAAAAACTTTTTATAAACTATGTTTTTAAGTTTTCTGTTAAATCATAGCTGTAGATCTACATTAGCACTTTATCAATGCGTATAAAATTTTTAAAGTGATAATGTCGTCAATTTTTGTGAGATGCATAATTTAACTTTTAACAAATTTTTAACGTTTTTTTTGCAACAATTAAATTAAAGTTAATATTTTAATGGATATTTTTATAGCTATTAGGATGTTATTATTTTCATATTTTAATTAATTAAAAGAAAACTAATCAAAAATTCGAAAATCGGACTTCGAAGTACTTATTGTGTTGTCACCGGGCTCTGAGCTATTCTGAAAGTTTCGAATGTCTAGCACTAGCTAGTAGGGAAGTTAGTTAAAAATCGATTGCGAGATTTGTACCAGATAAACAAACAAACAAACAAAAATCGAAGTTAATAAAAACATGGTAATAATATGTTGTAGAACTCACATTTATTCAAAATAAATATAGTCATATTGTACAGTTTAAAGTTAACATATGAATTACTGTATCTGAACATTTCTAGGGAATTTTAAATAACATTTTAAAGGAATTTTATAAACAATTTTACAGTTTAAAGTCAAGAAAAGAAATACTGTATCTTAAAAGTTTTAATTAATTTTAAATATTTTAAAGCAATTTTAAAAACAGTTTAAATTGACATAAGAAATTTATGTTAAAGAGGCTACTGCTACCCTAACCCCTCTCCGTTTAAATACATTTAAAGCTGTTACTAAATTTCAAAACTAATTTCAGATTATTCATAGAATTGCCGGTCGCACTATTCAACTTATTTCCCAAATTTTGAGTTGGCCTTGTATATTGTCTATGAATTATACAGTCAGTAACAAAAGTATCCGAACACTATCAAAAATTCCTGTATAAAAAAAGTAAAGTTAATACTGTTTTGTTAAATAAATCCTTGTCGAATCCTGTTCTTAGACTAACTAAGAACATGATTCGACAAGGATTTATTTAACAAAACAGTAATAACTCTACTTTTTTTATTTAGTAATTTTTTTCTAGTGTTCGGAGACTTTTGTTACCGACTGTATAAGCATCAAACTGTGTATTTAAAATTAAATTTAACACAGTTAAAAAAAAAAAAAAAAAAAAACATAATTTGAATTGAACTTCAAACCATTTCCATACATAACCCTAATATATCCGAACTCTTTTGGGTGGTTCTGTAAACATAGAATGTATGCTTTGCATAACAAATTCTATGTGCAACATGCTTTTGTGCATTTAAAAACGTATGTCAATTTTATTTTGTTTATTGCAATCTAAAGAGAGTTTAAAAAAAAAATGCTTTAATGTTAAATTGTATCTATGAGGAATTTTACTCTTGAAGTAATGTGAATATTTTTATATGTCCTTGCACGCAAACCATTTGTCAAATTCTAACAGAAAGTTACAAATAATATCGCCATATATGATACAGATTTAGAATACAGAGTCTAGACTTCTGCTGATAATCAATTCTTGAGTTATGCTAATGCATACATAGACCAACCGCTAAAAATCTGATTTTCAGTTTCAGGGTGAACCTCAAAACGTGTAGACATAGCAAAAACCCAGCTTTGTAAATTTGACTCAAAACAATGCTTTTTCTATACCATATATATAGCTAACAGGAAGTAAAAGTATCTTATACTTGTATTTTTATTTGAGTAATTTTATTATTGTATGAAAATATGTTTAAAAATATATAAATGCTTCTGTTATCCTGAACTAAAGTCCTGCACGGGTCGGATTTTACCCGACCCGAACCCGACAGATGATTTTTAAATCAACCTGAAACCCGACCCGCAAGATAAAAAATTCAGTCAACCCGACCCGATGCAGGGCTCTATCCTGAACCATATAAAGTTTATATGCTTCTTAAGCAACTAATCTACAGGGGTTCTTTTTATTTTTACAGAACTAACATTGTCTATGAATACAACTAATCTTAGCTCAAGCTATTTTATTTTATATTCAATAAAAGAGAATATTAAATTCGTAAAGATTTTAGACTTCCAGTTTTCGATGGTTTTACACGTTTTGAGAGTTCCAGAACGTGATTTGAGCATTTTTATAAAATGTCTCTCTCTCTCTCTCTCTGTGTGTGTGTGTTTGTCTATGCGGTACCACAAACATTTTGTGGTACCTGTATGTCAGGAGCTACTGCAAAAATTTATATGTAGTTGCACCTTGACATAGTGCCTATTAATTTCTTGTGCAAATCGCTGAACAGGTGGCACTGTTATACTGCGATTCCTCCTATTTCAGGAAAGGCTATATCGCAGGTTCTATTGTGTGTAATCGAACAAAACTCTGTACGTGAGAGGGCCATTATAAAACATACTGATTCAATTTGGATGTTTATTGGCCGATAAGTGGCACTGCTATGTTGCAATTGTCCCCGTGAACGGGAAAACTATATGTCAGAGTCTATTGCATATAATTGCTCAAAACGTGATATATGAGAGGATTATTATGCTGGTTAAATTAGGGTGAAGGTCGGTCCAGAAATGGCGCTACATTGCTGGAATTTATCCCGTGAATACATGGGATAAATATCAACTTTTGGGACATACAAATGCATCAAACTTGGTATGTGAAATAATTATTACGAAAACAAATGCTATCTTAATTTAGGTGTATATCGTCTGATAGATGGCGCTGCTGTTACTCACCATTTATGATTTTACACATGGCTATATCCTATCATCTGTTGATTAAAATTGCACCAAACTTCATATGTAAAATCTTTTTTGTGAGAAGTTATGATTAAATTTTTGTGCATATTAAACAGAAAGTGGATCTGAATATATAAAATGATAAAGAAATAAGATTTGTGATCGCTACAACATGACCGTATAATATATATTTCCATGGACTGTCTCAAGAACAGAATGGGAAAAAATATAAATAAAAATAAAAAATTTGGATATATATAGATAGATAAATAAAAGAATTCTTTCTTTTTCTTTTTCTCTTTCTTTTTCTCTTTCTCTTTCTCTTTTTTTTTTTTTTTTTTTTTTTGAAATTTAGTGATGGATATTAAATAATAATAAAAAAAAAAAATCTCTAAATTTCGTAACACCACCAGAAAAGTAAAATTAAATAGAACCGGCAAAGGGTTAATGAAATCTAAGACAAAGTCATCTGGGAAATCAGGTTATTAACTATGAAGTTTCGCAATAATCCAAAATTATTATATCGTGACAGTCTCGCTAAATCTGACTTTTTAGAAAAATGTAAGCAGATTTAACTGTGACAAAATTACCCTGCAATTTTACAACTGTAGATCACACTTGAACGATGTCAAAAATCGAGATTAAGTCTCGAGAGCTTAAAAAATAATTATGTAATGATCCTCTAATGGTTTATTTTACAGAATTTAATGGATTTTAAATCGTTTTCACTATGGTGGAAATGGTGAAAAATTGACGCTTATACATAACATTAGTTATAGTTATACTATATTTTATATACTATAATGTATCAAAGCGTAGGAAAAAAAAAAAAAAAAGACAAAAATGCAATGAAATGTAAAATGATGATGCCTGTTCTATTTTGTAAACTAGCAGGCTTTGCTCGCTTTGCTGATCATTATATTTAAACGAATTAAAAAACTGAATCACTATTTTTTTTTTTTTTTTTTTTTTTTTTTTTGTTAATTTATTCACTTTATAAATGAAAACTTATAAAAACTTTATTTTAGAAAAATGTTTAAATAAATATATTTCTTTTGGTGATTATTTATCGTGATGCACGGCAGTTAATGAAATGTAAATGAGATTTAATTATTTGAGGTTCATTATGTTGATTAGAAACACGGTTAATTTAAAATAAAATAATAATGTATTCACATTAGTCTGCAGATGATAAAATATATTAGACTGTCTAATTAATTGGATAAATAATTAAAATAAAATAAAATATTCAAAGTGGGAAAGGTATTTTTTATTTTATTTTTATTTTTTATTTACTTTTTATTAGCACCGGTTAAAAATAAAAATTAATTAAAATAAAATTTGTAATCATTTATTTTTATTGCAATCAGCTTAAAATTACAACTCTTTTTTTTTTTTTTTTTTTTTTTTATCGAATACGGATATCGAGAACTTGAACAATAAACGCATTCCTTTATCTAAAAAAAAAAAAAAAAAGAAGAAGAAGAAGAAGAAGAAAGAAAAAAAGAAATTTTTGAATTGTATGTGCCATAGTTTTTTCTGTACGTCGGAAACAGACAGACAAACGCACAAACACATTCTTTTATCGTAATATAGATTTATAATATTCAAGAACTGTAATACAATTACATCTCAAGCATTGCAATAAGCATATGTACGCACATGTGTGAGAAACATGGGTAGCCAAGTTAGTTTTAAAATTCAATTGTACCTTCGATAATAAAAATGTTAGTAATTCATGCTCTTGATTAACGTAACAATTAAGTATATACATAAAATTATGATATGTTCTATATACAACTGACCTTGCATACATGCATATTAGCAGCTAAGTATTGTTAGCATGACATGCCTCCATTAGTATAAAAACGCTTGTTTTCTAGTTTAGTATTTCACATTTCAGTTTGTGATAAAAAAAAAAAAAAATGTTAGGCAAAAAAATTATTTTGAATAAACATACTTCAAAACGTCTCTAAGAATGCAAAATCCAGCTTTTTGAAAAAATATGTGAAAAGTTCGTGATAACAGTTTTTTGCGTAGATTATGCAGTATTTAAACTGTCTGCAATTCATTAGATTTAAATATTTTGCTTCAAGAGAAAATTCTTTTGATTTTTTTTTTTTTTCATTCATGTAAATTCTCTGTCTCATTTTATTTTGCAGTGTAAATAGTTTTTTTTTTCATTCAGTTTATTGCATTATACTATAAAACATAACTGTGTTTCTGGAAATGTAAACATTCGTTGCTGTTTTTAAGAAAATTTGCAAAATTTTGTAGTAGCATACGCGTTAGCACATATCATATGTCGATAGCCGATCCTATCATATCCCAATTTGCTGATTATGTAATTTCAGAGGAAATATTTTCAGAAAAGAGTCTGTGTTTTAAATTATGCCTCTAGATATTTCTTTATCTGCCTGAAAAGGTTAAACTTCTTTGTTTGTCTTAACAGCAATTTTGTCTCGTATCTTTGATAACTTTTTGGGAAAAAAAAAAAAAAAAAGTTGATTTTTTATTTAATAAATCGTACATAAACTTCTAAAAGTATTGCCTCTATCAAGAAATATTGCTGATTATGTTATAAGAAAAAAGTTTTTAAGCTTAACTTTGAATTAATATTAAGATTAGCAAAAACTAAGTTAGATTGCTTCCCATATTTATTTTGCAGCCACCCTGTTTTGATGTATTTATATATAACTATGTATGTATCTATACAGGGTGATCCTAAACTATAGGTCAAAAATGTAAAGGCAGGTAGAGGGGACCTAAATAATCAGATTTCGTATAGGAATGTGTGTGCGGTAACGCCGCATTGAGCCGGTAGAGAGCGCTGATGACTGTGGCGTATTAGAAACCCTGGATAATCTCAGAGATACGACAGGTACTTAGTACGCATGCTCAGTGGACAAACGCTTGTCCAGAATCCCTCTTGCTACAGCAACCTTTTACAATGCTTGGCGCTGATCGCGCATTTTGGTGATTTATCGGTGTAAGTTTTTTAAGATATTCTCTAAAGTAAAGCAAAAAAAAAAAAAAAAATATTTCTTTGCAATCAAACTAAGATACATTATGCACTACGTTACATTCGTTTTATTATTATTATAATTATTATTTAAATTTAGATTACATTTCGATATTCATAGAAATAATTTACACCATCTTACCTATCATACTGCATATCAAAAATTCTGAATTTTAATACTCTTTAGTTTTTAATAATATACTATGCAACTGTAGTCTAAAAATATATATTTATACAAACTGATAATAATAAAAAATAATAATAATAAAATCATTTTTATTTATTTATTTAATAAATAATTTATTTTATCAAATTTGTCCTTGTAGTTAGTGTTAAGAAAGTTCATCGATATTAAGATTAATTAGTAAAAATTTGATGATTTAACAGTTAACTTGATTTGATATATTTATTTGAGAGATGACCGTTTAGCTTTATGATTAATTTTATTTATTGCAATAACTTACAAATATATACATTCTCAGCACATTAAATGTTTAAAAATTGTTTTAGTTTGTTTATAAAAGGTTTTTCAGGGGGTCAAATCTTTTTGAGACTGTAACATTAACTTTGCTCTCAAAGCTGGTAGACGGGAGATATCAGGTTCGATACCAGGTAGCGCTCATCGGGCTAACTTTTCGAAATTATCTGCAGTTTTCTCCGAAACAAGCGTAAGTATGGGCTAGAACACCTTAAAAAGACCACCCCTTACTTAAGTTATTCAACCCATACCTCGTCCTTTCTTTTGTAAGCAACTGGCACATTAACACCAACATATTTTTCTTAAAATAATTCAGTTTAGGAAAATTGAATTAGTTTAATACTTAAAAACATACCAATATTTTATAGTTAAATGCATAATCATTGATAATATTAATATTTGTAAAAATATTTATTAACTTTAAAAGTTTTATACATCCTTATTGTTCATGTCAAAAGTTTATTTTTCTTCAAATGTAATATATATATATATATATATTCGTATTATGTACCTTTGAATAAAGTATGATAAAAAAAAAAAAAAAAAAAAAAAGATAAAAAATAACGTATATGATAAAAAGAAATATGACACTTAATAAATAAATAAATAAATTAATTAATTAAGAAATAAAGAAAATAAAGAAATAAGCACTTATAATTTTACAACATAAAATTCTAACATATGTTAATCTCATAAAGAATGGTTGATTGGTTGTATGGCTTAAGACTGATTGACTACTCTAGGGGCCTAGGCCTACAGGAGAAATGCCCTCCGTCGGGGGGGGGGGGGGTTCTAAGTGAATCTAATTCGTATTTACGCGAGTTTTAGAGAGAACTACGGAAAACTCCGAACGGCTAGATCGATATCGAACCCGGCACTTCCCATCTACCAACTTTGACCGCAGTTCCGCTTGGCCACCATAGAGGTATTTACTTCTATTAATGCCTGGAGTATTGAGTTTAAGCTTTATGCATTAAATTAATGTACTAGCCTTTATTTATATACTCCTGAAAAAAAAAAAAAAAAAAAAAAACTAAATAATTAAAAGGCCTTTTTATTTATTAGTTATGTATTTTTAACACTAAAATTTCCAAAAATATGCATTACTCTATCAATTGTATTTATATCTAAATGTTTGTCATATTAATCAAAATAATTTTTAATAAGATCAGGTAAAACAAAAATAAATAGATAAATAAATAAAATAAGTATATATTAGTTAATGTTAACTTACATAATTTATTTTCAAAATTGTTCTAAAAAGAAGGGGAAAAAAACCAAACGCCGCACGTTAAAAGTGCGATTTTTTCTGAAAGATGTTGGCTGTGTAATTATTGAAGTTATCGCCAAATACGAAACTGTTTTAAGAAAAGTACTTATTTAGAAAAGAGTTGACGAAAATCAATGAAAATTTTTATTTCTATTCATAGGAAAAACATTCAGGAACATGAAAATTTGCTTCAAAAATTTTTAATTACATTTAATTAAATGAATTATAAGCATTTTTGAAAGTCACAATTTCTCCCTGCCTTATGTCTATGGTAGCGATGCGCGAAATCGCCTCGGGCGGTCAAAGGGAGCTTTCCACCAATCAAAAAGTATGAACACCTTGTCGTATCTCTCAGTGAAGGGTCGCTATGGCGTATAAAAGTGCTTCGCTAGCTGGATTTATCGTTTTCGCACAGATCTCGAGTAGCATACATTATTTCACGGCCGACATGCATTTCATGTATGGGCTTCACAGGAAAATGGATTAGCACAAAGAAATGGATGAATTAAGCTAACGAAGCGCTTTTATACGCTGCAGTCATCAGCGCTCTCTTCCGGCTCAAGGCAGCATTACCGCACACACATTCCTATACGAAATCTGCTTATTTAAGCCCCCTCTACTTGCCTTTACCTTTTTGACGCATGGTTTAGAACTACCCTGTATATATATATATATATATATATATATATATATACGGATAAGAGTGTGTTTAAATTGTAGTGGCAATAAATAAACAATTCGAAAAACAAACGATATTTGTTAACATTTTTAAGTTTATCGAAAAGTCCTTCAAAATAATCACAACCAACTTTTACACAATCGTCTCATCTTTTTACTAGACCAGCGAGAGAGAGAAATTAATTCTTCATTGCTGATGGAAGATAATTTGGTGCCTTAATTTCTTCCACATTTTCAAATCTCTTGTCTTTCAATGCCCTTATCAGCTTGATAAAAAAGGAAAAAATCATAAGGGTCTAAATCAGGTCAATACAGAGGAAGTGGCATGACTGTTATCCCTTTTATTTGTTAATAATTAGCTGACCGATATTGCTATATGCGACTTTGCGTTGTAATAGAGCAAAATAAATTCTTTTTGAGAACCAAACATTGATTCTTCTTACGCATTTTGACAAATAAAAGCAAATATTGACTTTTTTTTCTTCAGGATTTTCAGGAGTAAATTTGGCCATCTTGTTACTTTTTTCAATCTGCAAAAAAACACACACATAAATAATTAAATAAAAATAAATGCATATCACGTGAAAATATATTTAATGTATAATGCATAATAAATATGATAATAATATATGTTTTAAAATAAGTTATTTTTTATTTGTGCCACGCAGTCATTGCTATTACCTTTTAGACAAACTCTGTATCTATAACAATAAACAGAATATAATTAAGGAGAACATATATGAATATTTTATGCACCAATCACAGTACAGTATGACTCATAATAATAAGTAAAAATGAATGAATACTTGCTTTGGCCCTGTACGAAAATATCATTGATATCATCATGTAAAATTTTTTCACTGACCGCTCTTCTATTTAATCAAAAATTACTATTTTGTTATGTTTCAGAAAATTTTTCTTTACTACTTATTTGCTTCGATGTTTTATATTTAACCCATGTCATGCTCAATTATTTAAACAGAATTATTCTAATCATGAAAAAAATAAATTTGGCTCTGCTTGCTTTAGGATTTGTTCGTATAGTGAAAGGAATCCTTGACTGGTTTCGAATTTTTAGCTGTTTTTAAAACTTTGATTTGCATTCAATATTAAATCATTTTTGAAATTCGAGTAACTTTAAAAATTTTGTTGCCCTAGGCTCGAACCGTACTGGCCTAAATCTGATTCTGGTTCTAAAGATTAGAATTAGGAAAGAAAGCGGAAATTTTTTTCAATTAGCGTCTTAAATAAAAAAGTTTTGATAAAATCGATTTTGTTGGTTTAAGTGGTTTGTTGGTTGTACGGCTTAAAGCCGATCAACTACACTAGGGTCTTAGGCTTAAAACTGGAATCCCCTCCATGAGGGTGTTTCTAAAGGGTCCTAGTTCGTATTTAGTTTCGGAGAAAACTACGGAGAACTCCCAACGGCTAGGTCGATGAGCGTGATTTGGGATCAAATCCGGCACTCCCCATCTACTAGCTCAGAGCGCAGAACCGCTCGGCCACTGGTGTGGTGGGGCATTGTTTGTTTAAAATGTAAATTGTTTAGAATAGACTGGTGTATCTCTAGCCGAATTGAAAAATTAAAGTATTGTGGTTTTAGTTTAAAATTATAACGTAATGTGCTGTAGATTATCCCTTAAAAAATAAATACAATTTTTACAAAATTTTTATGAGATTAATTTAAATTCTCAGAGCTTTGCAGAATTCATAAGGAGTTGTAAAAAGCACCACAGAACTGGTGTTTAGCTGTAATAAGTAAAAAACTTTGAATAAACTCCACAGAATGCAAGAACTCGCAACAATTATTTTGGGTCGAAAGAAAACATGACCCTCTGTCAGGTGAACAAAGTAGGCACGAGTGTTGGAAACAAAGCAGCAACGCACACACAAGAAAAGCGTTGTTTTTTGTGCGTTGCTGCTTTGTTTTCAGCACTTGAGCCTACTTTGTTCGCCTGACGATGTTTTCTTTCGGCCTGAATCAATTGTTGCGAGTTCTTGCATTTTATTGTGTTTATTCAAAGTTTTTTACTGATTATTTATTCATAGAGTCCCTAAATTTTAGATAACATTTATTCATTTTTGTGATTTTCATTTTCGTTTTAAAACATATAAACTTAAAAAAAAAATTAAAAAAAACACCATTTTTTAATGTTTTAATATTTCTTGTTTGAATGAAAAGGAAAACATATTGGAATTACAATATTTTATATCATTTTATTTTATTTTATTTTATTTTCTTTCTTTTTTTTTTCTCATTATTTATATGAGGATTTTCTTCTTTCTTTTTTCTTTTTTTTTTTTTTCTTAAATCAGAAATTTCATTTCCCGATATAATGCAGTGATGTCGATATTATATACATTTATGAATCAGCAAATTCTAAAACCAATCATATAACCCATAAAGCATTGGAAAAAAAAAATATATATATTTATTAGCCTTGTTATTAGCCTTATTTATTTTGTAGGGATTTTTCTGTTTCGTAATTTCCTAAATGTGTTTCAACATATGCTGTGAATATATATGTAATTCATATTGCCTTTTTATTACTTTAAAATACTATTTTATTTTATTTCATTTATTTATTTTTTTATGATGGATTTTATAATAGAAAATATAAATGTAGAGTTTTACGTTGATATTTTTCAGACATAACTTTAAGCTCATTTAATATTATAGCATTTATAGTATGTATGTATAGTATGTATTTTAATAACTATTTCCTTTAAAAAATTGTTTTTTCTCTATATTTGATAAAAAAGAATTTAACTATCTGAATATTAATTTAATTTCTTTCTTTCTTTCTTTCTTTTTTTTTTTTAATTAATATTTTCTGAAAATTAGAAATTCCATCGGATAAAAAGCAATTTTTAATTTAATGGAGAAAAAATGAAATTATATATGTATATTCATTATGGCTGTTTTCTTAAATTTAGTTTTTATATGCTAACTTCCATTACAGGGTTAAAATATAAAAATTACATCACATGCTGGCAAATGATTCATACATTTTTATTTCTTAGGTTGGAAAAAAAAATCCCACATTGATTGATAAGTATTTACTTGGGTATTTTCTTGTGCAAGTGAGATTTTGGCAAAAAAGATTAATGCTTTTCTAATGTTGTGATCTCTAATTTTTTTTTTTTTTTTTTTTTTTTTTTTTACTGTAATATTTAATTCTTCAATTGTTCTTTAAATAATAAAATTTACAAAAAAAAAAAAAAAAAAGATATGTCATGTCTTTTTTTTCTTTCGTTTTAAAATAAAGTGAGAATGGGGAAGGGAGGGGAGTCAAAAATGTAACAAGTTGTCATACAGTTCTTATACTCAATTTAATTATTTATTACAATGTTAGAATTTCTGGTGCCAGTATAACAATTAAATGCTGCATATTTGAGTTTTTTCTTCTTTAATTCTTCTTTTTTTTTTTTTTTTGAAAAAAAAAAAAAAAATCTTGTTCAGCGACATAAAAGTTATTTATTTATTTATTTATTTTAAGTGTAATACGGTGGTGTAAGCTATACTACCATTGAAATATTCAAAACTCAAAAGCATTTTGAATGATAGCAAGCTTTTCCACTTAATCTGAAAAACGGCCTAAAAGAGCCAATTTTAGAAATAATTTTAAACACTAGTACTATGTTGTGGCCATCATAAAACTTTCATCTACATTTTCCTTTTAAAATTCACATAATTTAAGCATCTCAGAAAAATATAAATCTAAATGCTGAAAGAAAGATAATTTTATACCTTACAGACATATCATAGGTCATATGATATGTCTATCGATATATCTACTCTGAGACTTGGGTTGTAGCTCTATGGACAGTTTTTGCACGGTGAAGCTCGTTAGACTGGAAGCGAATAAGACGCTTAGACGATATCGCACTTTAAATAATTTGAGTACATTGTCCATAGTGATAAAGAATTTTTCTTTGTGTCCTTGTAAAAAGAAAAAAAAAAAAACTTCAAGCTCTAGATTTACCAAAATGAGAAAAAAAAATATATACCGCCTTCATCTATAACGAATCAGTGGTCATTTGTTAAATCCCTGAACTAGAAATATAGATTTCCGAGCTACGCGAATAAGCTGAATAGACGAAATGATTAAGAATTTCTAGTCTATACATTTCTAGATGGTGAAACAATATTCTGAATATTTTGTATCCTTTGCATTACGAGAAATTCTCGCTTGATTTTCTAGAATTGGATCATAAACCAAGATTATATTTGCTAAAATATGCCTCTTGTATTCACATTTATTTTCTGAAATTTTTATAAATAAGTTTGACCTCAATAATATAGACAAACGCTCTATAATTCTAATAGGGGTTTCTAGAACTCGCTTTCAAAGGGGACTAGAATTTATAAGAATGACATGGAGCTATTTTTACTAGAGCCATAATCTAGATTCTAGATGTCAGTTACAGAATTTTTTTCTCAGTGTAGAGTTTGTGCTACGGCGACCTATAACACACAAATGTACCAACTGTCAGCTCATTCGAATAAACTTTTGGATGCTATCGTGTTCACTCACTCACACACATACACACATCATTGTTAAAAAAAGCAAAAATAAATTCAGGGGACCTCAAAATATATAGATACAATAAAATCTCACAGATGAATATTTGTCATGTTCACAGTTCGAAAAGTAAAAAATTGTGAAAGAACATGGCGACAGGGCTACCTGTTGAGCGATGCGTACCAAAGTGGATAGAGAACAATTTATGTTAAGGTACAACTAAATATGAATTTTCAGAAAAATTTGTACATTAGTTCTTGATTTAGACTCTAGAGAGAATAGACAGACATAATTTAAAAAATAGTCAAAATGTGTCCAGGACGCCTCTTTAAAACGTTGAAAAACTGGAAGTCAAAACTTTTTACGAATCTAATTCTTCTTTTTATAAATACAGAGAGAAAGTTAAAAAGAAAAGAAAAAAAAAACGCAGTTATGAAAAATATCGGATGATGAATTTCAAAATTTACGCGCTTACAAAGATAAGAAGATACTTAGAAAATAGTCAGCTTGTATTTGATAACATCCTTATAAGGTTATTCAGGCTGGCTGCCTACTGATGCAATCATATCTTCCCCAGTAAAGAAAAGGAAAAAAAAAAAAAAAAATACATTTGTTGTGCGACGTAAAACCCAACCAACCAACAACTTATACATTTGTAAATTTCAATTTTTGGAACAATGCTTTTCATTTTACCCAAAAACGAAAAAATGACATTCAGAAAGTGCTGTCTGTATCAGTATTTTAACTATGTTTGGTCCTTCGTCACTAAAATTCATTTTTGTGTACTTATAGATGTGTCCAATTTGCAAGAAATACATACAAAGTTATGCTATTCTATCGTATTTAAAATGATAATGCCAGAAAATGAAACGCAAGAATAAAAATGATTTTTTAAATGAGCCAAAAGTTTTGCGTTACTACTGAATCGTGAATACTAACATCTCTACCGTACTTAGTAAGTGTGTATAATTTTGTATAAGAGACTTAGTATCAAAAAATTAATTAAAAATTATACGATATCTACGCATGCCAGGCCCACCTACAATTGCCTATTCCCCTTTTTTAAATAGTAGATTAAAAACATTGTAAGGCTGTACTTTCAAATCTGATAGACGGGAAATAACAGGTTCGAACCCTGGCCGTACTCGTAGGCGTAGCCGATTGGGGTTTTCCACGATTTTCTCAGAAACTCCTGTTAATACGGCTTAGGTGTTAGGACCCCTTAGAAGCACCCCCTCTCTCTCACACGCACGCAAAGGACGCATCAGCCAGCCCCTGGATTTTATTATCGTTGTTGATTGTTCTTCAACCTGAAGAAGAAGGATTAATCCTTTCGAAATGTTTTTTTTTTTTCCCCAGTATTTTATGGTTGGTGTGTGTATTTACGACGAATATTTTCTTTGTAATTCAAAATGAAGATTTTAACAAACACTTTTGCTGAAACAAATATATCATGGCATACTTAAATAGAAAACAAATAGATTTTTATGTAATGCGTCGAATAAAAAATGCTGATAATTATTTTTATTAAAGTTTTTCTTGTAACTCAAACAGCATTGTCCTCACACCAGGGAAAAAATCATGAAAAAGTCCTCTAATTTCTTTTAGTTTCATAAGCATTTATCATAAGAAACAGTCAAATACTAGAACAATCGACTGCATCTTATCATTAGACTGCATCTTTTGTTTAGTATATCGAAATATCACAGAAATAGAAAAGACGTTGCGTTTTCCACTGGAAGAACGTATTTCGCATAAATAATTTATACAGGTGGTGAGTTTTGCTGATATAACAGCGTCATAACCCTGCTTACAAATCTAAACGATAAAAAACAGCATGGATTGCGATTGACGCAAGAGCAACAATTATTTTGGGTCGAAAGAAAACATGACCCTCTGTCAGGTGAACAAAGTAGGCACGAGTGCTGGAAACAAAGCAGCAACGCACACACAAGAAAAGCGTTGTTTTTTGTGCGTTGCTGCTTTGTTTTCAGCACTTGAGCCTACTTTGTTCGCCTGACGATGTTTTCTTTCGGCCTGAATCAATTGTTGCCAGTTCTTGCATTTTATTGTGTTTATTCAAAGTTTTTTACTGATTATTTATTCATAGAGTCCCTAAATTTTAGATAACATTTGTTGATTTTTGTGATTTTGATTTTCGTTTTAAAACATATAAACATAAAAAAAAAAACAAAAAAAAAAACCACCATTTTTTAATGTTTTAATATTTCCTGTTTGAATGAAAAGGAAAACATATTGGAATTACAATATTTTAAACCATTTTATTTTATTTTCTTTCTTTCTTTCTTTTTTTTTTCTCATTATTTATATGAGGATTTTCTTCTTTCTTTTTTCTTTTTTTTTTTTCTTAAATCAGAAATTTCATTTCCCGATATAATGCAGTGATGTCGATATTATATACATTTATGAATCAGCAAATTCTAAAACCAATCATATAACCCATAAAGCATTGGAAAAAAAAATATTATTTATTAGCCTTGTTATTAGCCTTATTTATTTTGTAGGGATTTTTCTGTTTCGTAATTTCCTAAATGTGTTTCAACATATGCTGTGATGAATTTGAATATATATGTAATTCATATTGCCTTTTTATTACTTTAAAATACTATTTTATTTTATTTCATTTATTTATTTTTTTATGATGGATTTTATAATAGAAAATATAAAGGTAGAGTTTTACGTTGATATTTTTCAGACATGACTTTAAGCTCATTTAATATTATAGCATTTATAGAATAGTATGTATTTTAATAACTATTTCCTTTAAAAAATTGTTTTTTCTCTATATTTGATAAAAAAGAATTTAACTATCTGAATATTAATTTAATTTCTTTCTTTCTTTCTTTTTTTTTTTTAATTAATATTTTCTGAAAATTAGAAATTCCATCGGATAAAAAGCAATTTTTAATTTAATGGAGAAAAAATGAAATTATATATGTATATTCATTATGGCTGTTTTCTTAAATTTAGTTTTTATATGCTAACTTCCATTACAGGGTTAAAATAAAAATTACATCATACATGCTGGCAAATGATTCATACATTTTTATTTCTTAGGTTGGAAAAAAAATCCCACATTGATTGATAAGTATTTATTTGGGTATTTTCTTGTGCAAGTGAGATTTTGGCAAAAAAGATTAATGCTTTTCTAATGTTGTGATCTCTAATTTTTTTTTTTTTTTTTTTTTTTTACTGTAATATTTAATTCTTCAATTGTTCTTTAAATAATAAAATTTACAAAAAAAAAAAAAAAAAGATATGTCATGTCTTTTCTTTCTTTCGTTTTAAAATAAAGTGAGAATGGGGAAGGGAGGGGAGTCAAAAATGTAACAAGTTGTCATACAGTTCTTATACTCAATTTAATTATTTATTACAATGTTAGAATTTCTGGTGCCAGTATAACAATTAAATGCTGCATATTTGAGTTTTTTCTTCTTTAATTCATCTTCTTTTTTTTTTTTTTTTTCTTGAAAAAAAAAAAAAAAAAAAATCTTGTTCAGCGACATAAAAGTTATTTATTTATTTATTTATTTTAAGTGTATTACGCTGGTGTAAGCTATACTACCATTGAAATATTCAAAACTCAAAAGCATTTTGAATGATAGCAAGCTTTTCCACTTAATCTGAAAAACGGCCTAAAAGAGCCAATTTTAGAAATAATTTTAAACACTAGTACTATGTTGCGGCCATCATAAAACTTTCATCTACATTTTCCTTTTAAAATTCACATAATTTAAGCATCTCAGAAAAATATAAATCTAAATGCTGAAAGAAAGATAATTTTATACCTTACAGACATATCATAGGTCATATGATATGTCTATCGATATATCTACTCTGAGACTTGGGTTGTAGCTCTATGGACAGTTTTTGCACGGTGAAGCTCGTTAGACTGGAAGCGAATAAGACGCTTAGACGGTATCGCACTTTAAATAATTTGAGTACATTGTCCATAGTGATAAAGAATTTTTCTTTGTGTCCTCGTAAAAAAAAAAAAAAAAAAAAAAAAAAATCAAGCGCTAGATTTACCAAAATGAGAAAAACAAAATATATACCGCCTTCATCTATAACGAATAAGTGGTCATTTGTTAAATCCCTGAACTAGAAATATAGATTTCCGAGCTACGCGAATAAGCTGAATAGACGAAATGATTAAGAATTTCTAGTCTATACATTTCTAGATGGTGAAACAATATTCTGAATATTTTGTATCCTTTGCATTACGAGAAATTCTCGCTTGATTTTCTAGAATTGGATCATAAACCAAGATTATATTTGCTAAAATATGCCTCTTGTATTCACATTTATTTTCTGAGATTTTTATAAATAAGTTTGACCTCTATAATATAGACAAACGCTCTATAATTCTAATAGGGGTTTCTAGAACTCGCTTTCAAAGGGGACTAGAATTTATAAGTATGACATGGAACTATTTTTACTAGAGCCATAATCTAGATTCTAGATGTCAGTTACAGAATTTTTTTCTCAGTGTAGAGTTTGTGCTACGGCGACCTATAACACACAAATGTACCAACTGTCAGCTCATTCGAATAAACTTTTGGATGCTATCGTGTTCACTCACTCACACACATACACACATCATTGTTAAAAAAGCAAAAATAAATTCAGGGGACCTCAAAATATATAGATACAACTCACAGTTGAATATTTGTCATGTTCACAGTTCGAAAAGTAAAAATTTGTGAAAGAACATGGCGACAGGGCTACCTGTTGAGCGATGCGTACCGAAGTGGATAGAGAACAATTTATGTTAAGGTACAACTAAATATGAATTTTCAGAAAAATTTGTACATTAGTTCTTGATTTAGACTCTAGAGAGAATAGACAGACATAATTTAAAAAATAGTCAAAATGTGTCCAGGACGCCTCTTTAAAACGTTGAAAAACTGGAAGTCAAAACTTTTTACGAATCTAATTCTTCTTTTTATAAATACAGAGAGAAATTAAAAAAAAAAAAAAAAAAAAAAAAAAAAAAACGCAGTTATGAAAAATATCGGATGATGAATTTCAAAATTTACGCGCTTACAAAGATAAGAAGATACTTAGAAGATAGTCAGCTTGTACTTGATAACATCCTTATAAGGTTATTCAGGCTGGCTGCCTACTGATGCAATCATATCTGCCCCAGTAAAGAAAAGGAAAAAAAAAAAAAATAAATAATACAATTGTTGTGCGACGTAAAACCCAACCAACCAACCACTTTAAATTTGTAAATTTCAATTTTTGGAACAATGCTTTTCATTTTACCCAAAAACGAAAAAATGACATTCAGAAAGTGCTGTCTGTATCAGTATTTTAACTATGCTTGGTCCTTCGTCACTAAAATTCATTTTTGTGTAATTATAGATGTGTCCAATTTGCAAGAAATACATACAAAGTTATGCTATTCTATCGTATTTAAAATGATAATGCCAGAAAATGAAACGCAAGAATAAAAATGATTTTTTAAATGAGCCAAAAGTTTTGCGTTACTACTGAATCGTGAATACTAACATCTCTACCGTACTTAGTAAGTGTGTATAATTTTGTATAAGAGACTTAGTATCAAAAATTTAATTAAAAATTATACGATATCTACGCATGCCAGGCCCACCTACAATTGCCTATTCCCCTTTTTTAAATAGTAGATTAAAAACATTGTGAGGCTGTACTTTCAAATCTGATAGACGGGAAATAACAGGTTCGAACCCTGGCCGTACTCGTAGGCGTAGCCGATTGGGGTTTTCCACGATTTTCTCAGAAACTCCTGTTAATACGGCTTAGGTGTTAGGACCCCTTAGAAGCACCCCCTCTCTCTCACACGCACGCAAAGGACGCATCAGCCAGCCCCAGGATTTTATTATCGTTGTTGATTGTTCTTCAACCTGAAGAAGAAGGATTAATCCTTTCGAAATGTTTTTTTTTTCCTAGTATTTTATGATTGGTGTGTGTATTTACGACGAATATTTTCTTTGTAATTCAAAATGAAGATTTTAACAAACACTTTTGCTGAAACAAATATATCATGGCATACTTAAATAGAAAACAAATAGATTTCTATGTAATGCGTCGAATAAAAAATGCTGATAATTATTTTTATTAAAGTTTTTCTTGTAACTCAAACAGCATTGTCCTCACACCAGGGAAAAAATCATGAAAAAGTCCTCTAATTTCTTTTAGTTTCATAAGCATTTATCATAAGAAACAGTCAAATACTAGAACAATCGACTGCATCTTATCATTAGACTGCATCTTTTGTTTAGTATATCGAAATATCACAGAAATAGAAAAGACGTTGCGTTTTCCACTGGAAGAACGTATTTCGCATAAATAATTTATACAGGTGGTGAGTTTTGCTGATATAACAGCGTCATAACCCTGCTTACAAATCTAAACGATAAAAAACAGCATGGATTGCGATTGACGCAAGAGAAGGCGTGTTGCCTACTATCTCAAACTTTTTTATCTTGTTTTTCTTTTTCGTCTTTGACGAGTAATAAAAACTGTTACAGATAAATGTATGTTTTTCTCCATAATTATCTAATAATAATTGCGTATTCAGGAAAATGGAAACGTTGAGAAAAAAGTTCTTCCGGAAATAAGTTGGAGACGACGTATTCTAATGAAACACGAGTAAACAAAAAAAAAAATTATTTTTGGCGTGAAGTCATTTAATTTTAATTAATCCTGTTAAAATGCAAAGAATAAATATATGTAGAATGATTTAAATTAAAGTATCCCTGCTTGGGATGTCCTGGCGAGATAATAAATGGGTAAAACATCTTCCTATTCAGGGGTTACACATATCAGACCGTGGAAAATACATTGGTGAAAAAAATAGTTCCAGTAAAGGCCACTAGGTGAAAATCTGACGCTGTGGTCGGTTTAAGATTTAGGAGAATGTAACATGACACTATCAATAAATAAAGAATATGAGGTGTCGGTATAATTAACTTTATTATTCCAGTTCTTTGCAGATCTTTATCGTTTCAGTCAAACCGTGCTATGTTTTTGAGAATTTGAATATTCGACTGTGCGCGCACGCGCAGTAACCTTCGCATGCTATGCTACTACGCGCATGTCTTATGTTTGTCTTATTTCATGTTGTGTGCATATCTACGCGCATGTCTTATGTTATGTTTGTATCATAGAATAATAATAAAGGAAGAAGGAGCATAAGGTTTCTACATAAGCTGTTGTGTTGCCACAAAAAACAGCGATTATTAACAAGCCTTTATTAACAAACTTCAATATTGAGAGGAGCAAAAGTAGCTTTCGCTGGCATTTCACTAGAAGGGGTTTGTAAGCATTAAGACTATTGGCGTGCTCCTTCTTCCTCTATTATTATTCTATGCTTTGTATTGTCACTAACCTTTCTGTAGGATCTAAAATTTGTGTATAAAAAACTGCAATAATTAAGTTAATTACCGACACATCGTATTCTTTTATTTATTGGTAGTGCCATGTTACATTTTCCTTACCTAAAACCGATCACAGTGCCTTATTTCCCCTAGCAACCTTTGATGGGAACTAATTTTCTTACACCTATCAGTATCCCATGACCTGATATGTATAATCTCCAAATTGGAAGACGTTACGTTCATCCCTTCTCTCGTGAAAGCGTGAAAAAAAAAAAAAAAAAAAAAAAAAGATATTTTTATTTGAATCACCTTCTATTTAATTAAAAGCCCAATAACGGCAAGGGAAAAAAAAATCATCGAGGCAGGTGATTATGACAACTATCAAAACAGATTGTCACAAGTGCCAGAATAGTGAATTACAAAATAGAAGCGCGAATTTTTTCTTACTTTTAGCACTTGGCGAAAATATTGAAAAACTTCAGACTTGGCGAGAAAACAAGTCCTTCTGGCTCAATCTGAAGAATAGATTGATTTCTTTGTTTTTTTCCGTGAGTTTTAAACTTTCAAGGGGCTGCCAATTTTAAACTAGATGGCTGATCAAGCTGATTAAGAAACTTAATTGATATCTTAATAGTACATACTGAAATTGTAAGCAAATTGGCAAAACCTTGACATAGACCATATTCGTGCATGTACAGTTTCAAGCAAATCATTCATAAATATGTTCTTTATGTGAATTTGAAATTTTTTAGTGGCCACCCTTTCGAAATAAGATAACGTGTCAAGTTGACTAACGATCTCATTCAACATATTTCTAAGATAATTGCATTGACAAATTTTGGCTCGAATTGATTCAGTACTTCGAAAGTTATCGTGACGACGAATTTTCCATTAATATAAATATTTGCAATAAATTAAGTGATTACGATAAGTCGACCTCTAAAGAATTGAACCTAAAACTGTTGCAATATTGAGTTCCAGATTGTTTATTCCCGTTTCTTGTAATAGCAAAATCTCACTGAATTTCTGATTAATAACAACAAGATTTTTTTTTTTAATCTGTTTACACAAACATTAAATATCTTTTACATAATAATTAAAATATCTTCCAGGTGAACAGTCAAAAAATTTTTGACTTATGTAGGAATTTTGGGAAATTCTACATGGTAAATCATAAAAGTAGCTGTGCCAGAGCAATTCTGTTTAGCGACTAAGGCAAAATAAAATAAAATGCTGCTTTCTATAACCGTTTTTACATTAGCAATTGTAACTGAAGGCTTTGATAAAGTGACCATCTTTTGTGCCTGGCAGGGTTTAACCTGGCAAAAAAATTACTTTAGCATTTTAGCGAAAATAGGCAAGCACTATTTTAGCTTTTTCGAAAGTTAATTCTTTGGATACCATTGATTTCTTTTACTTAGCTTTGTTACCCTCAGTTTTGTTTTCTATTCCTTTTGTTCATTGATGATTTTAACCAGGCATCCATAATTGTGACTTTAAAATATGAATCAGGGAAACTATGTTTTGATTTTATCAATAGAAAAAGAGGTATTCATATCATATGTGTAAAATGAAAATGCAATTTAAAAATCAAGTAAAGTGTAGTGGTAGATAATCGTGAAATACTAGTGCTAAAAATGCTTCTATGAAGCAAACTCTGAATTCTAACATACTTTTAAATATTTTTGCATTTAAATTCAATCATTGAAAATTTTGAAAATAAATCCAAATTACTATATAAATAAGGATTCCCAAAAATTTCAGTCCTTTCGTAGTTTTTGCCTGCAAATATTACAAAAAAAAAAAAAAAAAAAAAATCTGAATTATTATATAGAGATATTTTAGACAGTTATCCAGTTTTAGCTTTTTAGCGAAATTCTGACCGCCTTGTTTTAGCAAAATATGATACCTTTTAGCAAAATGCTAAAAAAACTAATGGCAGTTTAAACCCTGGTGCCTGGTGAATAGTTACTGCAACTACTCGCTCTACAATATTTATTGCATTGCAGAGTAACTGCAGACGAATTATAAAATTTAATTGATCAAGTGGAGTTAGACACAACACTCTATTTTAGGAGCCTGTCATTGCCATTAAATTAGGGCTTTTTTTCAGCTTATTTATTTTTTATTTGACAGCTTTGAAATTTATAGTTACTACAATAGCACCTATTTCGAAAATAATCCATATTACATAAATTCTAAATAACAACATACAATCCTACTAAACACGTACGAGGACCTCATAAACATCCACGATTTACCCAGGGTTTAAACTTGTAACTCTCTCGCTCAGCTAACTTACCGTTTCAAAATCACCTTATATATATATATATATATATAACGTGGATAGTAATAATTTGGATAAAAATTTGTATAGGTTCATTCTGTGATGATTCTAGTGATATTTACCATTTTTTTTTTTTTATTAACTTTGATTCTTGTTTGTTTGTTTGTCCGGTACAAATCTTGCAATCGATTTTTAACTAAGTTCCCTACTAGCTAGACATTTGAAACTTTCAGAATAGCTCAGAACCCGATAACAACACAATACTTCGAAGACCGATTTTCGAATTTTTGATTAGTTTTCTTTTAATTAATTAAAATATGAAAATAATAACCTCCTAATTGCTTTAAAAACAGCCATTAAAATATTAGCTATAATTTAATTGTTGCCAAAAAAAAAAAAAAAAAATTACGAGTTCATTTTCTTTCGACATAAAAATAAATACATTTAATTAAACGTGAAGGTTAAAAAATTATAAAAAAAAAAAGTTAAATTATGCATCTCACCAAAATTCACGTCATTATCACTTTAAAAATTTTATACGCATTAATATAGTGCTAATAATGTAGTTCTATAGCTGTGATTCAACCGAAAATTTAAAAACATGGTATATAAAAAGTTTTTTATTATGTTTTACTATTGTTCGACATTTATCGAAATCGAATTGAATAGTTTGAAAGCGATGTTATAATTTGAAAAAAAAAAAAAAAAAAAAAAAAAAAAAACTTATAAAATTATTATTATTCATGTAGGCAGGGGTCATAATCTCCAAACATTGTGAGTATACCTTTTTAAAAAAGCACTCCTCAGGTTATAGTTTAATTTAATAATAATAAAAAAAAAAAAAAAAAAAAAAAAAAAATTAAAAAAAAAAAAACTTAATTTACAGTGTATACATTCTAAAAATTTATGATAGTACTAAATTTCACATCTTTCTTTAGTATTTGATCATGCTTTGTACTGTGACTGTAACTACCATAACATCTTCTTCTCAGAACATTTTCAGGATAGCCAGGGGATAAAAAGACATTCAATTGACATCCTCAGGATGTACTACGGATGAGTGCGCTGTTAGGGATTCTCTACCGGATATTGCAACACGAAATGTCCTATAATTGGCTGTAGTATTTGAAAAAAAAATCTGACGACGTTTTCAATTTTTGACTCTTTTAATAACGCAATTATTTAAAAAAATATATATATAAACAATTGCCAAAAATGTTATACACATAAATCTTTCATCATACCAATTTACCACAATCTTTCTCCACTTTCTAATTTAACTGAAGGTTATCGTTAAAAATCTATATTTATCCTGTGTGTTTTAGAACCAATAAACACATGATAGAATGAAGAGGTTTTCTTTTAAAACGAGTAAAAAAAAAAAAAAAAAACTTTGAAAATATCTTAAGTGTTTTTTAAATAAATGAATGTGTGCGCGTGAAAAAAAAAAAAAAAATAATAATAATAATAATAACAACAACAACTCAGAAATTTAATTTTATGGCTAGATCGCAAAACCAAATTTATTTGGAGATAAAAAGTGGATGTGGGCCTTGGGGCATTGATATATGGTGCACGACGCATGGGTGACCATAATAGGGTACCTTTATAATATAATAGCATTAAAAAATATTGCAATTACCCCATTACTGAGTTATAGTTTATGCTAATTAAATGAGCACTAAAAAATAGTAATTATGTTAGATGATTTCTTGGTATTTTTATTTATTTATTTATTTTTTAACTTAGAAAAACTATTTCAAAATTTCGCCTGTCCTCGAATTTCGAAGACAATGGTCACCTCCGAGTCTTATTAGTAAAATAATAACCAGATTTGGTTGAGGTTCAGATTGAATGAAATTAACATCACACTAGACTTACCCTATGGCCAAGGATTGGATTCACCCCTAAGAGTGGTTCGGATCACAAATTTGATCCTCCGTGGAACGGTTGGTTCCCCCACTTCGGTAACCCCCAGCGGTACGTCGGATTTGGTAGCCGAAGATATAAAGGTATGTTTGTTCTCCAATTACACGTCTGCGAATGTTGAGATGCTAAGTTCGATTCTCAGAAATATCTTAGCCCAGCCGCTAGAGCACCGGGCTCGTAATTGGAAGATTGTGGGTTCGGTACTCGAGCCGGCCAAAGACCACCGTGTACACTAATGGTGGCTGGTGCACGTAAACTCTGTCGTGGTCGCAATGTCCTCCATGTTCCCATCAAAATTATACCTCTGGGGATCACCGAAGCGGAAGAGCCATCCTTTTCGTGGAGGATCAAAATTGCGATGGCATGTCTCCGGACCACCGCTAGGGGTGAGCCCCAGACCATCGTCAATTGCCCATTGCGCAACATTAGTGCGACGTAAAACCCAGCCAACCAATCTCAGAAATATCTTTAGTTGAATTTTGGATTATTTGGGCTAGCTAGTAAATAATTTAAACACGCTACTTATTTATTTATTTTTTACGACGATTGATAAACCGATCCTCAGGTTTCAGTAGATGAGTCGATTACAAATGTTCCTTTCGCTGATTATTAATTCACAAAATTATTATAATAATTATTATTAAAGAAATAAACATAAATGTTTGTAATTGTCTTCTTTGTAAGGTTTCTATTGTTTTTATCTAATAATAATAATGATAAATATATTTCTGCATTTCATAATTTTGCAGCTATATATGTTTCTGTAAAATACCGTTTTGGGGAACATTATGGGCCTCGTCAAATAACCATTTCCAGAACATGACGGCTCTCCCAAAATGGAAACTCTGGAATTCATTTCCCCAAATGTGAGCCCCAGTCGACTCTTGCGGATGTGACACAAGAGCAAAAAAGATATTCGGAGGTCGGAAAGTTCTTGCTTGAAAAGAAAAAAACGCCCGAGTGAGGATAATGATGGTGCAAACCACCCTCCCGTGACCCCTTGTCACGAACTTAGAACGCATGCGGCTGTTTCCAAAAGGTGATTTATGCCAAAAGGGTGCTCGGTCTTCAAGGAAAAATATAACCTATCGCAATCATTCCATGTCTGTAAATCGTATTTCATACTGGACAGCGTAAAATTGAGGGTACTTCTCAGAAATAAATGATTTCTTGAAGGAAATCAAATGGCTTTCCTCTTTTCCCTGACTGCTCCCATTAGTTACCAAAAATGCTGATTTATGCAATCATTTCTAATATGATTTTAATAAATTTACTAAATTTTCTCAGCGTTCTTTTGAAGTCAAAACGATAGCCAAGAATGAATTTGTGCTTTGAGAGGAAAGAAAGCTGTGAGCTTTAAACTTTAGGGCAGTGATAAATGCACAGAATTAAAAAAAAAAAAAAAAAAAAAAAAACCTCTTAAACCAAAGTTAATTAAAAATAATTACAAGATAAAAAGGAATTTTTTATATAACATGTTTTTAAATTTTCTGTTGAATCATATAAACGCTATCGAAGGCAGCGGGAACCCGGAGCAATTGGATAAAAGTATTTAAAAAATTCATTGCTATCGTATTTTGAGATATTATAAAAGTTAAAATGGCTATCTAGCCGGGCAGTTAGTTAAAAATTAATTGCAAGCTTTGTACTGGTAACGCTGCCGAAGGCAGCAGTGTCCCGAAGCAATTGGTTAAAAATATTTTTAAAATGCAGTTTCACCGTATTCTGAACTATTCTGAAAGTTTCAAATGTCTAGCTAGCCTGGAAGTTAGTTAAATAAATTTTCTGTTGGATCATATAAACTCTGCTGAATACAGTAGGGACCTCAAGCAGTTGACTAAAAGTATTTAAAAAAATGTATTGTCACCGTGTTCTGAGCTATCCTTAAAGTTTCAAATGTCAAGCTTGTCGGGAAGTTAGTGAAAAATCGATTGCAAGCTTTGTACTGGCAACGCTGCCGAAGGCAGCAGGGTTTTGAATCAGTTGATTAAAAATATTTTAAAAATGCATTTTCACCGTGTTCTGAACTATTCTGAAAGTTTCAAATGTCTAGCTAGTCGGGAAGTTAGTTAAATAAATTTTCTGTTAAATCATATAAATGCTGCCGAATACAGTAGGGATCTGGAACAGGTGACTAAAAGTATTAAAAAAAGGTATTGTCATCGTGTTCTAAGCTATCCTTAAAGTTTCAAATGTCAAGCTAGTCGGGAAGTTAGTTAAAAATCGATTGCAAGATTTGTATTGGACAAACAAACAAACAAGAATCGAAGCTAATAAAAACATCGTAATATATATATATATATATTTCCTAAAAATAATTCAACTTTGTACCCAGGTTTTATTTTACCCAGAATTTCCCTTTTTACTCATATTTATTAACTCTTTAGATTCTATAATAGATTACTTCTTACTATACAAAATTCAAGGTGCTTTACCGCAAATGGTGACGACACTTTTTTCCCTATCGGGAAGAAATAGGACTCTGGTTCTATGGGAAAAAGAGTTTTATAAACATTTGCGAATAATAAATACAATGAAGTGAGGTGAGGTGAGGTGAAAAACAATTTTTATCAAGGGACATAAAAAAAAAAAAAAAAAAAAATTGTTGTCGAATTTCTTTCCGGTTTAGCGAGACTAGTGACAGAAATTAAAGCTAAAAAAACTTATTTTGAAAAATACAGAAATCAAGCCATGTATGTCATAGAAAAAAAAAAAAAAAAAAAATAGCGAAAATGATCCAATTATCGGCGTTGAAGACAGAAAATGCTCTTGCCAAAGAGCAATATAATCAATATAATTAGAATTATTTGACATTGAACGCGTGAAATTGCAAGCAGTTGTTGGCGATATTAGATACTTTAATTACAACAAGCATTCTCTGCAAGGTTAGATGTGTCCGTAGCTACACTTAAAGGCTACAATTTAATTATCTATTATTTTTGTATTCTAATTACTGTATTATTCTGTTTTCGCGAGAACTAAAATATAAAGGTATAACTGTTATATGCTTTGAACAATAAACAATTCGTTTTCAAAACATTATTATACTCAAATTATATTTCGAAATTTTCGAATGTGTTCTATAATTTTTTCGGGATGCATTTATTTCACTTGTTTTTACTTTCTCATATATGCTATGTGCATGAGATGAAAGTATTTGATTTGTGAAAATTTTTGACTTCTGTTTTTTGACGGATTTCACGTTTCGAGATTTCCTGAACAAGATTTCACCATTTTTAAAAATGTCTGTATGAGCATCTCTCTGTTTTATGTGTGCGTATGTTTGTTTCACAAAAACTTTTTGGATGCTGTATTAGAGGTGAGCCCAAGCCCGGCCCGGCCCTCGGGTCGTGTTCGGGCCGAATTTTTCAATTTTCCCTCGTGCCGGGCCGGGCTCGGACTCAAATGTTTTGTGCATACTCGGGCCAGGTCGGGCATGGAGGAAATTTTTTCCGGGCCGTGTCAGCCCGAATATTTTTTTAGTTTCCTCGTTAATCAACGAAAAAGGAAAAAGATAAAAAAATTCTTCAGTCATTTATTTTACATAATTTTACAGGTTGGTATGTCACAACTTTATTTTGTTAAAAAATGTCTGTAACTTCAGTTTAATTGTCTATCAGCTTGTCTGTTCGCGATCTGATTTTCCGCAAATATTTTTAGGATGTCTCGAAATTAATATATTTTATTTAATGTAATATTAGATTGTTTCCTATTAAGAATAGAATGCTTGTCATTACTAAATTTGCGCACATGTACAGTCACCCAAAAAAAAAAAAATCGCCCCCCCCCCCACCACCACCACCTAATTTCCCCATAAATTGTCGAAGAAACATGTGGTTGGTACCAATCGATTTGTAATAAAGTCTAGTTTATAATGGTATAGTTAGATTTTGCTTAAGGGGTCGTCTACATATTAAAATTGGAATACTTCATTTTTTTCAATGGTAACCCCCACTTTTTATAATTTATTTGAATTCTATGGATCAAATCATCGCGGAAAATGGTATAGTTTATATATTTTGCTCAATTTTTCACAGAGTTATAAGTTGTCAAAATATGAGGATGCTAATGTTAAATGAATGTGACAAACAATAATTCATATCTTCCAAAATAATTACAATATTCAAATTCTGTTTTTTTATACGATAGAATGAAGTGACCCAAACATATTCCATGCATATTTTTGATAAAAAAACATTTTTTGAATTATGAAAATTATTAATAATTTCATATTTGAAAAAATTATGAATTATGACCTATGTTAATTTTTGCACGAATAGAACGGGCATCATCAAAAACATGGGTTTCCAAATTTGCAGCTCGTTCCTAACATTATTTTTTGAGTTACAGTGATATTTCATTTTTTACTGTTCTTAGGGGGCTGTCACTTATTATAATTTATATCCTCTGTGAGTAAATATCTGTATATATTTTGACGAAAAACTATTTTAATTTACCTTTATGTTATTCTAATTGTTTTCTAAGCAGCATTTCGATGTTTATGATATAAATTAGATTATTTTTTATAAAATAATCGCAATGCAAGGGAGAGAATGTGAAAGAATTTCAAAAGAAATGAAGCCCCGCCTCTATATTGCGGAAACAGTATAAAAAAAAAACTAGTTTGCATATTCGTATGTGACGCTGGTATGCATAAATGTCAATGGCATTTGCTACATCGAATGCTGAAGACAGAATTTAAATGATTTAATTGAAAGTATGTAAAATACTTTTATTTTATAATGTAAAGTTTTAGAAAAAAAAAATGTAACGGAAGGCGGGGCTTCCGTTACAAAAATGAGTATACTTGATTCTGAAGTGTCTTTAACCCCTTAACGCGCGCTGTCCTTGCTGCGAGGACGCAAAATTTAAGATCCAGTTGCAAAAATTCATCCCGGAAATTTTTTAGCAAAACATTACGTTTATAACATAGCTGAAAAGGCCGGTTTTTTTTAACCTAAAAATTTAAAATTTCTTTTAGTTTAATTTAGTTGATGAAGTCCGGTGGCAGTATAATTTAAGTAATCCAAATTGTCTTGCGCCGCAAAGGGTTAAGTCTTTGTTCTTATATATTACATAACTTTTCCTAGTTTCTCACTGCTAAAATTCTATTTTATCCCTGTTTTTTTTTTTTTTTTTTTTTCACGGTAAGACGAAGATTATTATTTGAAAGAGCAATACGCAATGAACAATACTTTTATTTTTCCTTTTTTAAAATTAATATAATTAATATTTATTATTTTTTACCAGATTTTTTTAAAACAAATTTTCTTGTTGTGGCATTTTCGCATTCGTTTACTCTACCGTTTATGCTATTTAAATTTTATCGCATAACGTAATATAATAAAATATAAAAATTTTTATTAAAGGTTTTTTAACGCTGAATAATATAGTGGATTTTTTTTTTTTTTTTTTTTAAGTTTTTAAAATCTGTCATTGAAACAACGCGCAATATTATTTATTCTCGATTATTCTAATCACGGCGTAAAACTGGCGTCACATTTATCATGGAAAAAGAATTTAAAACAAAGTAATATGTCTTATTACTTTTAAAGATATAGATTTTACGCATTTAAAATTAAGAATTCTAGTACAGTAGACGGCTGCAGAACGGGGAATATTCATTCTAGGCAATAAGAAACCGTTATTTCTATATCCATATTTATTTTACATATGAATATACATAATAACTATACGCTTTCTAGTGAAAGTATTTTTATTCATACTATTTTGTTTATATAAATATGAAGATAAGGAATATTCTTAAGAAATATTGTAACACACAAATTGTGCCCATTGTAGGAGTTACAGATTTCCAAATGACGTGAATCTATGTCAGCGGTCACGAAAATGTTAAATATCCTTTCTCAGATTTTAGTTTAATTTTTTATTGTTGGTTTGTACGCCTAAAATTAAATGTAAAACTTTATAGTAATATTTTCATGCGGGGCTTACTGTATAAAACAAAATGTACCCAACAGAAGTAGATAATTCTTTTCTTAAATATTAAACCTTTTTTTTTTTTTTTTAACCGCTATTAATATTATTATCAGTATTAATATCGGTATCGGTTTTACCTCGGTAATATATCGGTTTTACCTCAGTATTAATATCGGTTTTACCTCGGTATCTAGATTTTTGTAATTCAACATTGTATGGTTCATATGATTCAAGCTATTTAATTTTCTTCGTATGAAGTGAACTATTTGATGTTTAATCAATAGAAACCAATAAAAATCTTTTAATTTGTAAACTAACTCAGAGAGTTCTGTGAATTAGAGTCATTTTTATTTTATAATTAACATTTCTGAAATTTATTTCCGGTGTAAAACTTAATAAATAATGTATACTGGGTGGTAGATCACGATTTATATTTTCTAAATGTATAGACGGACCCCTAATACATTTTCACGTGTAACTCTATTTAGAATTGATTTAAAGTATATAAATAGGTATGTTTTCCGAACCGCCTTGATCTCAGAAATCTGAATATGAAGTCAAAAATAGGGGTCGTCATTGAAAAAAAAATGAAGTTTACGCCTGTTTTAATATGTAGACGACCCCTTAAACAAAATCTAACTACACCATCAAAAACTAGACATTATTACAGATCGATATGTACCAGCCGTATGTTTCTACGATAATTTACGGCGAAATTAGGTGTGGGGGGAGGGCGATTTTGTTTTTTTTTTTGGTGACTGTACAAGCAATAGAAATTAGATACGTTACTGTGCATAAGGTTTTGTGTCCTATGGTCTGTAGAGTTTAGGTGGTATGAAGGCTAAATCCTTCCGCTGTAACTTTTTCTCTGAAGCTCTTTTTTCTTTTCCCCAGGACACTAGATGAAAGTAGCATCATTTTTAGCATGTGCAAAAGCATCTTTTCTGTTTAATATGTTTGGATTAGTATTAAAGTTTTGTTTACCGGATCACATGTAAGATTTGGGTACATTACTGTATAGAAGAGGAAATGGTTGAAAGTGCATTTTTAGTAGAATCAACTATTTTAAATACCTTCCTATATTGTTTGATGTATGATAATATTTTCGATTTGACTTTCTGTCTGTCTTTGTGCTTTCTGTACGTCTGTAATATTGAATTTCCGTTTTTATAATTATCTTGGAAAAGTTCAGTAGATTTGTTGAAGAACATTCTATTGCTTGGCTATATAAAACCTCTGCAAAAACACATACTAAAAATCTTTTTCATAGAAAGGCATGGGTTTTTTTTTTTTTTTTTTTTTTGGTTATTTTACATATTTTTGAATCGGGCCGGGCCGAGTCCGGCTTGATTTTATCATTTTTTGTCCGGGCCGTGCCGTACACTGGTAAAAAATAAACAGGAAGTGCCGGGCCAAAAATTTTGATTTCATACCGGGCCGGGTAAATAAAGCTTTCGAATGGGCCGGGTCGGGCCCGGGCTTTAAAATTTCGGCCCGTGCAGAGCTCTACGCTATATCTCAGAAATCAATCGAAGGAATTTAACCGATTTTGATATTTGGTTGGACCTTTTCGCAAATTCGTGCTGATTTAGGATATCTTGCCCAATAAGTGCTATGTTGTAAAGTTTCTATTTAAAGGAAGGCCATATCTCCGCTTCCGTAGAGTATAAATGCGACAAACTTGGTATGTGAGATGATATTATATAAAACTATGCTGATTCAATTTAATTGTATATCGACTGAAAAATGCGGCTCTGCAATTACTTTCTGTGACTTTCCAGATGGCTATAACTCAGCATCTATCGGCGAAAAGTGCACCAAATTGCATGTATAAAATGCTCATTGTGAGAAGCTATGTTGATTCAATGTTTGTGCATGTTTGCTGGTATGATGTGGCGCTGTTATACAGAATGATGTAAAAAAAGTTTCGTAATGACCGTAGAATACTGGTTTTATACAATGTTGAAAGAAAATTAAAATGTTTGTACTAATTATAGCTACTTGTTATAGAATAGTAAACACAATTATGAATCCACGGTGTAATAAGCCACTGTTTTACAATCAATTCTCTCCTGATTCTGACCTCCAGTTACAAGGCGATCATATTATTTATGAATCGGTGCAATCTATTTTAATGATTGTCTTTACTGTTTCGTAATACGATTATTCGTTTGTTTAAATACACTGCTCAAAACAATTAAAAGATATTGTAAGTCATATAAAATAACGGTATAAGCGATTTTTTTTTTCTTTTGCAGAAAACGGAAGAAGAGGATCACAATACAAATTTTTCTCGTTTTCAAACTTCGGAGTATGCAAATTTTGAGTTTGACCTCAAAAATGATGTTTTAGCGGCAGCGAATGAAATTTGGCTTTGCACTAAATGAAAGACAAAGCAGAAAAGAATAGTCAACATTCAAGTAAGTACGTTGTTTCGATGATTGCGATGTCTTAACGAAGTGATTTAACCGATTCAATAGCTTGGAGAGTTGCTGGTCGATTAGAGGGAGTCCAAACACAAACCGAAGTAGCCGAAATCCCTGGAGTTTCGCGAAGTGTGATTTACATGATTTGAAACCGACTTTTGGTGACTGGAAATGCAGGCTAAAGATTAGGGCAAGGTCATAGAATGAAACAACGTGCAATTAAGATTGATATTTAACGTTAACGGCTCGGAGATACAGAAATATGAATGCATCTCTCTTCAACAATTACCTTCTCTCGGCTACTGATGCCACATTTTTTACCCAAACTGTCCAAAACCGGCTCCACGCTATAGCAATAGGTCTGATGATCTTACCCCTATATCGACGACCGGTCAGAGCTCCATTTCGAATGATGTGGGGATCAGTGCACCCATCAATGGATCCCCCCCTCCTCCAACCGCCAAATCTGATACTTCTGTGCACGAACGCAGGATTGTTTTTAGTGCGACTTTCCCTTCAAATGAAAATATGCCTATTATCGTGATGAACAGAAAAACGAGACTTTCCAAAGAAAAAAAATATTGCGTCATTCATTTCTCTCCACTTTACAATGCTCTGTTGCCCACTCCCTGCGAGCGCGATGATTTGTTACTGTAACGTAACACACATTATTGGTCGGTGAGCATACAGACCTACAGCGTTGAACCAATTTCGGACAGTTTGAGTCAAAACTATGGTGCCAGTAGCTGAGCGAAGTTGTTTTTGTAGAAGAGTGGCATTCATATTTCGAAGTCTCCGAGCCATTAGCATTAAATATCGATTTCCATTGAGTGTTGTTGCACGTCTATGACCTTGCCCTGGCCTTCAGCTTACATTTTCAGTCTCCAAAAATCATTTTCAGATCCTGGAAATCACACTTTGCGATACTCCAGTGACTTCGGCTACTTCGGTTTGTGTTTGGACCCCCTCTAACCAACCAACAACTCTTCAAGCTTTTGAATCGGTTAAATAACTTCGCTAAGTCATCGCAATCATCGAAACATATTGAATGGCCATTCTTTTCCTCTTTGTCTTCCATTTAGTGTAAAGCCAAATTTCATTCGCTGCTGCTGAAACGTCATTTTTGAGGTCAAACTCAAAATTTGCATACTCCGAAGTTAGAAAACTAGAAAAATTTGTATTTGTGACCCTCTTCTTCCGTTTTCTGTAAAAAAAAAAAAAAAAAAAAAAAAAATCGCTTATACCGGTATTTTATATAAGATTTACAATATCCTTTAATTGTTTTGAGCAGTGTACTTCTGCACGTATTAAGCTTATACTCACGATTAAAAAACTCTTTTTTTTAATACTTCCTAACGAAATTCGAATACAATTATGACTTTGAATCGGCTGTCTGCATTGTTTGAAGGCTGGATTATAAATCATCATATTTTTAGATGATTAGATATTAGATACAGTGCATCGCCGTTTCTTATTTATTTATAAGTCGATTTAATGCAATTCCAATTCATTCCAATTTATTTTACTTCGTTAATACAATGCATATACATCGTACTCCATTTTTCTAAAATTTGCAAATTTCTGCCTCAGTCCCCTTTTTCTCTCTTCTTCCGTTATTAATTTTCTTAAAATTTCATTATTTTATGTCACACTAGCGAAAAGCATTCATGGCCCTCAACTTTAATAATAGTGTTTTATTTAAAATATTCGTAGGATTGATTCATATTTTGTGAATTAATGTCCATGCGAGTAGGCATTAATCATTAGTAGTTAACATATGGAATGTAGTATATAATACCATAGTCTTCTAAACTAGATGCCTGTCGCGTGACTCGGAAACTTGGCAACAGTTCAAGCGGTAGACAACGCCACCTGGTACAGATTGCGCGACTTTTTCGTTCAACTGCCACCAATAATTTTAAGAAGTGATATATGATATATATAATCGACGTTTCTTCGATTCTATTCGCCTTTTACGCGTATCAGTCCCACTTTTAAAAACTTTTAGTGGCTGTTGAATAAAAGAGTCGTGAAATCTGTACCAGGTGGCGCTGTCTACCGCTTTAACTGTGCCAAGTTTCCGAGTCACGCGACAGGCATTTAGTTTAGGAGTCTATGATTATACTGTATCGCAAGTTTACATATGTATTCGTACATAAGATAAAAAATCATAAAAGATATTTAAAATATATAATCAAGATGTGATTTTTCTTTCTTTTTAGATAAATATTTAATTTTAAAATCAATTTGTTATTTTCAATATGATTACTATACTAAGAAATAATAAACTAAGACTATCTTAAGAAACCTCAAGACTATTATATAAAATTGCATTTGTATAGAGTCATTCTTGCAATAATCGATAGTTCTTATATTTAAGATGCAACTAGTAGCTGACTTGTCCGCTTCGCCGGTAAAAAAAAAAAAAAATTTAATTATTTTTTATGTCATATTATAAATGAAAAATTTTGGACTTTAAAGTTAGAAAATAGTTTTAAAAGTATTAAACAAAAAATTAAACATTTATTGAAGAAAAAAAAAAAAAATGTTTGTTGGATGTCTGAAACATCGTGCAAAATGACATTTTTTTTTTTTTTTTCAAAATATTCGATTTTTTAGTTTAGATGGAATTTTTAAAAATCTTTTAATTTTGTCATAACGAAAGCGGACTCATAACTTGTTTTATTTCTCACAAAGTACGCCTATGTAAACTGTTTACTCTTAGTAAGTTTACATCTAATTTTTTTTTTTTCCTTCATAAATTAAACTTTAGTGTGAAAACATCGCATAATATCGCCATCTATTGGGAATTTTATAAACATTTTCTGCTAACTCTATAATATTGCAAGACAGCAACAGTCAATAAAATCAGATTTCAAAGCTTGCTGTAGAAATGAGTTTGACTTTTTTGGTATGATTCAGAAGTGCAGCATGGTGATACAAAGAGTTAAGTTGATATAATTTTTAATTAATTGGAATAATTTAATTTAAATAATCAACTTGGAATCCTTGATCAGGGCCCGATTTAGCCTAATTGGGGCCCGGGGCAAAAACTTCTTTGGGGCCCACCTCTGCTTCACTACTTGGACAAAAACTTCTTTTGGGGATCCCTCTGCTTAACCGAACTTTATAGAGGTATTTAAATTTTTCACCTCATTATAGATATATAACAAGAAAATTGACTAGAACCTAAAATAGCTATAAAATCCCCCCTCCCCCTCCAATGGTAATATCGTTCTGTCCATTTTATTTCTGATTGTTAACTTTGTCATCTAGCTGCGAAAAATTCATATCCTTGCTGACATTAGGGCAGAATTCAGCTAAATTTTCGCAACTACGATGGCTCAATTAAGCCGGATTTTACACTGTACTGATATTTTGTTTAAAAAGAGTTCATTAAAGAAGGAAACATAAAATAAACTTTCTATTCAATTTGGGGGCCCCCTCTGATGTGGTGGCGCGGGGCAACTGCCCCGTATGCCCCTGCCTTAGTCAGGCTCTATCCTTGATTATTTCGCATCTTTTGGTACCACCCGCGTCTTTCTGCGTTCAGCGATTCATAAGGAGATAACCGGACATACAAACAATTGGATTTCAATAGTATGGTTATATGTAGTTTCGTTTATAACTGTTTAATGTCAGTCCCATGAAAGCCGCAAAAACGATTCTTTTCTGTATAAACATATAAAGGGTGTTTCATAAATCTTAGTAAAAATTTTAAGCTTCTTAGAATACACTTAAATGAGCATATTATTGTCATACAATGCAGGGTCGCAACGTAAGTAGTGACATGCTAGATGGCGCTTCAGATTGAATGCAAAGTTGACTGCTAATGCGTCAAATCTGGTGAATGAACTTCAGTCCGCATATTTTTTAGTTCTAAATTTATTGAAAATTATTAATTTCTGCAAATGAAACGTATCTTACTGGTCGATCTTACTAAGTCATTTTTGTATTTCCTAATTACAGTATTACAAAAAATAGCAATTGTTGTCTTTTCATTTATCGCTTGTGTTACAACAATTCGTTCAAGCTATCACCTAAAATAAGCAATTAAAAGCTGTTGCCACATTCACATAAAAATTGTTTGCAACGAAATTAGTTGTATATAAAATATTCGCTTGCAAACAAATTAATTACTATTTCGATTAATTTACAACAGAATAATAATACTAGGGCTCTAGTCCTGTCAAGCACGTCGGAAAACTGTAAAAAAATATTTGCATTTACTTGAAGGATAATTTGTTTGGTTAAAATAAGGGGTGGGTGGAGAGTTCGGCCACTTACGGGCAGTAACTTTAAAATTTTAAAGGGACAGGTAGTCTTTGTGTGAAAGGTCTTCTGAAGGTCTTCTGTGAAAGGTCTTTCTGTGAAAGGTCGCGTGAGAAAGGTCTTCTGAAAACAAACATTTAAAAAATATATTTGTCTATAGAAGACCTTAAAATGAGATTACTTCCAGCGCCTATTTAAAATTTCATAGATGCTCTCCGAAGTCACCCTCAAATTGATGGAGTACATTTTTTAAAGTATTCAGAAATTATGACTAGTTTTCCCGATATGGGGTATAGGGCAGTTTTGGAAGAACTTGCAGATGTAATTTAAAATGAAAAAATCTGCTACTCAGTAACCAGTAATAGAAATGAACGACTATGTCTACAGATCTATTATAGTTTCATAAATAAAGCATTTATTTATAAACTTACCAATTGTAATATATACATATATATTATGATAATGATAAGATTGAGAACGAAAAATAAATAGGTAAACAATTTGTCACAACCACTTACAAAAGCCAATTTGACTAGATTTTTTTTTTTTTTTGAAAAATATATTTATCATTTTAAATTAGTTCAAATGACAACACAAAACATACAGAAACATAAAAAGAAGAAAAAATTTTAATGGAAAGTTTCCTATTTGAACTGACCATAACAAAATGAAATATGTATATATACATATACATGGATAATTTGTCTTTCATATTGTATCATATGAGAGAAATTTTTCACAATCAAAACGCACTGCGTGATTCAGAGATTTTATGAGATTAATCATCATTTCTAGAAAAATAAAGTAAAGCTTTATACTAAAAAGGCCTTTTTAAAGAAAGCTGTTTAGATAAAAGAATAAATCCTTATCTCACTTCCTTATTATAAGACTCTTTTTGAATTGTATTTCTGTGTAATACTCCAATGTCATACATGACTTAAGCCTTTCAGAATAAATTAATGGGTAAAAACTCTTTTCTTTAACTGCAACAAAATATTCAAAGCTTAACAAATTCTAGTTAGCCATACTTATGCAGTTCTTTATTTTAATGCTAATATGTCAGATAGCCTATTCAAGTAATTCTTTAAAGATTTTTTTTTTTCTTTTTGTGACTTATTAGATTATTTTAGAGATTATTATTATTTTTTTTTTCCCTCGTAAATTTACATTAACATTATAAGTACTTGGAAATATATTTCAAAATACTTAGTGTAATCTTTCAATATAACCCAGAATGTCGGAAGGAAGTCAATTGTGTTATACAGACATCTTTGAAAAAGCATCCCCCCCCCCACTTTAGAATTAAAATATATATATATATATAAATCTGGAGTGACTCCACTTGACTTTCCGAACATTGAGTAATTAACAATTTTGTAGATAAAGTAAAGAAAGAGGAGTTGTTAAACAAACAAAAGAGAGAAAACCATAATAGAGTGTTTGAGTATTTTTCTCCATATATTACACGATGTTTTATTTAACACTACTGAGCTTTGAAGATCATAATGATAAAGAATTTTTCATTGTGTCCCTGTAAAAACCTATTAACGCTAGATTCGCCAAAATGCTTATAGTTAGTGCAACAGTGATTTATAATATTCATATAAATTTTCAGCTCAATAGAATAAAGCGTTTATCGCACTTTTAAAAATTTTGTCCCATAGGCCATAATGATAAAGAATTTTTCTTTGTGTCCCTGTAAAAAAACTGTAAGTGCTAAATCCCCCAAAATCTATACAGTTGGTGCAACTGTGACCTGTAACATGTGTACACATTTTTTGCTCAGATTAATGAGGTGTTTAGACGCTATCATACTTTTAAAAATGTGGCCCCATAGGCCATAATGATAAAGAATTTTTCTTTGTGCCCCTGTAAAAAAACTGTAAGTGCTAAATTCACCAAAATCTATGCAGTTCATGCAATTGTGACCTATAACATGCGTACAAATTTTTTGCTCAGTTTAATAAAGCGTTTAGACGCTATCACACTTTTAAAAATTTGGCCCCATAGGCCATAATGATAAAGAATTTTTCCTGGTGTCCCTGTAAAAAAACTATAAGTGCTAGATTCACCAAAATCTATAGGGTTCGTACTATGGTAACTTACAATATACGTACCAACTTTCAGCTTATTCGAACAAAGCGTTTAGACGCTAGCGTGTTCACTCACATACATACACAAATACATACACACACACATACGTATATCATCGTAAAAAGAGTGGAAACGGACTCAGGGGACCTCGAAACGTATAGAAACATCAAAATCTCAAATTCGGATTTTTGACATGATTACAATACTTTCCTCACTATAGTGTTCGGAAAGTAAAAAACAATCGACAATTGTTTGAAATTAACACAGATGTATGGTTTAAGATTTATCCCCTCATTTTAAAGTTATTGAAAAGAGTTCTTTTAAAAGTTTTTTAAATAGAAAATTTACACCCCCGAAGAATTTATTTCTCTTCAGAGCGAAAAACGATGATCCTATACATACACAAAATTTTTACCCTGGCTTAATATTACTGTTATATATAAATATATATTTTTATTTCACAATGATTAATTAAGAATGATCTTCATTACATTCGTTCATACGAAATTTTTTCTCATGCTGCCAAATAAATTATTATGAGAAGGATGACAGCGCCACCTGTTGAACGATATGCACCAAAAGTTGATAGACAACCAATTTATATCAAAATGCAAATAAATATAAATCTTTTAAGAAAGTTATATGCATTAGTATTTGATTTATAGCTGACGTGAATTTTTTGTCCCCCACACATAAACAGACACATAGACAAACAGACATTTTCTAAAAATGCTCAAATGGTATTCTAAACCTCACAAAATGTGCAAATTTATCGAAAATTTCTATGTATAATACACGTTCTTCTTATAAATATAGAAGAAATAATGAAGACACTCAAGATGTAAAATCATCATCCTCCTCATCATTTTTATGGTCAGTTATTTTCAACCCACAGTTGGATATAAGACTCCCTAGTTTTCCTTCCATTGTTCCTTCCGTTGCCATCCAATCACGCCC